>CM054061.1:189443489-190016551 GCA_028641055.1 Alopecurus myosuroides | reverse complement strand
GTTAAGACCCGTTAAGGTTGAACATCCACCTAGAACAAGTAGCTACACTATATCACAACTGAACAATGGACTATGCCTTGAATTGTCAGTTTGGCGTAAAATAGTTTCACCAAATGTCTTGCCAGTACTAGGCTGCCGAAGGCTGACCCCTCGGGTGGAGCATATTAGTCATACTCCTGGCCTATTCATGAACTTATTAGAGATCACCCAATCTCATAGACTGTGACCAGCAGTCAGGATCATATAGGTGTGTTCCTCCAAAGATCGCTCTGTAGGATAGCATCTTGCTTATATAAGCCTTGGAACACATTAAGACAAAAGTCAACCTGCCATACAGTTTTTGAGAGTACTGCATCTCCAGTGGAGTGGGTTAGTAAAAATTACTCTCCTCAGTTAACCACTAGCTTGTTTTCCCAGGTCCCACTTCACGGGATCTCCGATCACATAGGTTGGGTTACTGCCATGGCAACTCATGTGGGTCTCATACCCATCTCCCTCGATGCACTTTCTATCACAACACGTGATAGCCCTTTAGTAAAGGGATCTGCCAGATTTTTAGCCGACTGGATATAATCCACCGCTATCACTCCGGAGTTTCTTAAATGTCTGACAGCTTTTAATCTCATTTTTATGTGCTTTGTGGACTGTGCATTGTCCTTTGAACTCTTCACCTTGACAATTACTGTTTGATTGTCACAGTTCATAAGGATAGCCGGTACTGGCTTTTCAACCACAGGCAAGTCCATCAAAAGATCTCGAAGCCATCCTGCTTCGACACTAGACGTGTCTAATGCTGTTAATTCTGCTTCCATTGTCGATCTCGTTAAGATCGTTTGCTTGCAAGACTTCCAGGAAACAGCACCACCTCCAAGGGTAAACACATACCCCGTTGTGGCTTTCATCTCATCAGCATCAGAGATCCAATTCGCATCACAATACCCTTCAAGTACCGAAGGATATCCACTGTAGTGAAGTCCATGGTTCACGGTACCTTTCAGATAGCGCATAATTCTTTCTACAGCATGCCAATGCACATCACCCGGATTGGAAACAAACCGGCTTAGTTTGCACACAGCAAACATGATGTCAGGCCTCGTAGCGCTCGCTAGATACATGAGTGAACCAATTACTTGAGAGTACCTCAGCTGATCCTTAGCTGTGCCTTCGAACTTTCGAATCCGCACACTAGGATCATATGGTGTTGGAGAAATTTTGCAGTCCGAATATCCAAAACGACTCAAAACCTTCTCAACATAATGGGATTGCAGAAGTGTAATCCCACCCTCATTGTCTCTTAATAGCTTGATGTTCAAGATAACATCAGCCACACCAAGATCTTTCATCTCAAAGTTCTGGGATAGAAATGACTTAACCTCATTGATTACTTTGAGGTTGGTCCCAAATATCAGTATGTCATCAACATACAAGCACAAAATAACTCCTTCGCCCCCACCATGGCGATAGTATACACATTTGTCAGCTTCATTAACAACAAAGCCAACAGATGTTAAAGTTGTATTGAACTTCTCATGCCATTGCTTAGGTGCTTGTTTCAGCCCATATAAAGATTTCAGTAATTTACACACCTTTCCTTCTTGACCATCTAACACAAAGCCATCTGGCTGTTGCATATAGATTTCCTCGTCTAACTCTCCATTTAGGAAAGCCGTCTTAACATCCATCTGATGGACGAGAAGACCATGCGAGGCCGCCAACGAGAGTAATACTCGAATGGTGGTCAGTCTGGCCACAGGTGAATAAGTGTCAAAGAAATCTTCATCTTCTTTCTGGGAATAACCCTTGGCCACAAGTCTAGCCTTGTACTTTTCAATCGTACCATCAGGCCTAAGCTTCTTTTTGAACACCCACTTACATCCTAATGGTTTACAGCCATAAGGACGTTCAGTGATCTCCCACGTTCCATTAGCCATGATGGAATCCATCTCGCTACGGACCGCTTCTCTCCAGTAGTCAGCATCTGGAGATGCATAAGCTTCTGAAATAGAAGTGGGAGTATCATCCACAAGGTACACAAGGAAATCATCACCAAAGGACTTTGCAGTCCTCTGTCTCTTGCCCCTACCAAGGGTTTCCTCGTCATCCTTCTCAAGATTCTCATCATGTGTTTGTTCATAATATTCCATAGGAATGGCAGGTTCAGGAGTCTCCTCTGATTCCTGTCTAGAAGTGCTTTGCATATCTCTCATAGGAAAAATATCCTCAAAGAATGTAGCATCTTTAGACTCCAAAATCGTACCGACCTTCACGTCAGGTACCTCAGATTTCACTACTAGAAATCTATAGCCAACGCTATTCTTAGCGTATCCCAAATTAACGCAATCCACGGTCTTTGGTCCAAGTTTACGCTTTTTGGGGATCGGCACATTGACTTTTGCCAAACAGCCCCAAGTACGTAAGTACGAGAGTGTTGTTTTTCTCTTCTCCCATTGCTCATAGGGAGTGACCTCATTGTCTTTCGTCGGAACTTTATTCAGGACATGACATGATGTCAATATAGCCTCCCCCCACCATGCCTTGGATAAACCCGATGTATCTAACATGGCGTTAACCAAATCTGTTAGAGTACGGTTTTTCCTTTCGGCAACCCCATTTGACTGAGGTGAATAGGGAGGCGTCCTCTCGTGAATAATGCCATGTTCCGCACAGAAAGAGTCAAACTCATTAGAGAAATACTCTCCACCACGATCTGACCGGATTCGTTTAATTTTCTTTTCAAGTTGATTCTCAACTTCTGCCTTATAGATTTTAAAGTAGTGTAGAGCCTCGTCTTTAGTGTTTAACAGATATACATAGCAAAACCTAGTGGAATCATCTATTAACGTCATGAAGTATCTCTTTCCACCTTTAGTCAACACACCATTCATCTCACAGAGATCAGAATGTATGAGTTCTAATGGCGCCAAGTGTCTCTCCTCCGCAGCCTTGTGGGGCTTGCGAGGTTGCTTTGCTTGTACACACGAATGGCACTTAGAACCTTTGGCTAAAGTGAAACTTGGAATTAAATTTAGTTTTGCTAACCGTGTCATGCAACTGAAACCAACGTGACAAAGACGTGAATGCCAAACTTCTGTTTCATTAACACTCGAATGAATATTGTTCACGACTTTATTACAAAAATCAGCGAGGGAAAAGCGGAACAGACCTCCGCACTCATACCCTTTTCCAACAAACAGTCCATATTTCGTTACAACTACTTTATTGGACTCGAAAACCAACTTAAATCCTTCTCTACATAGAAGGGAGCCACTAACGAGATTCTTCTTGATGGCGGGGACATGCTGCACGTTCTTGAGCTGCACGATCCTTCCCGAAGTAAACTTCAGATCGACCGTGCCAACACCAAGTACAGAAGCACTTGCGCCGTTCCCCATCAATACGGACCCGTTCCTTGTGACCTGATAAGAAGAAAACAATGAGATGTCAGCACACACATGAATGTTTGCACCTGTGTCAATCCACCAATCAGTAGACTGACAAACTGAGAATACAGTAAACAAATTACCATACCCAGATGCCCCATTCTCATTGTTGCTCACGATCATGTTGACAGCCTTGGAATCCTGTCCTGGCTTCACATACTTCTTTGGGCACTTCCCAGCCCAGTGTTCCAGTGAACCACAAGTGAAGCAGCCATCTTTCTTCTTATCCTTCTTGAAGGTCTTCTTAGCCTTCTTCTTGAAGTCGGTATTCTGCTGGACACCAGTCCTCGCCTTGTTCTTGTGGGAGTTGTAGTTCTTCTGTACCATATTGGCCGCAGAAGTCCCTTCATTCCCTTTTCCATGCGAGTCCTTTGCCCTCGAATTCTGCTCAACACTCAGATGGCCGATGACATCCTCTACTGAGAATTCACGCCTCTGATGTTTCAGAGTGGTGGCAAAGCTCCTCCAGGAATTAGGCAGCTTGGCGATTATGCATCCCGCGACATACTTGCCCGGTAACACGCACTTGAGAATTTCAAGCTCCTTAGCGATGCACTGTATCTCATGAGCCTGCTCCAAAACAGAACGGTTTTCGACCATTCTATAGTCATGGAACTGCTCTATACTGTACATCTCGCTGCCAGCATCGGTTGCGCCGAATTTGGATTCGAGCGCCTCCCACAAGTCCTTGGCAACCCGCACATGTAAATATGCGTCAACAAACTTTTCTCCGATCACGCTTAGAACGCATCCAACAAAGACGACGGTGGCATCCCTAAACGCCTTCTCCTGATCAGGAGTAATCGTTTCCGTGGGAGTGACACCGACGACCCAGAACACGTTCATAGCCGTGAGCCATAAGAATGTTTTGGTCTGCCAACGCTTAAAGTACGTCCCCGTAAACGGGTCCGGTTTCAGTGCAGTAGCAAAACCATGAATCGAAAATTGCCTACACATATTAGGTTTTTGGATTGTTAAGAATTTAGGCAATTTACAGATTAAATTAATCCAAGTATAAATCACTAGCATGACGTAAACATACTGATAATTAACCATATTCATGCATACTAGATTGACAGTAGACACATCTACGCAAACTACTAGTATCGCACACATAGAAATAACAAAGGCAGGGATAAACGTGTTATACCCTGCAGTTGGCCAATTGGCAGTAGTCGTAGCAGAGGCAGCGGCCGCGGCGGCGGCAGCAGCAGCGTTGGCGGCCTCAGCAGCAGCAGCAGCCTCGGTGGCAGCAGCGGCGGCGGCAGCAGCTCGATCGGCTTCGGTGGCCATGTTGACGACGAGGGCGACGCGATAGTAGACGAAGTAGACGTACAGCAGCAGCGAGCAGTCGCGTAGTAGACGCTTCCCAAAAACCTAATCGCCCCTCTCCCGTACAGGATCTGGAGAGGCGGGGTTTCGGAGGCCTGCTCTCCCGTCGGCCGTGTACGCGGTAGACGGGATGGGATCACCGGCGGCAGCAACAGGAGGTGGAACGACAGTGGGCGCAAAGAGGCGGCGTGTGTGAGATGTGTATGCTGCGTCCGCCTGAGCCTCCAATTTATAGGCACGGCCGAGTAGGAGAACGGTCAAATTAATTGGCGTTTACTACAGCCGTTACCACGTGATAAAGGCGGCGTTTTACTGCGCGCAGTTATCACACGCGATCAATACGGCTGTTACCAATATAAATGTGACGCATTTAGACAACAATAATTATGACGTCTCATATTATTGTCGTGTCTGTTGACTCCCCGTTTCCGACTGCCAAAATAAAGGCATCGGCTCGGCTCATTCCCGCAACCCGCGGCGCGTCGTGACGTGTCGTGACGAGGCGAGGCGTGGCGAGGCGGGCGGCGGAGGAGGAGGAGCGCGCGTGTGGAACACCTCCACTACTCCTCTCTCTTCATACCAACTCACACTAGTGGGGAGAGAGCTCACCTTATAAACTGGTGCAAAACTCTCCCAACTAGCAATGTGGGACTAAACTCCCACCATTTGCTATGGCAGCATGGGCCTTAGGGATTAAATGGAAATTGCCTAATGGGCCTGCTAGCCCATTCGAATTTCAGCAATCCCCCACCAGATCCCGAAGACCCATGGTGTTGTCCTCTGTTCCATTCACTGTTTTTATATACCGGCATTTTCAGTGGAGACCCGTTAAGGTTGAACATCCACCTAGAACAAGTAGCTACACTATATCACAACTGAACAATGGACTATGCCTTGAATTGTCAGTTTGGCGTAAAATAGTTTCACCAAATGTCTTGCCAGTACTAGGCTGCCGAAGGCTGACCCCTCGGGTGGAGCATATTAGTCATACTCCTGGCCTATTCATGAACTTATTAGAGATCACCCAATCTCATAGACTGTGACCAGCAGTCAGGATCATATAGGTGTGTTCCTCCAAAGATCGCTCTGTAGGATAGCATCTTGCTTATATAAGCCTTGGAACACATTAAGACAAAAGTCAACCTGCCATACAGTTTTTGAGAGTACTGCATCTCCAGTGGAGTGGGTTAGTAAAAATTACTCTCCTCAGTTAACCACTAGCTTGTTTTCCCAGGTCCCACTTCACGGGATCTCCGATCACATAGGTTGGGTTACTGCCATGGCAACTCATGTGGGTCTCATACCCATCTCCCTCGATGCACTTTCTATCACAACACGTGATAGCCCTTTAGTAAAGGGATCTGCCAGATTTTTAGCCGACTGGATATAATCCACCGCTATCACTCCGGAGTTTCTTAAATGTCTGACAGCTTTTAATCTCATTTTTATGTGCTTTGTGGACTGTGCATTGTCCTTTGAACTCTTCACCTTGACAATTACTGTTTGATTGTCACAGTTCATAAGGATAGCCGGTACTGGCTTTTCAACCACAGGCAAGTCCATCAAAAGATCTCGAAGCCATCCTGCTTCGACACTAGACGTGTCTAATGCTGTTAATTCTGCTTCCATTGTCGATCTCGTTAAGATCGTTTGCTTGCAAGACTTCCAGGAAACAGCACCACCTCCAAGGGTAAACACATACCCCGTTGTGGCTTTCATCTCATCAGCATCAGAGATCCAATTCGCATCACAATACCCTTCAAGTACCGAAGGATATCCACTGTAGTGAAGTCCATGGTTCACGGTACCTTTCAGATAGCGCATAATTCTTTCTACAGCATGCCAATGCACATCACCCGGATTGGAAACAAACCGGCTTAGTTTGCACACAGCAAACATGATGTCAGGCCTCGTAGCGCTCGCTAGATACATGAGTGAACCAATTACTTGAGAGTACCTCAGCTGATCCTTAGCTGTGCCTTCGAACTTTCGAATCCGCACACTAGGATCATATGGTGTTGGAGAAATTTTGCAGTCCGAATATCCAAAACGACTCAAAACCTTCTCAACATAATGGGATTGCAGAAGTGTAATCCCACCCTCATTGTCTCTTAATAGCTTGATGTTCAAGATAACATCAGCCACACCAAGATCTTTCATCTCAAAGTTCTGGGATAGAAATGACTTAACCTCATTGATTACTTTGAGGTTGGTCCCAAATATCAGTATGTCATCAACATACAAGCACAAAATAACTCCTTCGCCCCCACCATGGCGATAGTATACACATTTGTCAGCTTCATTAACAACAAAGCCAACAGATGTTAAAGTTGTATTGAACTTCTCATGCCATTGCTTAGGTGCTTGTTTCAGCCCATATAAAGATTTCAGTAATTTACACACCTTTCCTTCTTGACCATCTAACACAAAGCCATCTGGCTGTTGCATATAGATTTCCTCGTCTAACTCTCCATTTAGGAAAGCCGTCTTAACATCCATCTGATGGACGAGAAGACCATGCGAGGCCGCCAACGAGAGTAATACTCGAATGGTGGTCAGTCTGGCCACAGGTGAATAAGTGTCAAAGAAATCTTCATCTTCTTTCTGGGAATAACCCTTGGCCACAAGTCTAGCCTTGTACTTTTCAATCGTACCATCAGGCCTAAGCTTCTTTTTGAACACCCACTTACATCCTAATGGTTTACAGCCATAAGGACGTTCAGTGATCTCCCACGTTCCATTAGCCATGATGGAATCCATCTCGCTACGGACCGCTTCTCTCCAGTAGTCAGCATCTGGAGATGCATAAGCTTCTGAAATAGAAGTGGGAGTATCATCCACAAGGTACACAAGGAAATCATCACCAAAGGACTTTGCAGTCCTCTGTCTCTTGCCCCTACCAAGGGTTTCCTCGTCATCCTTCTCAAGATTCTCATCATGTGTTTGTTCATAATATTCCATAGGAATGGCAGGTTCAGGAGTCTCCTCTGATTCCTGTCTAGAAGTGCTTTGCATATCTCTCATAGGAAAAATATCCTCAAAGAATGTAGCATCTTTAGACTCCAAAATCGTACCGACCTTCACGTCAGGTACCTCAGATTTCACTACTAGAAATCTATAGCCAACGCTATTCTTAGCGTATCCCAAATTAACGCAATCCACGGTCTTTGGTCCAAGTTTACGCTTTTTGGGGATCGGCACATTGACTTTTGCCAAACAGCCCCAAGTACGTAAGTACGAGAGTGTTGTTTTTCTCTTCTCCCATTGCTCATAGGGAGTGACCTCATTGTCTTTCGTCGGAACTTTATTCAGGACATGACATGATGTCAATATAGCCTCCCCCCACCATGCCTTGGATAAACCCGATGTATCTAACATGGCGTTAACCAAATCTGTTAGAGTACGGTTTTTCCTTTCGGCAACCCCATTTGACTGAGGTGAATAGGGAGGCGTCCTCTCGTGAATAATGCCATGTTCCGCACAGAAAGAGTCAAACTCATTAGAGAAATACTCTCCACCACGATCTGACCGGATTCGTTTAATTTTCTTTTCAAGTTGATTCTCAACTTCTGCCTTATAGATTTTAAAGTAGTGTAGAGCCTCGTCTTTAGTGTTTAACAGATATACATAGCAAAACCTAGTGGAATCATCTATTAACGTCATGAAGTATCTCTTTCCACCTTTAGTCAACACACCATTCATCTCACAGAGATCAGAATGTATGAGTTCTAATGGCGCCAAGTGTCTCTCCTCCGCAGCCTTGTGGGGCTTGCGAGGTTGCTTTGCTTGTACACACGAATGGCACTTAGAACCTTTGGCTAAAGTGAAACTTGGAATTAAATTTAGTTTTGCTAACCGTGTCATGCAACTGAAACCAACGTGACAAAGACGTGAATGCCAAACTTCTGTTTCATTAACACTCGAATGAATATTGTTCACGACTTTATTACAAAAATCAGCGAGGGAAAAGCGGAACAGACCTCCGCACTCATACCCTTTTCCAACAAACAGTCCATATTTCGTTACAACTACTTTATTGGACTCGAAAACCAACTTAAATCCTTCTCTACATAGAAGGGAGCCACTAACGAGATTCTTCTTGATGGCGGGGACATGCTGCACGTTCTTGAGCTGCACGATCCTTCCCGAAGTAAACTTCAGATCGACCGTGCCAACACCAAGTACAGAAGCACTTGCGCCGTTCCCCATCAATACGGACCCGTTCCTTGTGACCTGATAAGAAGAAAACAATGAGATGTCAGCACACACATGAATGTTTGCACCTGTGTCAATCCACCAATCAGTAGACTGACAAACTGAGAATACAGTAAACAAATTACCATACCCAGATGCCCCATTCTCATTGTTGCTCACGATCATGTTGACAGCCTTGGAATCCTGTCCTGGCTTCACATACTTCTTTGGGCACTTCCCAGCCCAGTGTTCCAGTGAACCACAAGTGAAGCAGCCATCTTTCTTCTTATCCTTCTTGAAGGTCTTCTTAGCCTTCTTCTTGAAGTCGGTATTCTGCTGGACACCAGTCCTCGCCTTGTTCTTGTGGGAGTTGTAGTTCTTCTGTACCATATTGGCCGCAGAAGTCCCTTCATTCCCTTTTCCATGCGAGTCCTTTGCCCTCGAATTCTGCTCAACACTCAGATGGCCGATGACATCCTCTACTGAGAATTCACGCCTCTGATGTTTCAGAGTGGTGGCAAAGCTCCTCCAGGAATTAGGCAGCTTGGCGATTATGCATCCCGCGACATACTTGCCCGGTAACACGCACTTGAGAATTTCAAGCTCCTTAGCGATGCACTGTATCTCATGAGCCTGCTCCAAAACAGAACGGTTTTCGACCATTCTATAGTCATGGAACTGCTCTATACTGTACATCTCGCTGCCAGCATCGGTTGCGCCGAATTTGGATTCGAGCGCCTCCCACAAGTCCTTGGCAACCCGCACATGTAAATATGCGTCAACAAACTTTTCTCCGATCACGCTTAGAACGCATCCAACAAAGACGACGGTGGCATCCCTAAACGCCTTCTCCTGATCAGGAGTAATCGTTTCCGTGGGAGTGACACCGACGACCCAGAACACGTTCATAGCCGTGAGCCATAAGAATGTTTTGGTCTGCCAACGCTTAAAGTACGTCCCCGTAAACGGGTCCGGTTTCAGTGCAGTAGCAAAACCATGAATCGAAAATTGCCTACACATATTAGGTTTTTGGATTGTTAAGAATTTAGGCAATTTACAGATTAAATTAATCCAAGTATAAATCACTAGCATGACGTAAACATACTGATAATTAACCATATTCATGCATACTAGATTGACAGTAGACACATCTACGCAAACTACTAGTATCGCACACATAGAAATAACAAAGGCAGGGATAAACGTGTTATACCCTGCAGTTGGCCAATTGGCAGTAGTCGTAGCAGAGGCAGCGGCCGCGGCGGCGGCAGCAGCAGCGTTGGCGGCCTCAGCAGCAGCAGCAGCCTCGGTGGCAGCAGCGGCGGCGGCAGCAGCTCGATCGGCTTCGGTGGCCATGTTGACGACGAGGGCGACGCGATAGTAGACGAAGTAGACGTACAGCAGCAGCGAGCAGTCGCGTAGTAGACGCTTCCCAAAAACCTAATCGCCCCTCTCCCGTACAGGATCTGGAGAGGCGGGGTTTCGGAGGCCTGCTCTCCCGTCGGCCGTGTACGCGGTAGACGGGATGGGATCACCGGCGGCAGCAACAGGAGGTGGAACGACAGTGGGCGCAAAGAGGCGGCGTGTGTGAGATGTGTATGCTGCGTCCGCCTGAGCCTCCAATTTATAGGCACGGCCGAGTAGGAGAACGGTCAAATTAATTGGCGTTTACTACAGCCGTTACCACGTGATAAAGGCGGCGTTTTACTGCGCGCAGTTATCACACGCGATCAATACGGCTGTTACCAATATAAATGTGACGCATTTAGACAACAATAATTATGACGTCTCATATTATTGTCGTGTCTGTTGACTCCCCGTTTCCGACTGCCAAAATAAAGGCATCGGCTCGGCTCATTCCCGCAACCCGCGGCGCGTCGTGACGAGGCGAGGCGTGGCGAGGCGGGCGGCGGAGGAGGAGGAGCGCGCGTGTGGAACACCTCCACTACTCCTCTCTCTTCATACCAACTCACACTAGTGGGGAGAGAGCTCACCTTATAAACTGGTGCAAAACTCTCCCAACTAGCAATGTGGGACTAAACTCCCACCATTTGCTATGGCAGCATGGGCCTTAGGGATTAAATGGAAATTGCCTAATGGGCCTGCTAGCCCATTCGAATTTCAGCAATCCCCCACCAGATCCCGAAGACCCATGGTGTTGTCCTCTGTTCCATTCACTGTTTTTATATACCGGCATTTTCAGTGGAGACCCGTTAAGGTTGAACATCCACCTAGAACAAGTAGCTACACTATATCACAACTGAACAATGGACTATGCCTTGAATTGTCAGTTTGGCGTAAAATAGTTTCACCAAATGTCTTGCCAGTACTAGGCTGCCGAAGGCTGACCCCTCGGGTGGAGCATATTAGTCATACTCCTGGCCTATTCATGAACTTATTAGAGATCACCCAATCTCATAGACTGTGACCAGCAGTCAGGATCATATAGGTGTGTTCCTCCAAAGATCGCTCTGTAGGATAGCATCTTGCTTATATAAGCCTTGGAACACATTAAGACAAAAGTCAACCTGCCATACAGTTTTTGAGAGTACTGCATCTCCAGTGGAGTGGGTTAGTAAAAATTACTCTCCTCAGTTAACCACTAGCTTGTTTTCCCAGGTCCCACTTCACGGGATCTCCGATCACATAGGTTGGGTTACTGCCATGGCAACTCATGTGGGTCTCATACCCATCTCCCTCGATGCACTTTCTATCACAACACGTGATAGCCCTTTAGTAAAGGGATCTGCCAGATTTTTAGCCGACTGGATATAATCCACCGCTATCACTCCGGAGTTTCTTAAATGTCTGACAGCTTTTAATCTCATTTTTATGTGCTTTGTGGACTGTGCATTGTCCTTTGAACTCTTCACCTTGACAATTACTGTTTGATTGTCACAGTTCATAAGGATAGCCGGTACTGGCTTTTCAACCACAGGCAAGTCCATCAAAAGATCTCGAAGCCATCCTGCTTCGACACTAGACGTGTCTAATGCTGTTAATTCTGCTTCCATTGTCGATCTCGTTAAGATCGTTTGCTTGCAAGACTTCCAGGAAACAGCACCACCTCCAAGGGTAAACACATACCCCGTTGTGGCTTTCATCTCATCAGCATCAGAGATCCAATTCGCATCACAATACCCTTCAAGTACCGAAGGATATCCACTGTAGTGAAGTCCATGGTTCACGGTACCTTTCAGATAGCGCATAATTCTTTCTACAGCATGCCAATGCACATCACCCGGATTGGAAACAAACCGGCTTAGTTTGCACACAGCAAACATGATGTCAGGCCTCGTAGCGCTCGCTAGATACATGAGTGAACCAATTACTTGAGAGTACCTCAGCTGATCCTTAGCTGTGCCTTCGAACTTTCGAATCCGCACACTAGGATCATATGGTGTTGGAGAAATTTTGCAGTCCGAATATCCAAAACGACTCAAAACCTTCTCAACATAATGGGATTGCAGAAGTGTAATCCCACCCTCATTGTCTCTTAATAGCTTGATGTTCAAGATAACATCAGCCACACCAAGATCTTTCATCTCAAAGTTCTGGGATAGAAATGACTTAACCTCATTGATTACTTTGAGGTTGGTCCCAAATATCAGTATGTCATCAACATACAAGCACAAAATAACTCCTTCGCCCCCACCATGGCGATAGTATACACATTTGTCAGCTTCATTAACAACAAAGCCAACAGATGTTAAAGTTGTATTGAACTTCTCATGCCATTGCTTAGGTGCTTGTTTCAGCCCATATAAAGATTTCAGTAATTTACACACCTTTCCTTCTTGACCATCTAACACAAAGCCATCTGGCTGTTGCATATAGATTTCCTCGTCTAACTCTCCATTTAGGAAAGCCGTCTTAACATCCATCTGATGGACGAGAAGACCATGCGAGGCCGCCAACGAGAGTAATACTCGAATGGTGGTCAGTCTGGCCACAGGTGAATAAGTGTCAAAGAAATCTTCATCTTCTTTCTGGGAATAACCCTTGGCCACAAGTCTAGCCTTGTACTTTTCAATCGTACCATCAGGCCTAAGCTTCTTTTTGAACACCCACTTACATCCTAATGGTTTACAGCCATAAGGACGTTCAGTGATCTCCCACGTTCCATTAGCCATGATGGAATCCATCTCGCTACGGACCGCTTCTCTCCAGTAGTCAGCATCTGGAGATGCATAAGCTTCTGAAATAGAAGTGGGAGTATCATCCACAAGGTACACAAGGAAATCATCACCAAAGGACTTTGCAGTCCTCTGTCTCTTGCCCCTACCAAGGGTTTCCTCGTCATCCTTCTCAAGATTCTCATCATGTGTTTGTTCATAATATTCCATAGGAATGGCAGGTTCAGGAGTCTCCTCTGATTCCTGTCTAGAAGTGCTTTGCATATCTCTCATAGGAAAAATATCCTCAAAGAATGTAGCATCTTTAGACTCCAAAATCGTACCGACCTTCACGTCAGGTACCTCAGATTTCACTACTAGAAATCTATAGCCAACGCTATTCTTAGCGTATCCCAAATTAACGCAATCCACGGTCTTTGGTCCAAGTTTACGCTTTTTGGGGATCGGCACATTGACTTTTGCCAAACAGCCCCAAGTACGTAAGTACGAGAGTGTTGTTTTTCTCTTCTCCCATTGCTCATAGGGAGTGACCTCATTGTCTTTCGTCGGAACTTTATTCAGGACATGACATGATGTCAATATAGCCTCCCCCCACCATGCCTTGGATAAACCCGATGTATCTAACATGGCGTTAACCAAATCTGTTAGAGTACGGTTTTTCCTTTCGGCAACCCCATTTGACTGAGGTGAATAGGGAGGCGTCCTCTCGTGAATAATGCCATGTTCCGCACAGAAAGAGTCAAACTCATTAGAGAAATACTCTCCACCACGATCTGACCGGATTCGTTTAATTTTCTTTTCAAGTTGATTCTCAACTTCTGCCTTATAGATTTTAAAGTAGTGTAGAGCCTCGTCTTTAGTGTTTAACAGATATACATAGCAAAACCTAGTGGAATCATCTATTAACGTCATGAAGTATCTCTTTCCACCTTTAGTCAACACACCATTCATCTCACAGAGATCAGAATGTATGAGTTCTAATGGCGCCAAGTGTCTCTCCTCCGCAGCCTTGTGGGGCTTGCGAGGTTGCTTTGCTTGTACACACGAATGGCACTTAGAACCTTTGGCTAAAGTGAAACTTGGAATTAAATTTAGTTTTGCTAACCGTGTCATGCAACTGAAACCAACGTGACAAAGACGTGAATGCCAAACTTCTGTTTCATTAACACTCGAATGAATATTGTTCACGACTTTATTACAAAAATCAGCGAGGGAAAAGCGGAACAGACCTCCGCACTCATACCCTTTTCCAACAAACAGTCCATATTTCGTTACAACTACTTTATTGGACTCGAAAACCAACTTAAATCCTTCTCTACATAGAAGGGAGCCACTAACGAGATTCTTCTTGATGGCGGGGACATGCTGCACGTTCTTGAGCTGCACGATCCTTTCCGAAGTAAACTTCAGATCGACCGTGCCAACACCAAGTACAGAAGCACTTGCGTCGTTCCCCATCAATACGGACCCGTTCCTTGTGACCTGATAAGAAGAAAACAATGAGATGTCAGCACACACATGAATGTTTGCACCTGTGTCAATCCACCAATCAGTAGACTGACAAACTGAGAATACAGTAAACAAATTACCATACCCAGATGCCCCATTCTCATTGTTGCTCACGATCATGTTGACAGCCTTGGAATCCTGTCCTGGCTTCACATACTTCTTTGGGCACTTCCCAGCCCAGTGTTCCAGTGAACCACAAGTGAAGCAGCCATCTTTCTTCTTATCCTTCTTGAAGGTCTTCTTAGCCTTCTTCTTGAAGTCGGTATTCTGCTGGACACCAGTCCTCGCCTTGTTCTTGTGGGAGTTGTAGTTCTTCTGTACCATATTGGCCGCAGAAGTCCCTTCATTCCCTTTTCCATGCGAGTCCTTTGCCCTCGAATTCTGCTCAACACTCAGATGGCCGATGACATCCTCTACTGAGAATTCACGCCTCTGATGTTTCAGAGTGGTGGCAAAGCTCCTCCAGGAATTAGGCAGCTTGGCGATTATGCATCCCGCGACATACTTGCCCGGTAACACGCACTTGAGAATTTCAAGCTCCTTAGCGATGCACTGTATCTCATGAGCCTGCTCCAAAACAGAACGGTTTTCGACCATTCTATAGTCATGGAACTGCTCTATACTGTACATCTCGCTGCCAGCATCGGTTGCGCCGAATTTGGATTCGAGCGCCTCCCACAAGTCCTTGGCAACCCGCACATGTAAATATGCGTCAACAAACTTTTCTCCGATCACGCTTAGAACGCATCCAACAAAGACGACGGTGGCATCCCTAAACGCCTTCTCCTGATCAGGAGTAATCGTTTCCGTGGGAGTGACACCGACGACCCAGAACACGTTCATAGCCGTGAGCCATAAGAATGTTTTGGTCTGCCAACGCTTAAAGTACGTCCCCGTAAACGGGTACGGTTTCAGTGCAGTAGCAAAACTGTAACATCCCTGATTTTTGGAAAGTCCAAAAATCACTAAAATTTGAAACTTTTTGTTTTCATGTTATGCAAGTCACCAAGAACCAAATTACAAACAAGAAACAAAGGGGAATAATACATAATTCAATGAAAATGAGTTTACCCATCCATTTATGCCTTGTTCCTTAAACTCTAAAACCTTTTTCAAAAATAAATTTATTATTATATAAAGGGAATATATTTTTAGTAGCAAACCTTTACCTAAAATGTTTACAACTCCAATATTAATCTGAAGATAGTTTATGGCAACATTACACAATTATTTATAACCCTTAATAAAGTTCTAGGCCTTAAAAGTATTTGAGGAGAATAAAATTATTAATAATAACCTTTAGTTGTTATTCCAAGTTTTAAACATAAAGGTGTGAAAATAAAATGCATTGCTTGAAAATAACATAACAAAAGGTTTTGAAAACAATATTATGACTTATGGTTTTACTCTAAATTTTATTGATCAACAATAATAATTAATTGATATGAACTAATTAAATAGCATTAAGTTACTGTTAGTAAATCCCTCAAATCATAAAATTATAAAATGTGAAAGTGGTTTAAAAATGGCTTTCCAAAACTAATATATGACTTGTAAAATGTCTCTGAGATTTTATTTAGACAATAACATCAATTTATAATTTTCTATATTTTAAAATGAAATAAAGTTACTATTTGTAAAACACTGAAATCTTAATTTTATAAAATATAAAAGTGATGTGAAATGACTTTCAAAAATAGTTTTTGGACATGTTTAATGTCTCTGAAATTTTATTTAATCAAAAACCCCATTTTTATTATTTTCTATTTTAAAATGATATTAAGTTCTATTAGTGAATTAATTATAATTTTCAAAACATAAAAGAGATGAAAACACTTTGAAATGGTTTTGGAAAGTAATATTTGATCATCATAAAGCTACTGAAATTATAATAGACCAATAACTTTGAATTATAAATTTTTAAATTAAAAATCACATTAAGTGACTATTAAGGAATTATTCAAATTCCCAAATTCAAAAATAAAATATGATGATTTTGTTTCCAAAAATGGTACTGTTGGAAAGTACTTGAAATTTCAAGAAATTAGAATTTTGTTTCATGTCATTTGGACATTTAAAACAGAAGTTATGATTTAATTAAATAAGCAGAAATAAAAAGAAAAAGAAAAGGTGACGTCAGCGATGACGTCATGTCATCTCCCTCCTCCCGCCTGGAATCACGCCCGTTTCTTCCCGAATTAACGCCGGCCGTTTCCGTGTGATTGAAGGCAGTAAATCCTCCCCCGTGACGCTCTCCTTAAAGCCCTGCCACCCCTCCTCCTTTCCCCTCTCCTCCCATCTCGTTTTGTGCGCCGAGGCTTCACCAATCCCTCGCCGGAGTTCTTCTGTACCGCCGCCGTGCTTCGCGATTTCCGGCCAGGTGAGACCAAACGAGAGCCCGAGACCCTGCCGCTCTCCTTCCCCTTGTCCGTGCGCACGTTTTGAGTCTTTTGTGCGTCGTTTTGCTACAGGGTAGCAACGAGGCGAGCTCGCCGGAGCCGGGAACCGCACAGTCGCCTCGGGACCTCCTCGCCGCCGTCGTTGCAGAGCTCGTGAAGACTCCCCGTGGTCATCATCGCATCCACCGTGTCGCGTGGCACCTTCCCGTGGTATCCCCGAGCCCGGAGGCACACCGGAGAAGCCCCGCCGTCCACCACCGTTACGCAGCGCCACCGCCCACTCCATTTCCGGCGAAGAAATCCGGCGGGAGGTAACCCTAGCTCCCTCTCTTCAAATCATCACCGTTAGATCTTGATCGTGCGGCCCTAATAGAATCACTTACCGAAGGGGTATCGGCGAATAGCGTAGCGCCACGTGTGCAGCAGTGAGCAGCGCCGAATTGGTTATTTGTCGCCCACGCAGCGCGTAACCGACCCAGGCCCACCACTTATCTGTCGCCCAGCGCAGCAATTAGCGGCCCATTTTCTGTTTTTCTTCCGGAATAGAAATTAAATAGTAAATTTTACAGATTAGTCCCTGCAATTTCAATACCTCATAACTTTTAAACCACATGGCCAAATTTAATGATCTTGGACTTTTTGGAAAGCCCTTGACATATAGAAACTTTTGGCACTTGCCAAATTCAAATTTGACAAACTTAAATTTGTTCAAATTCAAATATGCTTGTTTGATGAAATTTGGCATAATTCAAATTCTACAAATCCAAAAATTGTAAATAAAATATATTTGGAAACCTTAGGATGTGTACTTTCATATCCTCTGTCCCAAAATAATAATTGAACAAATTAAAATTGAATTTAGAATTAAGTTGTCTATTTGAGTATTTTTGGCATAGATTAATTTGTATAAATAATTTCAATATAGTTCCTTTTGCAAAATTGTTCCATTTGATAACCTTGAACCAGAAACAACCTTGCCCAACCATTTTGGACACCATTGGACCATTACCATATGTTTTGGACCAAAAATCCATCATAGTGAACCACTAGTTTATCATGTCTTAGATTTTTGTTTGTATTCTTTCTACCATTGTTTGTTATGTCCATTTGGAGCCAAGCCATGTCCTTAGAATGTGCAAATCACATATAGTACCAAGTAGAAAATTTTAGTTTTATATATTCTCCACTTCCCCATTCTTGCTTCAAGAATTCACCAAGTCAGCAAAATGGAGATCAAGACTCAAGCACAAGAATGAAACTTCAATATCAACTTGGTGGCAAAATGAAGAGCTACAAGGAAGATCAATGAAGAAGTTTTGAAGAAAATACTTGGACTCCACACCTAGAAGAAACTCAAAGAAATACAAGTGTGAAGAAATTTAGAATAAAACATCTCCCCCTCTCTTCCTATCCTTCTTATTATTTTCTTTCTATTGACTTAGTGGTATTTTGTGCCCATCCCATACCCAAACCAATTAGTGAAGTGAAAGCCCAGAAGAATTTATCAAGACCAATAGAAGCACCACACCAAGGAAGGAGACAACTTAGATGGCATGATGATGATCTTCAAGAAGGCAATCACATGAGGACTAGAAGCAATCCACCCAAGTTGAAGAGTAACAAGTTGATTTTGTCCAACCATTGACCCAAATGGAAAACCCAAGACTTAGTGATATTTTCCCTTTGATGATGGAGTTAGTAGACCTACCCTAACCACAATGGAAAATACTAACATAGTCACTCAAATATTTTTGAAGGTGAATATGACCAAGTGTTTGCATGTATTACTTTAGTTGAAGAAGTAATATGTTTATCCTTGGTGAACTCTTGGAACTTCCTCGACAAGTATGGTTATAATAAAGTTAGATCACATCAAGATCAACCTAGTCCATCCCAAGTAAACTCTTGGAAATCCCTTAACAAGTATGGAACCAGGAAAGAATAAATATTTCAAACCCAAACCTTGTCCTAACCAACTTGGTTAAGCCCCTTTTGATATGTTAGTTGCTATGTATGTTTTCTACACTTGTATGATTGTTTGGTAGAATGTTTATTTATTTTGTTATTGTGTTTTCAATGAATAGATTGTACGGAGAGCAACGATCTTTTGTGAAGAGAGTGTGATATCTTCACCAACTTCAACAAGGCAAGTAACACACCATCAACTACCCATTATTTTCTATATGCATTAGTTGATTTTTGAGTAGTATGCATTGATAGGAAATTTTACTAAGTTATATTATGCTATGCTATATCCTAGTAGTGTGTAGCCATCCTTTTACCTTGTTATTTTGATAGCCTTAGAATTTACTAGGTGCTATGCAATGTTACAAATTGTTTTACTAGATGTTGAGGAAAAATCCTAAGTATAACTAATGAATGAACCACCTGGGTGGAAGTGGTAAGACTGGGTTATGTTGAGTGTTTCCTCAGGGCCCTTATCCAAGGGTTATTCCACTTGAGGTTGTCACTTGAGGATGGCCACCCAGGAACAAAGAGATTACTATGTCCCTCTAAATCTAGTAGCTTCCCGTGCAGCCTTTTGACAATATGGGCTCTGTCTTGATCAATTAAGTTGTGAGGGTTCAGCCCAGGCTTGACAAGCAGATGTAGCAAAATTATAGGTGGAACGGGTCTTGCCGGTGGGTTTGGACTTCTTCTTCTGAAAGATCTCGTCTCAATTCTCTCCTTTCCATGATGCACTCCGGGTGTATAGGATGTTTGGGCTAATTGAAGACAAAGGGTGAAAGTGCACAACCTCTGCAGAGTCAACAAACTAAGATCTTAGCCGTGTCCCCGGTTATGGACAACTATGAGCAGCTGGACAAGGAAGGACGGAAGAATCACATCACCATTTTCAAAAAGTAAAATTTGACCAAGTGAACAGTGTTTGTGGTGCTTGGATCTTAATCCAATGTTGCCACCCTTTTGAAAAGAAAAGTTTGTTTTACAAAAGTGATAGGAGAAAACTGGCTTTATGCAAACTTAGCCAAAACTCCACTCAGCCAAATAAGCATGTAGTATTAGTCTTGCCATTTATATCCACCATAGTGTTACTTGCCAATACATTAAATTGTATTGACTCCCTTGTGGCTGCATATTCCATATTGCAGATGTTTCTGAAGACGAGTGAGGATTTCGTTTAGGATCTCGAGACTATCGCCAACATGTTTTGCCTGTGGCACATGAAGAAGATGGGCTCAATGTTGAACTATGTTTTCCGCTGTATATCCTTGTTTACTGCTAGTCTTCTAAGACTATGCAAGTTGTAATACTATTTTGTAAAGACTGGATCATGCGATGTAATAGAATTTGATGCATTTGCATGATATTTCATTTTGTATTGTGGTGCTAGCAATTGATCCAGGGACTAGCACACTAACACAGGTATTCCATCTTTATTAAAAGTTGGGATGCTACAAAATGGTATCAGAGCATTGTGTTGCCTGTAGGATTTGAGACCCTAAGTTTGGAAAAGACTCTAGGATTGAAAACTTTCTATGTTCAAACTTTCTAGAAACAAAACAATCATCTTAATCTTTCTCATATCCTCTCATCTACTATTCACCTTCAAAATTTTCTAGATGACCTACTTCTTGAATACCATCAAGGCAAGATTGTTGATGACCATACCAAGAAGTGCAAGGAGTATTTTCACCACATGAAGCCCTACACTCAAGATTTTTGAAGAATCTGAAGAAAAACTTAGACTTCACAACAATCAAGAACACCCCAAGATATTGAGAGAAGATTTTTGAAGAAACTCAAGAAGATATAGATGAGACCACCAATATAGTTACTTTGTTAGAACAACGTTAATGTGTTAGTGTATTGATCATACCAATGAGTGTGGTATGACAATACTAGATGTTTTTGAAAACTTTATTGTCTGGTGTGATGATTGTGTTGTTATGTGTTGTTTTCAAGATGAGTTTCCTTGATCTGCTATTTTGGATAAGAACCTTCCTTAGCCATCCTTCTAAATCTCTACTCATCCCTACTAGACCAAATCCAACACCATACTCATTCACCAACCATAGTGAGAACCATTTGGAATCATACAACCTTTACCCTATTGATACACAAGCCATCCCGTTTGAGGAATGCTAGTATCAAATTTCCTTCTTCTGTGTGAAGGAACAATCACATCCATGATAAAATGCCAACTGCCTAATAAGGATCAAGCCAACCTTGGAGCTATCAAGCAATGGAAGAATTTGCCTACCATGAGAGTTTCCTTAGAAATAGCATGGTGTTTACCTTCAAGGATGACAACCAACAAGATGGAAGATTGCCAAGGACATCAAAAGACCAAGTTGAGAGTGAACCAAGGACTTTTGATTGACCCAAAGAGTGACCCCTCAGTGTCAAAGGTAGTTCAACAGACCTATGTTGGTCTACACCTCTATCACAGAGGAAAGATCTACTCAAGCTAATTTAGAATCAATCTACACTCCAATCTAATGAAAATAGACTACCCACAAAAATTTCTTTTAAGGGTGGTAGCCCACCCAGTTGTTTTGGAATCCATTTACCCAAATCTTTCTTTCTATCCTTCCCAAATCTCGGGACGAGATTTCTTTTAAGGGTGGTAGTCTGTAACATCCCTGATTTTTGGAAAGTCCAAAAATCACTAAAATTTGAAACTTTTTGTTTTCATGTTATGCAAGTCACCAAGAACCAAATTACAAACAAGAAACAAAGGGGAATAATACATAATTCAATGAAAATGAGTTTACCCATCCATTTATGCCTTGTTCCTTAAACTCTAAAACCTTTTTCAAAAATAAATTTATTATTATATAAAGGGAATATATTTTTAGTAGCAAACCTTTACCTAAAATGTTTACAACTCCAATATTAATCTGAAGATAGTTTATGGCAACATTACACAATTATTTATAACCCTTAATAAAGTTCTAGGCCTTAAAAGTATTTGAGGAGAATAAAATTATTAATAATAACCTTTAGTTGTTATTCCAAGTTTTAAACATAAAGGTGTGAAAATAAAATGCATTGCTTGAAAATAACATAACAAAAGGTTTTGAAAACAATATTATGACTTATGGTTTTACTCTAAATTTTATTGATCAACAATAATAATTAATTGATATGAACTAATTAAATAGCATTAAGTTACTGTTAGTAAATCCCTCAAATCATAAAATTATAAAATGTGAAAGTGGTTTAAAAATGGCTTTCCAAAACTAATATATGACTTGTAAAATGTCTCTGAGATTTTATTTAGACAATAACATCAATTTATAATTTTCTATATTTTAAAATGAAATAAAGTTACTATTTGTAAAACACTGAAATCTTAATTTTATAAAATATAAAAGTGATGTGAAATGACTTTCAAAAATAGTTTTTGGACATGTTTAATGTCTCTGAAATTTTATTTAATCAAAAACCCCATTTTTATTATTTTCTATTTTAAAATGATATTAAGTTCTATTAGTGAATTAATTATAATTTTCAAAACATAAAAGAGATGAAAACACTTTGAAATGGTTTTGGAAAGTAATATTTGATCATCATAAAGCTACTGAAATTATAATAGACCAATAACTTTGAATTATAAATTTTTAAATTAAAAATCACATTAAGTGACTATTAAGGAATTATTCAAATTCCCAAATTCAAAAATAAAATATGATGATTTTGTTTCCAAAAATGGTACTGTTGGAAAGTACTTGAAATTTCAAGAAATTAGAATTTTGTTTCATGTCATTTGGACATTTAAAACAGAAGTTATGATTTAATTAAATAAGCAGAAATAAAAAGAAAAAGAAAAGGTGACGTCAGCGATGACGTCATGTCATCTCCCTCCTCCCGCCTGGAATCACGCCCGTTTCTTCCCGAATTAACGCCGGCCGTTTCCGTGTGATTGAAGGCAGTAAATCCTCCCCCGTGACGCTCTCCTTAAAGCCCTGCCACCCCTCCTCCTTTCCCCTCTCCTCCCATCTCGTTTTGTGCGCCGAGGCTTCACCAATCCCTCGCCGGAGTTCTTCTGTACCGCCGCCGTGCTTCGCGATTTCCGGCCAGGTGAGACCAAACGAGAGCCCGAGACCCTGCCGCTCTCCTTCCCCTTGTCCGTGCGCACGTTTTGAGTCTTTTGTGCGTCGTTTTGCTACAGGGTAGCAACGAGGCGAGCTCGCCGGAGCCGGGAACCGCACAGTCGCCTCGGGACCTCCTCGCCGCCGTCGTTGCAGAGCTCGTGAAGACTCCCCGTGGTCATCATCGCATCCACCGTGTCGCGTGGCACCTTCCCGTGGTATCCCCGAGCCCGGAGGCACACCGGAGAAGCCCCGCCGTCCACCACCGTTACGCAGCGCCACCGCCCACTCCATTTCCGGCGAAGAAATCCGGCGGGAGGTAACCCTAGCTCCCTCTCTTCAAATCATCACCGTTAGATCTTGATCGTGCGGCCCTAATAGAATCACTTACCGAAGGGGTATCGGCGAATAGCGTAGCGCCACGTGTGCAGCAGTGAGCAGCGCCGAATTGGTTATTTGTCGCCCACGCAGCGCGTAACCGACCCAGGCCCACCACTTATCTGTCGCCCAGCGCAGCAATTAGCGGCCCATTTTCTGTTTTTCTTCCGGAATAGAAATTAAATAGTAAATTTTACAGATTAGTCCCTGCAATTTCAATACCTCATAACTTTTAAACCACATGGCCAAATTTAATGATCTTGGACTTTTTGGAAAGCCCTTGACATATAGAAACTTTTGGCACTTGCCAAATTCAAATTTGACAAACTTAAATTTGTTCAAATTCAAATATGCTTGTTTGATGAAATTTGGCATAATTCAAATTCTACAAATCCAAAAATTGTAAATAAAATATATTTGGAAACCTTAGGATGTGTACTTTCATATCCTCTGTCCCAAAATAATAATTGAACAAATTAAAATTGAATTTAGAATTAAGTTGTCTATTTGAGTATTTTTGGCATAGATTAATTTGTATAAATAATTTCAATATAGTTCCTTTTGCAAAATTGTTCCATTTGATAACCTTGAACCAGAAACAACCTTGCCCAACCATTTTGGACACCATTGGACCATTACCATATGTTTTGGACCAAAAATCCATCATAGTGAACCACTAGTTTATCATGTCTTAGATTTTTGTTTGTATTCTTTCTACCATTGTTTGTTATGTCCATTTGGAGCCAAGCCATGTCCTTAGAATGTGCAAATCACATATAGTACCAAGTAGAAAAATTTAGTTTTCTATATTCTCCACTTCCCCATTCTTGCTTCAAGAATTCACCAAGTCAGCAAAATGGAGATCAAGACTCAAGCACAAGAATGAAACTTCAATATCAACTTGGTGGCAAAATGAAGAGCTACAAGGAAGATCAATGAAGAAGTTTTGAAGAAAATACTTGGACTCCACACCTAGAAGAAACTCAAAGAAATACAAGTGTGAAGAAATTTAGAATAAAACATCTCCCCCTCTCTTCCTATCCTTCTTATTATTTTCTTTCTATTGACTTAGTGGTATTTTGTGCCCATCCCATACCCAAACCAATTAGTGAAGTGAAAGCCCAGAAGAATTTATCAAGACCAATAGAAGCACCACACCAAGGAAGGAGACAACTTAGATGGCATGATGATGATCTTCAAGAAGGCAATCACATGAGGACTAGAAGCAATCCACCCAAGTTGAAGAGTAACAAGTTGATTTTGTCCAACCATTGACCCAAATGGAAAACCCAAGACTTAGTGATATTTTCCCTTTGATGATGGAGTTAGTAGACCTACCCTAACCACAATGGAAAATACTAACATAGTCACTCAAATATTTTTGAAGGTGAATATGACCAAGTGTTTGCATGTATTACTTTAGTTGAAGAAGTAATATGTTTATCCTTGGTGAACTCTTGGAACTTCCTCGACAAGTATGGTTATAATAAAGTTAGATCACATCAAGATCAACCTAGTCCATCCCAAGTAAACTCTTGGAAATCCCTTAACAAGTATGGAACCAGGAAAGAATAAATATTTCAAACCCAAACCTTGTCCTAACCAACTTGGTTAAGCCCCTTTTGATATGTTAGTTGCTATGTATGTTTTCTACACTTGTATGATTGTTTGGTAGAATGTTTGTTTATTTTGTTATTGTGTTTTCAATGAATAGATTGTACGGAGAGCAACGATCTTTTGTGAAGAGAGTGTGATATCTTCACCAACTTCAACAAGGCAAGTAACACACCATCAACTACCCATTATTTTCTATATGCATTAGTTGATTTTTGAGTAGTATGCATTGATAGGAAATTTTACTAAGTTATATTATGCTATGCTATATCCTAGTAGTGTGTAGCCATCCTTTTACCTTGTTATTTTGATAGCCTTAGAATTTACTAGGTGCTATGCAATGTTACAAATTGTTTTACTAGATGTTGAGGAAAAATCCTAAGTATAACTAATGAATGAACCACCTGGGTGGAAGTGGTAAGACTGGGTTATGTTGAGTGTTTCCTCAGGGCCCTTATCCAAGGGTTATTCCACTTGAGGTTGTCACTTGAGGATGGCCACCCAGGAACAAAGAGATTACTATGTCCCTCTAAATCTAGTAGCTTCCCGTGCAGCCTTTTGACAATATGGGCTCTGTCTTGATCAATTAAGTTGTGAGGGTTCAGCCCAGGCTTGACAAGCAGATGTAGCAAAATTATAGGTGGAACGGGTCTTGCCGGTGGGTTTGGACTTCTTCTTCTGAAAGATCTCGTCTCAATTCTCTCCTTTCCATGATGCACTCCGGGTGTATAGGATGTTTGGGCTAATTGAAGACAAAGGGTGAAAGTGCACAACCTCTGCAGAGTCAACAAACTAAGATCTTAGCCGTGTCCCCGGTTATGGACAACTATGAGCAGCTGGACAAGGAAGGACGGAAGAATCACATCACCATTTTCAAAAAGTAAAATTTGACCAAGTGAACAGTGTTTGTGGTGCTTGGATCTTAATCCAATGTTGCCACCCTTTTGAAAAGAAAAGTTTGTTTTACAAAAGTGATAGGAGAAAACTGGCTTTATGCAAACTTAGCCAAAACTCCACTCAGCCAAATAAGCATGTAGTATTAGTCTTGCCATTTATATCCACCATAGTGTTACTTGCCAATACATTAAATTGTATTGACTCCCTTGTGGCTGCATATTCCATATTGCAGATGTTTCTGAAGACGAGTGAGGATTTCGTTTAGGATCTCGAGACTATCGCCAACATGTTTTGCCTGTGGCACATGAAGAAGATGGGCTCAATGTTGAACTATGTTTTCCGCTGTATATCCTTGTTTACTGCTAGTCTTCTAAGACTATGCAAGTTGTAATACTATTTTGTAAAGACTGGATCATGCGATGTAATAGAATTTGATGCATTTGCATGATATTTCATTTTGTATTGTGGTGCTAGCAATTGATCCAGGGACTAGCACACTAACACAGGTATTCCATCTTTATTAAAAGTTGGGATGCTACAAAAACCATGAATCGAAAATTGCCTACACATATTAGGTTTTTGGATTGTTAAGAATTTAGGCAATTTACAGATTAAATTAATCCAAGTATAAATCACTAGCATGACGTAAACATACTGATAATTAACCATATTCATGCATACTAGATTGACAGTAGACACATCTACGCAAACTACTAGTATCGCACACATAGAAATAACAAAGGCAGGGATAAACGTGTTATACCCTGCAGTTGGCCAATTGGCAGTAGTCGTAGCAGAGGCAGCGGCCGCGGCGGCGGCAGCAGCAGCGTTGGCGGCCTCAGCAGCAGCAGCAGCCTCGGTGGCAGCAGCGGCGGCGGCAGCAGCTCGATCGGCTTCGGTGGCCATGTTGACGACGAGGGCGACGCGATAGTAGACGAAGTAGACGTACAGCAGCAGCGAGCAGTCGCGTAGTAGACGCTTCCCAAAAACCTAATCGCCCCTCTCCCGTACAGGATCTGGAGAGGCGGGGTTTCGGAGGCCTGCTCTCCCGTCGGCCGTGTACGCGGTAGACGGGATGGGATCACCGGCGGCAGCAACAGGAGGTGGAACGACAGTGGG
Source organism: Alopecurus myosuroides (assembly GCA_028641055.1). Classification (NCBI taxonomy): domain Eukaryota; kingdom Viridiplantae; phylum Streptophyta; class Magnoliopsida; order Poales; family Poaceae; genus Alopecurus; species Alopecurus myosuroides. The sequence goes on along the minus strand of CM054061.1, from coordinate 189,989,474 downwards.
CGCAAAGAGGCGGCGTGTGTGAGATGTGTATGCTGCGTCCGCCTGAGCCTCCAATTTATAGGCACGGCCGAGTAGGAGAACGGTCAAATTAATTGGCGTTTACTACAGCCGTTACCACGTGATAAAGGCGGCGTTTTACTGCGCGCAGTTATCACACGCGATCAATACGGCTGTTACCAATATAAATGTGACGCATTTAGGCAACAATAATTATGACGTCTCATATTATTGTCGTGTCTGTTGACTCCCCGTTTCCGACTGCCAAAATAAAGGCATCGGCTCGGCTCATTCCCGCGGCGCGGCGCGTCGTGACGAGGCGGGCGGCGGAGGAGGAGCGCGCGTGTGGAACACCTCCACTACTCCTCTCTCTTCATACCAACTCACACTAGTGGGGAGAGAGCTCACCTTATAAACTGGTGCAAAACTCTCCCAACTAGCAATGTGGGACTAAACTCCCACCATTTGCTATGGCAGCATGGGCCTTAGGGATTAAATGGAAATTGCCTAATGGGCCTGCTAGCCCATTCGAATTTCAGCAGTTTGCAGTTGCAAGTGTATTCGGCAGGACATTATAAATGTACATTATGGCATCAAGCCCACTCAAATATTGCAGGTTGTCCGTAACGTCCGCATCCGCATCCACCTGAACTCCTCGGATTAATTAGCAATGCCATGTCAACAGCTTATGGCACACCAATATTTTGGTTTCCAAAATCGTTGGGCCAAGTCAAATGCACAATTTGAGCATCACAAATCACACACCAAATTCGGCCAACAGAGGTCTACTTATCCCCCCAATATCTGTGCTCCTGCATTCGCATTCAATGCAGACAGCTACTATGCTTTTATAGTAGAATCAAGCGGATATTCAGTTCAAATGATACCACAGTATCGATAAGCTTCAGATGATACATGAACTGGAGAAGTTGGAGCAATTACTGGATGGAAGGAGTGGTAGCTCACCCGCAGACTCGGCGGCGCAGGAGCCCTTACTCTCCTCTGGCCTTGTAGTTGGCCACGGCCGCCGCCGTTCCCGGCGCGGGCTCCTCCCCTGCCGCCGCCGTTCCCGGCGCGGCCGCCTCCCCTTCCACCGTACCCGGCGCGAGCTAATCCCCTGCCGCCGGCCGCAGCGGCCCCGCCGCCCCTCGCCGCTCCAGCCCTAGGAGGCTGCCGCGGTGGACCTCCTCCTCCACGAACGCGCCTCCTCAGGCCACGGCGGAGCCCCCCGTCGTCCATGCTATTCGACACGAAGATCGGTTGATTAGTAAAGCGAAAAAACGGAAGAAAATCGCAGAAACCGAGGAGGAGGCGAGCAAACCTGATCACGGGAGGAGGGTTTTGGGAGGGGACTGGGGAGGAAGAAGGGTGGAGAAGGTTCGGGGTCTAGAAATTTTTTTTTTCTGACGTGGGGGGGGGAGGGGGGGGGGGGTTCTAGTTGTTTAGGACGGGAATAATTTGTTTATGCAGGAGGCTCGGGGCTGACGGCCAGGACGGGTGGTCCCTGTTAAAGATTAAGAGTGAATCTCACTTTTTACTCGCATTTTTTTTATAATGGCCTTTATTACTTAAAAAGTTTAAATATTACACCCGGTCTCTGCATAGTAAAATGCATACAACCGACATCCAAAACTGAAAATAAATAGAGCGACAAAACTACAAAACATCTGCTGTAAAATGTCGATGCTATGGAGCCGCTATCCGTAGATCAAGTGGTCATCCATGTGGGATAAAAATATCCATCGCCATCTGCTCCAGTCGTGCACGTGGCTCCGTAAAAAGGCCTCGTAATTCCCCTCGCTGTAATGTGGACCACGAACGCAGAATACCTGTGCTTCTGAATAGAACCTGCATACGAGAAAAAAATTTATTGAAAATCTTGTCATTTCTACATAGCCAGAGCAACCAAATAACAGCAATCGCTCCTACCCTAATAATAGTCTTAAAACGTTTATCAACCCCATTTAGCCAGTTGCTGAATATGTTCGCAACGGAAGTGGGTTGATAAAGATTCGAAGCCATATGGATAGCGGACCATATAGAACACGCAAATGTGCACTCAAAGAATAAGTGTTTAATTGTCTCATAATGATAACAAGAAACACACTTAGAGCTCCCATGCCAGTTACGCTTGACAAGATTATCTTTTGTAAGTATGAACCCCGTACGAAGGTACCACGCAAAGATTTTAATCTTCAGCGGTACTTTCATACGACATACATTTTTTAAAGTATCGACTGACACATCCGATTAGATCAACGCTCTATACATGAGTCCACCGAGAACAAACTATTCTTGGTGATCTTACAACGAAACTCATCAGCGCCTGGTGTAAGAGTAACCATAGTTAATATATGAACCAAGTTCTGCCAAGACGTTAGTCGAGGCCCGATTAAATCTCGTCTAAACGTAACATTAGGAGGTGATGTTTGCATAACCGTACCCAGCGTATCATCCTTATGTCGCGCTATCGTGTACAAAGCCGGATACTGTTCTCGAAGTGTGGTATTACCTAACCACTTGTCCTCCCAGAACCGTATCTGTGATCCATCCTTAATTTTAAATACCCCATAGCGAAAAAACTTATTTTTATTCGTCATAAGTCCAGCCCAAAAGTGTGAATCACCTGGTTTCCACATAAACTATGATACTGCCTTCGAGCCTATGTATTTACGTTTCAGGATGGTTTGCCAAACGACATCTTCGGTTAGTAGTTTGAATATCCATTTACCAAGTAGGGCTGAATTCTTGATTTGAAGATCATGAATACCGAGCCCCCCCCCCCCCCCCGATCTCGTGGACGACAAACTACATCCCATCTGGCTAAACGATACTTCTTTTTCTCGTTGTCCCCCTGCCAAAAGAATCTTGATCGGAAATAATCCAATTTTTTTAATACTCCTTTAGGTAACTAGAAGAATGATATCATGTACAGTACCATATTAGTTAGGACTGAATTAATGAGTACCAGTCGTCCACCCAGTGACAACAATTTTCCTTTCCAACTAGCAAGCCTTTTCTGCAAACGCTCTTCGACGTGACTCCATTCTGCATTGACCTTGCTCGCAACCGAATATATCGGTATACTGGGCAACTGCATCTTGGGCCTCACCAAAGAAAAACAATTCACTTTTATGGAAATTAATTTTTAAGCCGATATTTGCTCGAACACTGAAAGAATTAATTTCAGGTTCGCTGCTTTCTCCAGATCGTGTTCCATAAAGAGAATTGTATCATCTGCGTATTGAAGGATGGACAGTCCCCCATCGACAAGATGTGGAATTACTCCCTCAATTAGGCCATTTTTCTTGGCTCGATCTATCATGATCGCTAACATATCGGTCACAATATTAAACAATACTGGCGATAACGGATCACCTTGTCTTAAGCCTTTCTTAGTTTGGAAGTATCGACCAACGTCATCATTGACTTTGATAGCCACGCTACCTCCAACTACAAAGTTGCGAACTAGAGTGCACCACTCTTCTGAAAATCCTTTCATTCTCAGAGTCTGTTGGAGAAACTCCCAATTCACTTTATCATAGGCCTTTTCAAAGTCTATTTTAAGGATTATCCCGTTAAGCTTTTTCGAATGCAACTCATGGACGGTTTCGTGTAAAGTCACGACCCCATCTAGGATATTCCTACCCTGCACAAAAGCAGTTTGTGTAGGTTTTACCACATGGTCTGCCACTGAATTTAGCCTAATAGTTGCAACCTTTCTAACTATTTTTAAACTAACGTTAAGAAGGCAGATTGGTCGATACTGTTGTATCCTTTATGCGTTCAAAACCTTAGGTAACAAAACGATTTCCCCAAAATTAAGACGATACAACTCCAGATGTCCACTCTGTAAGCAACAAAACATCTTGATGAGATCATATTTAATGATCTCCCAAAAATGCTGAAGGGAGCCAGGTGCCTTATTATGTTCTGGGCCAGGTGCCTTATTATGTTCCATTTGGAATATCACCTTCTTTATATACTCTTCAGAGAAGGGAGCATTAAGAAAAGCAATTCTTCCATTGAAACTTGGGGAATATCATCTGTTCGACCCTCATCCATAGTAATATTACCTACTTCAGGAGGCCCAAACAGATCTTTATAGAACTTTGTGATATAGGACTTGAGATACTCTTGTCCCTCAATGAGACCTTCATCCTGATGGAGACAGTGAATCCGTTTTTTCCTATGTCTGCCATTGGCAACATTATGGAAATACCGAGTATTCGAATCTCCTTCGAGGATGAATTGAGCTTTCGACCTCTGATGCCATTTGAGTTCCTCAACCCGCAACATTTGTGCTACTTTCGCGTTGGATTGACTTTTAAATTCAATCTCTTGCGAAGATAGCAACCTAGTTTCTACGAGTCGATCTAACTCATCGATAATGGAACAAAGATGATCTTTCTCCTTTTTAACATCACGGTCGTATGTCTAGCCCAACCCCGGAGATATTTACGCAAATTGCGCATTTTATTATTCCATCTCCGGATTGGGTTATCCCCTAAGACCGGTTTGTGCCACACTTCCTTACTAGTTCATCAAAACCATCACGCAAAAACCAACCTAGTTCAAATTTGAACTGTATCTGGCCTTGCGGTTTTGATGTGCCAGTTGAAAGAAGAAGGGGGGCATGGTCCGATAGAGCCTCAATACGTTCTAGAGCGCGTACCGTTGCCAAAGGGAACTTATCTTCCCAATCGGTACTCATTAGTACGCGATCCAACTTAGGCTCTGGTAGACTATTTGCCCAGGTGAACTGTCGCCCGGTCATGTACAACTCTCTCAAATCCAGGCTATGAATTACAACATTGAACAAGAAAGGCCAATGACCATCGAACCGTCCCCGGCTTTTCTCATGTGGATTAGCAAATTAAAATCCCCTCCAATTAACATTGGGTGTGGTTTATTATTAGCCAAGTTAACCAGCTCACGCAGAAAAGCCTCTTTAAACTCTTCCTGGGCAGCACCATACACGGCAACCAAGCTCCATACGAAATTGTCTGCGCGGTTACGGAGGTGTAATTTAACATGAAAATCACCATCCGACCTTGCTAACACATCAAAGGAGTCAGTTTTAACGCCGAGTAAAATGCCACCCGACCTACCACGTGGAGGAATAGAGTGCCAAGTGAAGTCGATACCCCCTGAAAGGCGGTTCAAAACGCTCACTGGAAAATCTCTCCTCCCTGATTCGGAGATAGCCACAAAGTCCAACTTATGTTCCCTGACATATTGGGCAATATTCAAATGTTTAGCCAAGTCTCCAAGACCTCTACTATTAGTGAATAAGCCATTCATCGGGAAACAGTTGGGTTTTTAGGCGGTCTCGCAACATTTCGTGGTGAGTTTTTTCTCTTATGTTTAGCGGTCTTGGATTTTCGGCCGGAAGCATAGAGATCAAATAAAGATCCTAGCCCGTCCTCATCCATTCCCACCTCTGTCACTTCCCCCACGAGATGTGATAAAAGCTGTCCATCCGAAGAGGCATACGCTGAATCATCATCCATGTGAGGTAAGTCCTCCATGTGAGAAGCACTCGGATTGACCGTTAAACGATCAAATTCCATATGCTTTAACACATTGGTGGACATCGTGATCTCCTTATCATTCTTCCCTAAAGAAACACCAATGACACCTAGACTAGAGGATAACTTGGTATTTAAAAAAGAAAGAAATGATTTAAGGTTAGAGCCCATACCCAGTGGCGATGCAGAGTACAAAGCCGCCTTTCGACACATGGCCTTGGAGAGGGCGTCCTCGTCCATCGATGAAGCCCCGTCGGCTGCGACGAGATGAGGAGCGCTGCGCCTCAGCCCCCCTTTAGGCTGCCCATGCACCTCCACGGTAGGTGTACCCCCCGGCCACCATGTCCTTGCCTGCCGTGACAAGTACCATAGCGTCGACGTCGCCGCCATAAGTGGGTGACGGTCTCACCGGTGTCAACACACTCTCCATGTGCTCAGCTCCTGACACGGCGGACACGGACAGACGCGTAGGCGTCGCCGCCGGCGTGTCCGTCGATCCTGTCCGTCCCGGAGACGTCGCGCGCGCCCCCGGCCCATCTGTGCCAGGCGCAGCAGCCAGCACCGCGCAGCCACGCGCAGCCTCTGCCCACGTCTCGCTATCAAAGGACGCCGCCTGGGCGTTAGGCAGCTGCCGAACGCCCCGCCCGGTGACCGCCAGCCCGCTAGGCAAGCAGGCCTGCTGGGTGCTGGCTCCGGTGTGTGTCGCCTGGGCGCCAGGCAGCAGCGCCCCGCCCGGCCCATCAGTCGGCAGCCTACCAGCGCCGGACCCAGGCCTCGCAGGCGAGTGGGTCGGCTGCATCTGGCCGCTGCCTCCAGTGAGCACCGCCTGGGCGGCGGTTTGCAGCGCCACTCCCGGCCCAGCGGACTGCTGCCGTCCGCCGCTGTTCGCAGGCAGCACGGTGCCAGGCCTTGTCGCATGGGCAGCGGGTATCTGGGTGCCGCCAGCACCCTGCGACCCGCCGGTAGACGCCGCAGCCAACAGCGACCCTCCGAAGAAAGCCTCTCGGAAAAACCACCCGAGGAATGCAAAGAACGCACTATCTCCTTTCCCCTAGGAGTTTTAGGAGACATATTGATCGGCGTTAGTGCATAATTTTTGAGCAACTCCAACGCCTGCGTATGCACATGATCACCACCATCAGCAGAAGACGGATCAATAGCCATGTTCGCTGCACCCCCCGCATCACCATCAACAGCAGCAGAGTCCTGCACACCAGAATCTCGAACCCCTCAAGAAGAGGACTCCGAAGGTACCTTCGAATCCCACATGTAAGGAAAAAAGTCTGCTTCGGGCACAAAATCCTCAGGTTCAGGGCGAAAAGTGAAGCCATACCCTTTCAGACGTAAGACACCATCCGTGCTTGTGTAGGGACCCACCTCATCCACTTTGTTGAACACCTCATCATTCGATAGCGCCAACCTCAAACGAACAATACCTCTGCGACGTAGAGCCAAAAGGTCCACATCCATAGTAATACCGATGAGAGAACCAACCGCCCACAGACCTAGAAAGTGTCTCAACGGATTTGGTACCCTCTCCACATGCACCCATGTCTGATAGAACTCGAGCATAGGCTCAACATCCTCAGGATTCCATCTACTGAACAAAAGCGTGGTGGACTGAGACGGAACCCCGAAGTCCATCCCATCAAACCTCTCCAACTCAGCCTCCGACGGAAGCACCACCTTGAAGCAATTATCCCCGCTAGGCGGCGCTTCCCACTTCCACCGCGGTGTGGAACTCATGCGAGCAACAGTCATCTCAACCTGTTTCGCCGTAGCAGCAGTGCCCACCACCGTGACCAGCGCGACAGGTCCACCAGACGCATCCACCTCCTGGAACAGGTTATCGGGGAACTGAGAGAACATGGTGTGAAAGCTACCAATCCCCCCAATAAACACTGTCGGCTTAGGAAGCCTGAGAATGGGACACTTCTTCATGGGATGCTTCGAGGTGTCGCACACGTAGCAATAATGATCCACCGGACAGTCTCGTGTCGCATGTGTGTCAACCTCGTATTTCCAGCACCGCGTCTTCTTAATCACGGGAGCCGCGGCAACATCAACCCCCATGGGTCCACAGGAGGCTAGCGCCTGCTGTTCAACCACAGGGATTGGGAATGCTACATCTGCCTCCTGCACTGACCCAGAAACCGCTGCGACCGGAGCAACCTTCTTCTTGTTATTCTTTCGCCTCACCGCACCCCCTGCCGCCACCGTACCAACCGCAAAACCAGCACCCGCCACTGCCGCAGCCGCGGGAGGAACAACACCCGCCATCACCGCATGAGCCCCCGCCGACTGCACCGCGGCCACCTGCGCCGCACCCGGCCCCGGAACCGCCGGCGCCGCTTGCACCAGAACCGGCTGCATGACCGGCCTAGGGGCGACCCCATGCTGCACCAGAGCGAAGGTCGGTGGCCCCGCCATTGGTCTGGCCGCGCCTACCGCGGCCCCGCGCCCAGCTCCACGCCCTCGACCGCCAAGGGCCGGCCCCGGAGGCCGCAACCCGGGAGGACCACCGGGGCGTTGAGGCCCCGCCATGCACGAGCTCGAAGGGGACGCGAGTAGGGCCTGCAAGAAGGAGCGCTCCCCGGGGATTCGAGGAAGAGCAGGAGGCGGAGATCCCGAGCGCTGCGATGGCGACGAAGACGAATCCTTCAATGAACCGAGTAGCGCCGACGGCTTCCGAACCCTAGCACGCTCAGACTTCGACCATAGGTATGTAAAAGCTCCCTGGAAGTAGACCCAGGGTTTCGGCGCGGGCCCCCCGGTCCCACGGGGCAGCGCGGAAATTCGAATCGTGACCTCCGCGCCTGTCTCCGCTGATGGCGGATCGGACTCCGCCTCGCCCTCGCCGATCATTGACGGCAGGCTCGCCGCCGCACCCACGAACTCCGCCGGAAAGAAGTCCCCGAGGCAGGGTGCCGTCGTGACCCGAGGTCGAGAGACCGGTCCTCTCCACTCCACGCGAACCGTAGGTAGACGGAGCCGGTGGCCCGCCTTGCTCGAGGAAGATCCCGGAGACGAGGAAGATGGCGCCGTCGGAGAAGACCTCGAGGAAGACGCAGCAGAGTTCGACTCCTCGACGACCCGATCGACTCGATCCTTCTCCCACGCACGAGATTCCTTCGTTGGGAATCCGGCTCGGTCCCAAAACGCCGCCGCCCTTTCCTCGTCGGACACCGCCGACCGGGAAACTTTGGCGTCCGAGACTTCCCCTAGGACCTCCTCCGCCGTCGCCACGGCTACCACTTCGGCCTCCACACTATCGCCCGCGGCATCCACGGCCAGCGCACCGAACCGGGACCCCGAGCCTCCGCCCGACGGCGGGGAAAGGAGCGGATCCCCCGGGGCTAGGGTTAGCCGCCATCAACGATGGCTTTCGGCGCCGACGGGCGACCCTGTCGCCTCACCAGCCACCATGCCGCTTGAAAAAGCGACGTGATCAGCCACGTGATTAGTTTGACAAATGGTAGCAAAATGTCCCCTCCTCCTACTAGGACTAGGACTCCTACTAAACAAACAAAGGAAGAAACAAAGACGAAGCAACGAAGGAGCACCACGGGCATACCATCCCGGACCTAGCTAGAGCGGGAAGGAAGGCAGGCAGTATGGACCTCCTTCAGCTTGGAGATCAGCCATTTGGCGTCCTCCCTGTCCCGCGGCTTCAGAATAAGAATCCAGGCCTCTAAGAAATGCAAAGTTTTGAAGGTAATGTCAGCCTTTTTACCGGCATACACGTGTACGTCTACACAGTTGATCAAATACACTTCGACTCTGGTACAAAAATCAACATAGAGAATTTTGTTAGACTAAAAGGGGTGACCTCCCAATTTCATTGAAATCAAAACCGGTCACAAACATTCTTCAGTTGCATACAGTCCACGGGCAGCACCAGGAACGGTGAGCCTGGCAAACAACCCTCACAGACGCCCGGGGGGGGGGGGGAGAAACAACCCCAAAACCAGCTAGCTTAAACAGGTTTTATAGCCAAAACAACAAGCCAGAAGTCAGAGAGCAACCCAAATTACATCATCTTAAAGAGAAATCTAGCGAAAAGGCGCTGACACGTCGCTTCTTGGGCAGCAGCGGGGTCAAAACCACCGGAGTTGGACAACCTCACTAGGCGATCCTTAAAAGCTCGCCTTGCTTCTTGTTCAGTTGCAGGATGATCGAAGCCAGGATGGCAGAGGCTGATGGGGGTGTTAGGATCTTCCATTGCTCCAGCTCGGACACCACTCTCCTCCAGATGTCCTGAACACCTGGCCAAACTAAACCCTGAAAACACATGTCATTTCTTAGTTTCCAAATCCCCCACAGCACAACAGCATAAACTGTATTCACATGTGAGTTTTTAGGTTCACTGATCCACCACCTAGCAACAGACTCAAAATCTGTGCCTACATTGATGCCTAACAAGTTAGAGATAACAGGGCAAATTAATTTGGCAACAAAGCAGTCAAAGAATAAATGGTTGCAAGATTCAGATTCAGAATAGAACATACAAGTACCATTAGGGACATCCCTTCTCTTAGCCAGATTATCTCTGTTTAGTAACCTGTTGTTAGCCAACAACCACAGGAAGATATGTAGTCTAGGTTGTACTTTTAAACTCTAAATAGCTGGAGTATACAGGAACAATGCCTCTGTTATTAACAAAAGCATAGAAAGTCCTCACATTGTAAACACATGAGGAATGAAACATCCAGATAGGTAGATCATCCTCATCAGTTAGAGTAATAATACCCACTAGCTGAGATAATTCCACCCATCTAGAGAAACCCTCAGGGGAAACATTCCTCCTAAAAGTGAGTCTAAGCTCACCATCCTGGAAAGCTTGGGCTAGAGTAATATCTTGCTCATTTGAGATTTCAAATAGGTCCCAGTAATAGACAGCAAGACTACAGCTACCAATCCAAACATCACTCCAAAATATAATTTTTCTACCATTAGAAACTTTCCATATATAACCACACTTAGCTGCCCTAGCAGCCCACATCACCCCCTTCCAAAAAGGGGAGCTAATATTGGGGGCAACAGAAAAAACATTGGGGTCAGAGTCATATTTAAAATCTATGATTTTTTTCCAAATTTTCCCTAAGTCATTGTGATACCTTTTAATCCAGGAGGCCATCAAACACAAGTTGAATTCTCTAAGGTTGTGGATACCCAAGCCCCCAAACTCTTTCTTCATGGAAAACCAAATCCTAGTTAGCTAAGTGGTACTTCTTATTGCTCTCAGAGTCACTCCACAAGAAATGGGCCATTAGAGAGTTGATTGCTTTAATAGCCCACTTAGGGAACTTGATTACAGACAGTAGATACATAGGGATGCTAGAAAGACAAGCTTTTAGAAGCACTAGTTTGCTTTGATAGTTGAGCAATTTACCCCTCCACCCAGCAAAACGTTTGAAGGTTTTATCAATAATGGGTTGAAGATCTTCCCTCCCTAGTTTAGAGAAGTGAAGAGGAACACCCAAATATTTACAAGGGAAGTCAGCAACCTTGCAACAAAATATCTGAGCATAATCATTGACCAGACCAGGATCCACATGAATGGTCATGAGATCATATTTATGGTAATTAATCCTCATTCCTGACATGTTTTGAAAACAGGAAAAAATCCATTTCAAATTTCTAGCATAGGCTAATTTAGGTTCCAGGAAGAGGATAGTATCATCAGCATACTAGAGACTGGTGATCCCTCCAGGAACTACTTGAGAAAGTAAAATGTGAAGAAGACCAGCAGCAGAATCTTTATAAAGGAGTTTGGAGAAAACATCCCCCACCAAATAAAAAAAGATTAGAAAACAGGGGTCCCCTTGTTTAAGCCCTTTTTCTACTTTAAAGTAGGGGCTATTGGTATCATTAATCCTCACACATAGTGAACCCCCAACCAAGAGAGCTTTCACCCAATTCCTGATAACAAGACCAAAAGCCTCTAGTGAGAAGCATTTCATCAAGGAAGCTCCAATCAACCCTATCATATGCCTTCTCATAATCAAACTTAAGAACTAAGGCAGGGTCCCCCTTAGAGTGAGCAGCATGAATAATCTCTTGGGCTGAAACAACACTTTTGAAAATGAACCTCCCTTTTAAAAACGCAGTTTGGTTGTGAGAAATCAACCTACTGCAAACCCCAGATAATCTATTGGTAATTGTTTTTGAAATAATTTTCAAGCTGCAGTTACCAAGGCTAATAGGCCTGAATTTTTTCATATCCCTAGCATCTGGTTCTTTGGGAATTAGAGAAACAATTGCATAATCTAGTGTGGCAACAGCTAAATTACCACATTCAAAATCTCTAACCAGTGCCATGAAATCAGTTTTAATAAGTTCCTAGAACTTTTTTGTAGAATAGGAAAGAAATGCCATCAGGACACCATTGGCATAAGATTCAAAAATTTCCTCTTTAATCTCATCAACCGAGAAAGGCTTCTGTAACATCCCAGTGTTTGGGAAGTTATAAGGATCTAAATTTAATATGTGCATTTGCAAAGCATGCATCTAAAAGTACGGGAAATTTTGGCGCGAAAGTTTAAACAAACCAAAGTGACCAATGTTTCACTTGACATGATGAAATAGGTCTAGATCACCTAGTCAAGAGTACAATCGGAGTGATCTTTATAAGAAGTATCCTAAGAAACCAAATCATCTGGTTACACAAACCATAATTGGTTGTGGCCAACACTAACTCTCAACAAATCTAACCTCAAGTCTGTAAGTGACTTGAGAGAAATCAACTAGGTATCTCGAACTCGAAGAGGGGTGAGTATCCAAAACACAGTTGATGATCTTACTTCTGCAAGTTATTCATGAATAACTGGGTGATCTCATCAGTCATGAAGGATGAATCTAAACGAGGAAACAAACCTTCTTAAAACCAATACTAAACCCTGATCACTGTGTGTGATCTTTTCAAACTCTTTTCTACGTTCCTGCATGACCATGGCTACAAGAGAAGCAAACCAGGAGGGAGCCAAGATAAGAAGAAATCAACCGAGGGGGGTGGAATCCTGGTGTTTGGTGTCATACAAGAATAATTTGAGTACAGGACCTGATCAATCTTGTAAGCAGATTATTTCTGAGGGCATTAAACACTGGAATTTCATTAGGTTAAGTTATACAAGAACAAACTGGTAATTAACTCTGAGACATCATCAGACGAGAAGTGGCAATTGAAGACTTATTCGCAAGTACTAGACCCTGGAGTGATCGAGGTTCCATCGATATTCTAGTGGAGAGAGAGAGAGAGACCGAGATTGGAAGAGAGTGAAATTTCGACATGACCTCTGGTGTTATTGGATCGAAGGGATTCACTTCAACACTTGAAACAAAATAATGTTTGTAACTGGAATTTGAGTTTAAATTGAATGATTTGATAATTGGAATAATTTGATAATTAAATAATTTTGAAACATTCAATAATTAAATCTTAATTCAATTCAAACTCATTAATAGAAGCTATGAATAGAAAAACAATAAGTTTTATTGATAATAACACAATTTTACAAAGTTATTACAAATTACAATAAATAGAAAATACAAGTAAAATTACAGATGAATGTTACAAATGAACAATTATAAAAAGAAACTCCTAAACTAAAATGATCTGGGTCTTCATTTTAGTTGATCATCATCTTCTCGATCTTGATCTTTCCGATCTTTCTATTCTTCATTTCCTGCAACATATAAAACAAAGACAAAGGAATGGGTTATGATTAACATGTTTGCCTTCACCACATGGGTGTGAGGCAATTGATATTGGAACTACACTACAGGGCATTAGGAACTTGTCCTAACACCCTAATCATCGCTAGAGGGATTAACCATCATCTTTAGGCAACCTTAGGGACATGGGATCATGGGATCATTTAGGCGACAAAGGCATCAACGAGGCATTATTCAACCGAGGCAACCAAGGGAAAATATTAAGTGATGATCCATACAGGAGGAGGGACTAGAAACATTTTATCCAATTATATCATCTTACATAATTAGGCAACTAGTCAATCCCTCTAATCTTGTATAGTTCCTATAATAGGAAGCCCACACTAAATATTTCTCCAATGGTATTAATTACCAAGGAAGAAAAGAAACAAATAATAATGCCACATGAATTTTATTCCAAGTCCATATTATTGAGCAAGCCCATACAAGCAACTCAGCCCAAGCCTTCTAGTTACAAATGCTACTTGGCAAGTCAAGAATAAATCTCAAGCAAAGGAGAGACCAATCATAGCCATAACTTACACGTGAGGTAACCAGAAACCGACTTGGCCACTTGCACCTGAAATGGGGCCACCTGCAAGCAGCTCACACAACACATGCATACCGTGTGTTGTCAAGCTCACAACAACAGCAAAACGGGACAAGCACAGTATATAAATAGGGCAGCAGGTGTGCAAGCCATTTTCCTAGCACATACACACATCCTAGCCGCACTATGTGCTCTACAGATCCACCAACATCATCAATTACCAGTAAACAACTTTTTCTATCACTGGAAACAACAAGCACACGTCACATCAGATCACCCGCAACTCCAGAACAGTCAAGAACACATCCCAAATCTTTAGAAACATCTAGGAAACAGATCAAGAGGCTAGGAGGAGCAGGCATGCCACAAGATGAAGGTTATGTCAGATTCCAGAAGACAAAGCATCTCTACAACAACAGGTTAAACAAGCATAGGCCACTAGATATTAAAGTTGCATCTCTAGTTGAGAAGAGAGGAGTGAGAGGGGAGGGGTCTCTCAGATATGCATAGAGTTGCTATGCCTAAATCATCACTGAGAAATAAGGAAAGCCACAATAGCATCTGTTCTTATAAAAAAACAAGTGCCTCAGCCTTTGCATCCTAGGCTTGGGCAAGAAAACAAGCAATCATCTGTTCTTATCAGTTTACACAACCAGATCTGTCCAAGAAATAAAGCCCACCAAGAAGTTTCATAAACATCACACCAAACACCATATTACAAGGAGTGCACACCCTAGACACATGATCTGGCAAACAAACCTAGCAACTTTGTGTTTGGAATGCTATCAGGTTTTCATATTTGGCATCCCGTTCCTCATTGAGATTTGAATCCATGTTCTTATCGAAAGAATAGATGCCTCAGCTTTTGCATCACTGGCAGAGGCAATAAATTGAATAGTATTTCTTCCTATCAGATAATAGCTCCAGAGGCGACAAGATCAACCAAATATCTGTTCTTATCAATTTAAATACAAAAAGGGGCAGGGAAGCATGTTCCAATTCCTGAGCAGTAGCGAATTTAAGAATGAGTTGCTGGATACAAATTCCATCAGAAATTGCACCTCAAACACAACTCACTCTAAATTTCCATACCCAAGATTCAGAATGTAATTGAAGTATAGCAACAGGGCAGCAACGGGCTGTATTCTCTAACCTCAAGAACATCACCGAGCCTAGTTCATCATCCATAGTGAACCACTGGGGTGTGGATGGGAATGTAGATCGATACAAACATCTAAGTAGTTATCACGGGTCTATGTTCATCTCAGAGCAAGGCTCGAAGGCCAGGGAAGGAGGTGTTAACTTGTGTGTATTGTACACGGTATCGTATAAACCGTGCGTAGATAGATTTAACCTAACTTGCCCCTCAAGTTTGTACATGTATCTTTCCTTACGGTGGTTGGGTAAACCGGATATATAACACGCAGCGAACCCGAGGCCAAGGGTATCGTTCTCCTCTTCGTTTTACATGGTATCAGAGCCATCTCCTCTGAAAAACACATCTAGATCGATCATGGCTTCGTCCTTCCCCTCTCCCTCCGCCAATGCTTTCAATCGGGAGGTTACAGAGAAGCTGAACCGGGGAAACTTCGTTCTGTGGAAGGCTCAGGTCCTTCCAGCCGTAAGGGGTGCCCAGATGATGGGGTATCTCGATGGGACGGTCAAGGCGCCGTCGTATCAGATGGAGATCGAGAAGGATGGGAAGAAGCTCAAGGTTCCTAATCCTGAGTATGCAACCTGGCTAGCGGCAGATCAGCAGCTGCTAAGCTATCTGATGAACTCCCTGGGTCGAGAGGTGCTCACCCACGTTGCGGGATTCATCTCCTCTTCGGAGGTTTGGGCGGCAATTCATGAGATGTTCGCCTCGCAGACGAGAGCTCGCTCCGTCAATGTTCGCATCGCCCTCGCTACACAGCAGAAGGGCAATCTTACTCTTGCGGAATACTTTGCTAAGATCCGCAACTTGGCAGATGAGATGGAATTTGCCGGAAAGAAGCTGGAAGAAGAAGAGGTGGTCTCCTATATTCTTGCCGGCCTCGACATCGACTGGAACTCGGTCGTCTCTGCAATCACCACCCGTGTAGATCCGATCTCGGTAAGTGAATTATATTCACAGCTCCATGCTTTTGAGCTTCGGATGGATCTTCTCCAAGGCGGAGGTTCCCAATCCTCTGTCAATGCTGCTAGCCGCGGTGGACGCGGTGGCTATGGAGGTGGTGGACATGGCAATGGTCACGGTGGTGGCCACAATAGCAATACAGGTCACGGTGGTGGCCAAGGAGGTCACGGTGGTGGCCAAGGAGGAGGCTATGGCTACAATCGTGGTCAGCAGAATTATGACAACCGCGGCCGTGGAAACTATGGTCGAGGCCGTGGTCGTGGTGGTGCAAATGGCTATAAGCCGCGCTGCCAACTTTGCAAGAAGATTGGGCACACTATTGGGAGGTGCTATGAGCGGTTCAATCCGGATTTTTCTGAAGTAGAGATGAGTGCTGCGTCTGCAACCAGTTCGGCATCACCATCCTATGAGACTACCTGGCACATGGATTCCGGGGCTACTGACCATATTACAAGTGAACTCGAGCGGCTCACTGTCAAGGACAAGTATCACGGCAACGAGCAAATTCACACGGCAAGTGGTGCAGGTATGGAGATTAAACACATTGGTCATGCTTCTGTTAAAACCCCAACTCGTGATCTCCACCTTAAAAATGTCCTTCATGTCCCACAATCTAGTAAAAATCTCTTGTCTATGCATCGACTCACCACTGACAATAATGTGTTTGTTGAATGTCATCCAAATTCTTTCTTTATCAAGGACCTAGCAACAAGGAAGGTGCTCCTCCAAGGAAGATGTAAGGGAGGGTTGTATCCGTTGCAGTCAAGTGATGCTTTGTGGAATCGCAAACACACCCTCTCCGCCACCACACCATCCTCTACAAGATGGCATGCTCGTCTTGGTCACCCTGCCCACTCCATAGTCCATCGAGTTGTTAGTCATAATAATCTTCCTTGTGTCGAAGAGTCCAATAAAGAATTAGTGTGTGATGCTTGTCAACAAGGCAAAAGTCACCAATTGCCTTATCCAAAATCTTTTAGTGTGTCTAGTGCTCCTTTGGAGTTAGTTTTCTCAGATGTGTGGGGTCCTGCCAAAGATTCTGTTGGTAGGAAGAATTATTATGTCAGTTTCATAGATGATTTCAGCAAATATACTTGGATTTATCTTCTCAAGTTTAAATCTGAAGTTTTCAATGTGTTTCATGAGTTTCAAAGTCTTGTTGAAAGACGGTTTAATCGCAAAATTATTGCCATGCAAACCGATTGGGGAGGTGAATATGTTAAGCTTAACTCCTTCTTTAATAAAGTAGGAATCATCCATCATGTGTCATGCCCTCATGCTCATCAGCAGAATGGCTCAG
Source organism: Alopecurus myosuroides (assembly GCA_028641055.1). NCBI lineage: Eukaryota > Viridiplantae > Streptophyta > Magnoliopsida > Poales > Poaceae > Alopecurus > Alopecurus myosuroides. Next base: position 189,972,264 of record CM054061.1, on the reverse strand, counting down.
CTGAAAGAAAGCATCGTCACATTGTCGATGTAGGTCTCTCACTTTTAGCTCATGCATCTATGCCATTGAAGTTTTGGGATGAAGCTTTCATATCAGCCACTTATCTCATCAATCGCCTCCCTAGCAAAGTTATTCATCATGATACACCCTTTGAAAAATTGTTCCAAGAAAAACCTGACTATACCCACCTTCGAGTCTTTGGTTGTGCCTGTTGGCCGAATCTGCGTCCATACAATGCAAAGAAGCTTGAGTTTCGATCCAAAAGGTGTGCTTTCTTAGGGTATAGCAATCTTCATAAAGGTTTTAAGTGTTTGGATATCTCTACGGGACGAGTGTATATCTCTCGCGACGTCATTTTCGATGAAACTGTCTTTCCCTTTGCCGAACTTCATCCTAATGCTGGCGCGTTATTGCGCAAAGAGATTCTTCTTTTGCCTCCAAATCTTGTTCCTAACACGAGTACTAATCATGAGGGGGAAGATGAACATGATCATGTGCTTAATACTCCTGTTAATCCTGCTATTTATTCTCCTCAAATTTCTGCTCACAATGGTGGCCAGAACACCGATTTTCATGATCATATGCAGGCAGAAACGGACGAAAATGACACGGAATCTGATACAGATCCTTTCTCGGGATCGGAGACGGCTGGCAGCGAGTCAGCATCGGGATCAGGGAGATCCGCCTCGGGATCCCACGGGCCGACAGCAGCAGGATGGCATGCGCCCGGGTCCCCCTCTGGCTCTGTGTCGCGTTCCGCGTCGGGACGGATTCCCTCTGGCGACGTGGCGTCGCCTCATGGGTCGCGCGCTGGCGACGTGGCGTCGCCTCATGGGTCGCGCGCCTCCTCCCGACAGGACGACAGCGAGGCTGACAGCGGAGCTGCGACAGGCGGCAGTTTGGTCGGCTCCGGATCCTCTACACCTGAACCTATGCAGCCGACTGTACCACAGCAAAGAACAAGGGCACAAAAAGGAATTTTTCACCCAAAGGTTTTTACGGATGGACATATAAGGTATGATCATAAAAAGAAGTGTTTTCTGACTACTGTTGGTGAACCTGAAAACCTACAGGAAGCTCTTGAGGATCGGAATTGGAAGGAGGCAATGGATGCCGAATACATGGCATTGGAGAAAAATGGGACGTGGCATCTAGTTCCACCACAAGCAGGGAAAAATGTAATTGACTGCAAGTGGGTATATAAAATAAAGAGAAAGGCAGATGGAACGATTGACATATATAAAGCAAGATTGGTTGCAAAAGGCTTCAAGCAAAGGTTTGGTATTGATTATGAGGACACGTTTAGTCCAGTTGTTAAATCTGCTACTATTAGACTTGTTTTGTCAATTGCTGTGTCTAAAGGATGGAGTCTGAGACAACTAGATGTGCAGAATGCGTTCTTACATGGCGTTCTTGAGGAGGAAGTTTATATGAGGCAACCACCTGGGTATGAAAATAGTAATAAACCCTCTTATTTGTGCAAGTTGGATAAAGCATTATATGGGCTTAAGCAAGCACCTAGAGCATGGTACCAACGGTTAAATATGAAATTGCAAAGCTTGGGTTTTCAGCCATCAAAATCAGATACTTCCCTATTCTTTTATAGGAAAGGAGATATAGTGATCTTTATGCTCATATATGTTGATGATATCATTGTGGCTAGTTCATCACAGGAAGCTACCATGGCATTGTTGAAAGATCTTCAGAATGATTTTGCACTCAAGGATCTTGGTGACTTGCATTATTTTTTGGGCATTGAGGTAAAACATAATGGTTGTGGTCTTTTGTTAACTCAGGAGAAATATGCTTCGGATATTGTGCGGCGTGTAGGTTTACATGGTTGTAAACCGGCTAGTACTCCATTGTCAACATCAGAAAAACTTTCAGCACAAGTAGGAGATCTCTTGGGAGCCGAGGATAGTACAAGGTACAGAAGTGTTGTGGGTGCATTACAATATCTGACATTGACTAGACCTGATATAGCATTTTCTGTTAACAAAGTCTGTCAGTTTCTGCATGCACCAACTACATTACATTGGACAGCAGTTAAGCGCATATTGAGATATATTCAGGGTACTTTGAGTATTGGACTAAAGATTAGTAGGTCAGATTCTACTCTTGTTAGTGCTTTCTCTGATGCAGATTGGGCAGGCTGTCCTGATGATAGACGATCCACTGGAGGATTTGCTGTATATTTTGGCTCAAATCTTGTATCCTGGAATGCAAAGAAACAGGCTACAGTATCTAGGTCAAGCACAGAAGCAGAATATAAGTCTCTAGCTAATGCTACTGCTGAGATAATTTGGGTACAGAGTTTGCTCAAGGAATTGGGAATTGAACATTCTCAGACTGCTTGTCTATGGTGCGATAATCTTGGTGCTACCTACTTATCAGCAAATCCGGTGTTTCATGCCAGAACAAAACATATAGAGATTGACTATCATTTTGTTCGTGAGCGTGTTGCTAGTAAACTGCTGGAGATTCGTTTTATTCCTACAGGAGATCAAGTTGCTGATGGTTTTACTAAACCCTTAGCATATAGACAGCTGGAAGGTTTCAAGAACAATCTCAACTTAGTAAGTTGTGATTGAGGGGGGCTGTTAACTTGTGTGTATTGTACACGGTATCGTATAAACCGTGCGTAGATAGATTTAACCTAACTTGCCCCTCAAGTTTGTACATGTATCTTTCCTTACGGTGGTTGGGTAAACCGGATATATAACACGCAGCGAACCCGAGGCCAAGGGTATCGTTCTCCTCTTCGTTTTACAGGAGGGAGGTAGAGAGAAGGAGAGCTGGGCACATGAGAGCTCACCGAGTGACCAAAGTCGTGGTCACGACTAAGGGTTCGACACAGAGGGGAAGAAGGTGGCGACGTCGAGGTAGCCTTCGCAGAGCCGCAGCACCAGGGTTGCATCCACGGGTGGGCCATTCCACCGGCACCACGGCACCACAGCAACGGCAGCAACACAACCAAGGTTCGCTGCACGACCACCAGGGCGGCGCGGAGAGCGAAACACATCGCCGTGACTCGGCGAAACCACCGAAGCAGCAGCTAGGGACGCGTGCACCGGAGAGCAGCGCCGGTGACCAACCCAGGGTTAGGGTTCCGCTGGTGGGCTCGATTGGAGCGCATGGGGGCAGAATCGACGGTAGGATGTTGGGGAATCAGGAGAGAGGAGTGAGGCGGAGCAGTACCGACGAGCGGCAGCGGCGGATATGGCTAGAGTCAACCGGAGCAGCGAGTGGCGGCGGCGGCGTCCGCGCGCGTGAGAGGAAGAGGAACGAAAGTGTACAAAGAGAGAGAGCTATCGAGAGTAAGAGAGAGACGTGCGTACACGCTGGTTCAGATTCCAGTATGTACGTGCTGCACATGGGCTGATGTGTGCGTACACCTACTAATTGGCCCATTCCAATAAATCAATTAGCCCAATAAAGTAACTAGTTTATTTTCTTTTAAAAACTAACAAATAATCCTTTACAGATTTTTAATCCAAATGTAAGACATTATAAAATTCATGAAGAAGTTTGAAAATACTAAGAATTAAAAACTTGCCACTACTTATTTTTGAGAAAATATAATACATGTTTTTAAAATCATATTCTTGATTTTCTTAAAAGAAATTTACCTTAAGGATTGATTTTAAAAGTAATATCCTTGAATGAGACCGACTCAGATAAAATAAAATCTATTTTCATAAGTACGGAAAACCCCTAAAATATGTTAGAACAAATACTCTAATATTTTTCTTGAATTTTAATAAGTATCCCAAGTCACTTTCAGTTAAGTTGTTATTTCTAAATTAACAATTCTGATAAATCATAATAAACTTTGTTTGTTTTCCTGTAAGAATTATTCCTTGTCAAGATATTATCGTATTACTTGCATAAAAGTGAACAATACTCAATTCATAAGTGCATAACCATTTGAAATGTTTAATAACCAAGTAAAGCAAGTAAAAACCTAAAACTCTATGAAACCCATACCAACTTGTTATCCACTCTTTAAGTGATAAATTCCATCACTTCAAGGTAATGAAACAACTCTAAGTCAAGCAAACCTAAGGAAATCAAAGTACCGCGTGAGACGAAGCTTATCATTCATGCTTGGGGTATTTTTGGGGTTAAATCAAGATGCATCTCATGATATTGCATAATAGCATTTTGCCAGTTTTCCAGTAGCCCTTACCGGGACTACTTTGCTATCTTTCAGATGTCGGGATTTTCTACGTGACCCTCGAACCCCGAAGACCTGGATTATTATTTTTTTTTAGAGGCAAAGGACCGTAGAACAAAGAGTTCTACGGTATATATTAATAATATGTACAAAGTAATCCCAAAACCTCTAAAAATCAACCGATTCCGGTTTTCTCTAACATCAGAAAATAAAATAAAAAAACTAACTGTAAGATAACAGAACTGAATCAATCCAGTTCTTTAAGGAGACAGAGTAACTAGGCTTAATCCGAATGTTGACAATCTGAAGGTCTTGACTCAACTGGATCTTCCATCTATTCTGAGAGGGCATAACATTATTGAAAATCTTATCATTTCTAATTCTCCAAATGTTCCAACATCCCATAATAATTACTTCCAGTGCAAATTCTTGGGGTATGATATGTGAAAGAAGCTTAACTTCATCATATATAGAAATCCCTCTCTTTCTGTTAATACCAAATGTATTCCAACAACTGATAGCAAATGGACAGTCGAAGAATAGATGCAATAGGGTTTCTTCCATGTATTCTTGACAACATTCACAATCATAACTCTGACGATGCATATTTTTTCTCTGTAGGAGATTTCTGGAGTTGAGTCTGTCATGTAGTAGCAGCCAGAAGAAGATCTTATGTCTAAATATAGTTGCATTTTTCCATGTTCTAAGCAAAAGATCATGTGCAGTTGGACCCATACTGAGTTTCTTATAGGCATCAGATACCAAGAAAGTTTTCCTATTTCCTTTTAAAGTCCATAAGTCAGTGTCTTCAGAAAGATGAATTCCTTGGATAAGTTGCTGAAGTTGAGTGAGTTGTAGGTGAGCTTGGTTTGACAATGGGAGTTGGAAGTGCTCGGAAATATCTGTAGTATTCAAAAAATCCTTAACTGAGAGACTTGTTGTATTGCAGAATGAATGGAGTTGTGGGAACTCCACAATGCATGGAGAGTCACACCATTTATCAGTCCAAAAAGAGATAGTCCTACCATCTCCAATCTTACAAATTGCAATATCTTTATATGCAGGAATAAGGTCAACCATGCTTTTCCACCAAAAGGATCCCACCTTTCTATGACCCATCATGTTGTTAGTGTAATGATTCTCATATATTAACTTGATCCATGGCAAATTTTCCTGGTTGAGAAATTTATGGATATTCTTCATAAGCAGAGCTTTATTTTGTATTCCAAGGTTAATAATACCCAGTCCTCCTTGTTTCTGAGGTTTGATGACTTTATCCCATGAAATGAGTGCAGATCCTTTATCTTCCATACCATATTTTCTCCAGAAGCAGTGCTTAATAATCTTGTTGATATGTTCTAAGACAGTCTTAGGTAGTTGCAGAGTGCTCATGTAGAACATAGGAAGTGATGTGAAAACAGCTTTGATCAGAATCAATTTTTCTCCATAAGATAAGAAAGAGGTGCAACCATTGAGTCTATCTTGAATTCTCTTAATCAGAGGCCAGTAATCTTCCACTTTAGGTCTATCAATGGATAAGGGAAGTCCAAGATAATTAATAGGCATGTGCTCAATGGAACATCCCATTATATTCTGTAAGTGGTAGCATATCTCCATATTTGCTTTGAGGGGGATAAGTCTTGATTTCTGATAATTTATCTTCAAACCAGTGAAAGATTCAAAATGATATAACAAAGTTTTAATATGTTGCACCTGAGTGGAGTCAGCTCTCATGATGATAATAGTATCATCAGCATATTGAAGTAGTGGAAAATCTGGACATGCCATGGATGTGAATACTGGGTGAATAAGTTGGCTTCTCATTGCTTCATTTAGTACATCTTGCAATAGGTCCACAGCAATCACAAAAATCAATGGTGAAAGAGGATCACCTTGTCTGACCCCTCTCTTGCATCTGAATTGTTTACCAGGAACCCCATTCAATAAAACAGAAGAGAAACCTGTTGAGTATATCATCTGTATCCATCTGATCCATCTATAACCAAAACCCTTTGCCTTCAGGATATCAATAATAGCTTTATGGTCTAATAAGTCAAAGGCTTTCTCAAAGTCCAGTTTCAATATGATAGACTCATGTGACATTTGAGTGCATCTATGAGTATATTCATATATCCATGGCATACAGTCTTGAATAGATTTAGCTTTAAGAAATCCATATTGATTTTCATGTATGAGTCTGTGCATAGTTTTCTGTAGCCTATTAGCCAGGAGTTTGGTTATGATCTTGATAGAGCAGTTTAATAAGGAGATGGACCTGGATTATTATTATTGTTATTTCAATCTCAGGCAAGTTCATCACTTGCTCATATCCTTTGCAGTACTTCATAACAAACTATTTGCAAAAACCCTATCGTATTATCACCTATTCTCAAAATAATGCATGATCCTATTTTTATAATAATATGACTACTTGAATGACTACCCGAGTGGTAGTGTTCTATATGGTGGGCGGATGGAACCATGGTAAGATGAATAGGTCAAAGGAAGGTTCCATCTGCACGGGAACGTATTACCTAGGAACTAATAACAAATGCCGTCAGAACTCGGTGCGCCGTAAATTCGCGTTAACCATGGGTCTTCTATGGGGGGGAGTAAGTCAGCAGTGATACTTCTCTCGTTCGCATGTCAACGGACTGCCAGAGACCGTACGCTGTAAGTTCCGCGGGGACTACATGCCCATGGGTGGGAGCCCTTACGTCCCACGGAATCTGGAGTCTATGAGTGTCTGCCAGGGGCGCGTAGATCTCCATCGTGAGGGGTGGAATCAGGCGTTCAACCTGCTGGCGGAAATGGGTGGGCATGCGTTGTGCGGGGAAGCACAATTTGGCTTGGACCAACAACCGGGCCCCACACCTGAGTGGAAGTGGACAGGAATGTACACCTGGTTGTGCAACATGGTCTTGGTCGTCCATGGGTAAAGTAACGCACCTCTGCAGAGTGTAAAAGGATGTGGCATGTTACCCCCTGTTCCGGAAAGGAACTACGAACGCTACAGGAAAGGCAACTCCATGAAGTTCTAGTCCTATGATGGTCTGGCGGGCATAGTTTTCAGAATTAAAAGCAACCTCTTGAAGAAAGTTTTACAAAACCTTGCATTAGCTTATGACTCTTTCGAGTCTAAAGCTGTAGTTAGTGCATCAAGCTACCCACTATATATCATGAACTTGCTGAGTAACGCTCGTTACTCATTCTATCCCGTTTGACCCCATGCTTAGAGTTGAAGCCCTATTGAAGTCGTCATCGAGAAGCCATCGCTGTCTAAGGGAGCTAGGTGGAGTGATCTACTACTTAGTCGGTAAAAGCATCATCATCAACAACGCTGGTGGAGGACAAGCTATCAAGCTGTAGGTGGAGTCCATTCTTGGACTTAGTAGTTATAAGCCATAGATTAGGGCTGACATCAGCCGTAGTGGATTAGGTTCTGAGCTAGAGTTCTTCTCCGGCTTGGAGCTTCGAATTGCTTCTTCTGATGTTTTATTTGCAAGAGATCTTCTTGATTCGTCAAAGAGATTCTCAAGATTTTATAATGAAGTTTGTATCCTATAGCTTTGCTTGGCCCCGCTGTGTTTCTGATGTACCACTCTGAGAGATGTAATATTCACGGATAAGTCCTTCTGTGAGTATTATGTCATCGACTTGCGCACTACACATGCCGTGGTGTGCTGGGTCACCACAGCTTCTGTAAGAGATCATTCTCTTCATCAGTAACTAACTTATCTTGGGCCCAGAACCCACCACCTAAAGACATGTCCATTCTGGGTTCAGTAGCAAACATTGGACTTATAAAAGTCCAAGGCTACCTTGACCATGTCCTTAGTTTGGTCAACATGACCATATGGGCCATCAAGGATGGCAATTTGTTTTTTCCTCCTCCTTTTATTAGCAATAGCATGGAAATAAGAAGTATTCCTATCTCCCTCTTTAGTGAATTTATCTCTAGATCTTTGCCAAGCCTTGGTTTCATCAATCCTAAGGAGGGTGTCTAGCTCAGACCTAATCTGTTTCATCCTCTGTGTCTCCTCTGCAGAGAGCGGACTAGCTTCAGAGAATATGTCAAGAATATCAAATTGGGACAGGTCTTTTTTCATTTTCTTGTTGGCTGCATCAACATTAATACTCCACCCTTTGCAGGCCCTTCTGAGGTTCCTCATCTTAAACTGCCACCTATCAATAGGGGAAGTTAAAGTACATGGGAGATTCCAAACTCTACCAACCATAGAATGGAAGTTAGGATATTCCAACCACCATTTTTCAAATCTAAAGAGCCTAGGAAGAGGAGAGGAATCAGTATAGGTATCCAAAAGGAGAGGGGTATGATCACTCATAGGTTTAGGTAAAGCCCTAACAGTTGTGAGTGGATATCTAGCATCCCAATCAGTACTAGTCAGTATCCTATCAAGGGTAGCCATGATAGGATCATCTTGGTTATTGGACCATGTATAACTCCTATTGGTCAGTTTGAAATTAATCAACCCCCAACGATTGATCCTGTCATTGAAAAGAAAGGACCAGTTAGCATTGATATTACCATTGTTCTTCTCAGAGCTATCTCTAACTAGGTTAAAATCACCCCCAATAAGGGTAGGGAGACAGCTCTTGTCCATAATGTCATGCAGTTCAGCAATGAACTGCAGTTTAAAGTCATAATATGGAGTACCATACACAACCACCAACTGCCGTGTAAAGTTATCCACAATGTTTCTGACAATAACATACACACAAAATTCAGAGCAAGAATGACTGATAACATCAAATTTGTCTGAGCTGAAACCTACTAGGATGCCACCAGCAGAACCCTTAGCAGGCAAGGTGATCCAAGAAAAATCCACAGGTCTAGAGATAAATCTAAGGAAGTGGGAGGGAAAGGATAACCTTTTAGTCTCTTGAACACCAACAAAATCAAGTTTGTTCTTAGAAATAAAATCAGCTAAATCTTGTTTTCGGCCAGGTCTCCCATACCAATACTATTCCAGAGGCCCTTTATCATGCTTTATAGACAGTTTTTTTCCTAGAAACAAGGGTCCATGGTTTGCTTTTCAGGCCAGTTTCAAGATCAGACAGCTGATCAGGAACTAAGCTAACATTACCATTCAATCTAACAGGTGTAAGAGCAGGAAACTGTTCTACACAATCAATATCAAGAGAAGAAAGAAGAGAGGCAACATGATTATCAATTGCAAATGCATGGTTCAGACCAATCTCATCCATCATCATATTATGAATATTATTTTCCTCTTCTCCTATGGATGATCCACAAAATATATCAAGGACATCTAGCATATCTCCAAGGACATTAGGATCTAGAACAACAAAAGAGTTACCTTTGAAGTTGGGAGAAATCTCCAAATTCTGCTTCATCTTGTATTTTTCAGCTTTCTCAACAATGTTTAGGGCGCCATGGTTCCTAGCACTTCGTCTGGTAGCAACAGTGGGCCCCCACTTGGACTTCTTGCTTTGATTTGGAAGAGGAGCAACCGTGGATGCTTCATCCAGCGAAGGGAGTAGAGTACGTTTAGTACCACTCAGCATGGAGACCATCTCAGGTGGAAGTGGCTCAGTACAAGTGTGATCTTCAGCGCGTTCATCTTCTTCAGTGTCCATACCAGCATCAAAAAGATCCTTGTAGAGGTTGAGATCAATGGTAGAATTCTCCAGCTGGAAGATGCACTCGAGGAGTTTAGGGAAGGGGCCCTCCCAGTCCGACACACCATCATCAATAGCAGAAATAAATGAATTCCAAAAATCTTGGACAAATCCAAAGAGGGTTTTCCGTCCGCTTATCAGAGAATATTTCTAGGTCCCAATATACCCAATGTCAGATCGCTGCCAAGAAACACAAGCTATGTAAGGAGCCCAAAGCAACATAAAGATTTAAAACTTTCGTACCAATAGTAGAGAAGCGTTAACACGTTTTTTTTTTTCAAATCAGTTTGTTAAGTCCCGAGAAACATAGCCCTTATTTTAGAATTACTAGGATAATTAGTACAATCTTTCAATTTCTCTTGCCGATTTGATGGCCCAAGTTTTTCAGCTACTCTTATACATCAAATCAGTTCACCGTATAAAGCGAGCAGTCTGTGATGGTAGTTTTGAACTCGTGTAGAACATGACATCTTGTATCGTTAGAACAGCAGAAGGAATGAATTGCAGTACCTGCTGGCGTGGCGCCACGTCCTTGAAGAGCAAACCATCAGGTCAATCGACGAAGGTGGTGGCATTGCTCCACACACCACCGACGTCGCAGTATCATGTGTACACCGTAACGGGGATCCACGCATGTCGCACCTCCCCACCCTGTTCCGCTACTGCTGGAATCCTTGGCAAACACCAGCATCGCGTTGGCGGCCATGATCTTGGCACAGATGCGGAGGCACCCAACGGCAACATCCGAGTCAATCGAAGAGCGCCGTATCAACTATGGGGCGCTCCACGACGATGAGGGGAGCTCGAATTTGCCTGAGAGGAGGGTCGATCAGGTTTCTTAGTAATCAACACGAATATTTAGAACACACGCTTGCTAGTTGCTACTAATTATGAAACATTAGTTGATACCCTACAGAATATCCCAAGCTACATGGCACCACGTTGGCATTGGCCCTGTCCGTGAGACCGTGACATCTTCCTTTGCCCGGAGCGCGTGGTAAAGGTTTAAGAAACTTGCCCATGACGCATTTCCTCGTCTGGTCCTCCCTGAACATGTCCACGATAGCCGCAGCGGTGCAAGCGCCTGCCGCCTTCCGGCAGAGCACGGCGTCCTCCTCTCCTCTGGCGTCGTCTTCGTCGGCTACTTGGCACACGTGTCGCGCCTCATCTAGCTTGGCGTAGCATCCGCTGGTGCATATGGTGTGTATGACTCTGTCCAACTCCATATCGCCTATGGGTGTGCGATCAGGCAGACGTCTGCCCAGGATACCGTGTGACGGCCAGCAAAATCTTCTCGGCCGGAGAATGCCCGCTGACATATGCGTCGACGTTCATGACCGACCGACATCATTAGCCAGCTAGTTAGGGTTCCGAAGCTCGATCTCAGGGACCCAAAGGGAGAAAGAAGAAGAGAGAATTTCTTATTTGGCCCTCTCTAAAGTTTATCTTCCTTTTTTGGCCATGATAATTTTTTTTTCCTTTCATGACACACAAAGTTTGGTTGGTTCTTTAGTTGGCCCTCTAGTACTATTTAAGTATTAAGATGACACTTTTGTCCCTGCTAAAATATGTGACAAAATGATACTTAAAAACTTGTCATATGATAGTTGGTTATCCTTGAAAAAAATTGAATGGTATGTACGTCCTAGACTGAAAGTTGTATCGCTGATGTTCAATAAAATTTTGGTTCGATGCAGTCCGTCTAGAAATGTCGGTGAAGTGTAGTACAAGGAAAGGAGGACAGGTTAATATGTACTCTGTATGTGCAGGAACTCCAAATTGACTTATTGGTGTGTTTGGGCGATTGGCCGCAATACGTGTGGCACGACCGGTGGGCTGATAATTTCTGCATGTGCACGAGTCCAGCACGACGTATGCGTCGATTGAATCAGGCCGGAGACTCGACCCACCTACAGGCGTGTGTAGTGGTTTGTAAGTTAATCACCAATCCATAAGCTAAATGGCATATGTTTGCTAGCCGGTTCTTGTGACAATCAGTTTGAAGATTCATCAAAGAAGCATATACACGTGCAAACAGGGCCATAAAGTATGCGCATAAGTGATCGATGCCAATCGCCACGACGTGCGTTTACCTGACCAACCTGGCCCGTATTCTGTATGTATTTGTACCGTACGTCTTCGATCGGCCGGCCGGCCAGAAGGACCCACTTGCAGGTGTAGCTTATTATAAATTTTTTAGTGCCATTCCGTCACGTATTAGAGCAGGGCCAAAAGTGTCATCTTAATGGTTTAATAGTACTAAATGACCAAATAAGGAACAAACCAAACTTTATGTGTCGTGAAAGGAAGAAAAAAATTGCCAGTGCCAAAAAAGGAAGACAAAATTCAGCGAGGGCCAAATAAGGAATTCTCTCAAAGAAGACAGGCACGTAGATTGTACTAGATGAACCTGGCGCGTCTTGCCGCCCCATTTTTTTAATGTTGGTTAAATACTGGCAAAATTTAAATACTTCTTATGATATTGTCGATTACATTCCCTCCCACGTCTAAGGTATAAATGGGCCTAAAGATGGAGCCCATATTTTAGATTCCCTTATGCTTTCTCCCAACCCAACAGTTTTCTTCCGCCACATCCGAAGAAAATACACAAACTGTGAAGGGGTCGTTACATAGAAAACAAAAAATTTCCTACGCGAGAGACACCCGAAAAGCCAAAATCTAATCTAGGAGACGAAGTGCAACGGGCAACGAGAGGGTTAAGAAGAACACATAACCTTGAAGATTCAAAGTGGTACGAGATCAAATCTCGTTGTTGGCGTAGTCGTACTCACACCGATCCCGATAGCGAGAAGATGAGCACCGCAATCCGGTGGTGCATCCGTGATCGGTCACACGTACGGTTGACGACGACCTCCGTTCCCTCGATCCAGCGGGGCGCGGAAGTAGAGGATCTCTCGGAACTCCAGCAGCATGACGGCGTGGTGGTGAAGAAGAATCCCACAGTCAGGGCTTCGCCAAGCCGGAGACCATGGAATGGAGCAGCGGATGGAAGAAAAAAGGAGTGGGCAAGTGTGTGAATGAGGAGGAGCCCTCACCCTCCTTTTATAGGGAGAGGGAGGCAGCCCAAAGGTGGGGTGCGGCCAGCCATGGTGGTGCCCCCACCTCTTCCCTCTTCATGTGAGTGGAAGCTCCACTCACACCCACTCATGCTCCCATTATTTCCCACTTGGAAAATCCAAATGTTTTCTTTTAATAAATAAATAAAACATTTTTATTTCTTTATTTCAGCATTTGTTAATTCTATTAACAACCATTTGACGAAAAACCCCTTGAACTATTTCAATTTTCCCCGAAACAATTTCGGTGCTGCCCAAAATATTCTTCGATATTCCGTATCCTCTCAAACGCGTCATCGAACCTTAAGTGTGTCACCCTACGGTTCGCGAATAAGATAGACATGATCGAGACTCCTCTCCGATCAATAATCAACAGCGGGATCTGGAGATCCGTGATGACTCCTATATATTCAACGATGACTCTCGTGATCGTGTGAACCAACAACGCCGTGAACTATTCCCTTTTCTCGCGATATTTTACTTGTCCGAGATTCGATCATTGGTATCAACCATACCTTGTTTAATCTCGTTACCGACAAGTACTCTTTTCTCGTTTCCGTGATATAACATCCTTGTGATCATATCACGTGCTTGCAAGCGGTTTCGATGTGATATCACCGAGAGGGCCTAGAGTATATCTCTCCGTCATTTGGGTGGACAAATTCCACTCTTGATCCATGATCCTCAACTAATACTTTCCGAATAATTAACGACACCTTTATAGTTACCCTGTTACGGTGTGACGTTTGATGCCATCAAAACACTCTTCCGGTATCAGCGATTGACATGATCTCATGGTCTAAGGAATAAGTTACTTCGTATGTTTGATATAACAATGTAAACTAAATGACTTGATCACATTGCTATATTCTCTTTGGGTATATGTTCATCACATCATTCTTCTAATCACATGACCCCGTTATTAATAACATTCAATGTTCATGATCAGAAAACCTTGATCATCTATTAATCAACGAGCTAGTTAAATGAGAGGCTTTACTAGGAACCATTGTTTGTTTATTAAGCACACATGTATCAACGTTTCCGATTAATACAATTCTAGCATGAGAAATAAACATTCATCATAAAACAAGGAATAAGATAATAACCATTTTATTATTGCCTCTCGGGCATATTCCCTTCAAACTGGTCCCCAAATTGATCTCTCTGATCTCCGATCAACCGAAAACCCAACCTCGATAGGGAGTACATGAACCGGCCATGCTTGAGTGGTCAGCCAAAAAATTCCCAATCTCAACATGATTCTCTCCCTTCTAGTTGCAGCGCCGCCTTACCTCAGACATGAATTACCGGCCTCCGCGCCCTCATCCTCTTCCATCTCTATGCTGAGCGGCGCGACCACCACAATTCAGGTGTCATGCATCTCTTCCACCTCCGTGTTGGGGATCTTGCCGAGGTTGTGGCTGTCGTCAAGGTCGGCATGGAGGAGCGTGTTGACGACGTGACAGGGAGCATGGAGGCGAGTTCTTTTTCATGCTCCTCTCCCTTGCGTGCATGTCCTCTGAGTCTCCGACAAGCCCGTACCTGGCTAGCATCGGGCCCTCTCCACCATGGCTTGTAGTCCTCGGCATTATTTTCAGATCCCAGCGCAGACGGTCGGCGGTCCGGGACAAGCAGGATACGCGGAGCCTATCCGTTTAGACCCACTTAATTATCGTACTACTTTGTCCGCAGAGCCCGCAAAACGGATCGCCGCGGCGCGGGCAAAGCGGCCTTGTGACTCCTGCCTCCTGCCCACTGACCATAGGTGTCAACTTCTTATTTGTGCGCACGGTGGAGCAATCTTAGGCCTCAAATAGCCCTGCGTTTAGTTCTCTTAGAGATATGGAGGATGCACTATATGCAGAGATGTACCGGAAAATAAGATGTACTTACGTGCCAGATCAGGCCTCTTGTAGTATTGGCAGCCGATCTTTTGTTTTTTAGGACTATGGTCTACCCGAGGCCGCTTTGGCGATCAAGCCTTCCCTCTCCCACCCACGCCGCTCTGAGAGTCGAGAGCGGAGGCGTTGACCCGGGCTGGAACCGAGCCTTTCTCGCCGGCGTTGCCGGAGAGAGATGGCGAGGGGATAGCGCCGGCGGTAGTGTTAGGATTAGGGTAGTTAGTTTGCTCTGCTTGTGGCCCTTAGTGGCTGTTAGGGGTAGTTTCTTGGCCGTCGGCGGCCATGGCCAAGATCCCCTTTTGCTCTTTCTCCTGGCGGCGGCGTTGGAGTGGCGTCCGGCGGCGTGCGAGGCGGAAGGGGCGAAGGGCATCTCCATAAATAAGGCCCGCGCTGGCAGCTACACCGGCGATGTTGCGGGATCCTCGTCGGCGTGGTGGAGTTCTGCATCTCCCTTTGCTCATCGGAAGAGGAAAGGGATGGTGGGAGGCTACCGCTGCCCAATAAATTCCGCCCCCAGATCTATACTCATCGGCATCATCTTTGCTCGCTCTCCCCGGCCCGTGGCAGGTGCTGTGGCGATGGTGAGTTGATTTCTTCGGCCCGATGTGCGCAGGTCTTCGTCGTCTCCGATCCTCTATGCTCGTTTCCCCTTTTCCGCTCTGTGATTGCCGTGGTGGTGGGCAAGAACGGAAAGGAAGGTGCTACTGCGGATTGGAAGCGGCTTCGGAGTTCTAGGACCAACCTTTGGAGCATCTCATCAGCGAACAAGATTGTTCAGCTGACATCCACGGCGACGAAGGCGCCTGCAAAGCCGTTGACGAAGTACGGCAAGAGATCAACCTCCTGTGGGAGGCCCTCCAAGAGCTGTGCCTCTGAGATTATCACCAGGGCAGGGGCAAGTGGCTATGTCCCCGTCGCTGTCCATGGTTGCAGAGCTCAGCTCTCTGTGCTCCTCGCTGGAGAAGAGGAAGGACCTGATCGCGTTTTACATTTTCTTTTCAAGGTCTTCCTTACAAATATCAGGGACCTATGTGTATTTTCTTTTTCTTATGGGGTCTCCTGTGATTCCCAGTTCCTCCAGTGTTGTAAATCAAGCAGGTTCTAGTCCCTTCGGGGACGCTCCAATGTTAAAAAAAAAGGATCTTTTGTTTTTATTTTTCCCTGTATCAACTCTTGTATTACTGGCATCTGATCTGTTTTTTTTTAATGTAACAACCGTGTGTTGTGTTAGTATTGGCAGCCGGCCTTTTGCTTTTTTGATTTTGTTCATGTAAGGGCATCTCCAGCCGTCCCCCCCCCCCAACGCCCCCAGTACCACATTATGTGTCAAAAAGCGCCATTTTAGCGCCGAATTTTACTAGTCAGCCCCTCCAGGAGTCTAAATAGCGCCGTTTTAGCGCCGGCACACCCAAGCGGAACCCAAGGGGCTGGGTTTGGCCTGGGAGGGGGGGGGGAATGCCCTGTTTTGCATGCAAAAATGAATCTTTCTCCTACTTTTGCCCACTTTGCATGCAAAGATGCCTCTCTCTCCTACTTTTCCCCCACTTTGCATGCAAAAGCCCCCCATTTTCGCTGCTTGGGTGGGCTACGCCTGGTAAATGACCTCGCCCAAGTTTTGATTTTGCGCCGTTTTCGCTACTTTTTATGATTTTTTTTGTGCTGGGGGGTTAACACGTCTGGAGATGCCCTAACGTGCGGATGGAATATGTTGAGTTGAGCTCAACGTCTGAGCGATTTAGACCGTTCGATCTTATTTGGTCAACGGCTGAGATATTATATTTTTGAAATGGGGAAAATAACCCAGCGATCGATGTACACGACTTTTTATTGGAAATCTCAACCAAGTATCAATCCGTTACATCCGAAGAAACTCAATGAAGGTTGATACAAAGATCAACCAATAAAACATAACCAACATCCTCGAACTACGCATCTCGTAATCGACTAGTATGCTGCCACGAAGCTCGGCTAAAAATATCCTGAGTAACCATCAGGAGCCGAGAACAATCGGTAACCATAAATCATCGCTGGTCTCGGGTAGAAGCAACGCCCACTGCTGAATTCAGTGGACCGCCATCTCTACCTAATAATAAAGGGAGAAAGGTTTCTTCCTCCCTTTGTTCATACGTTTTTCGTCCGTCGTCCTTTTACGTTTTCGTACGTCTTTCGTTACGTTTTCTATACCATTGCTGGTTTACAATTTGTTTCAAGATTCGGATACGATAGATCCAATTATCACGCCATGGAATCGTTTTCCAGTTCCAATCCTTCCCGTTTTCTACTGCTTAGTCCGACCCAATCTCATCCCCTGCCGCACGCCACGCCACACCTCCTCTACTTATAAGCGCGCTCCCATCGATCTACCTGCTCTATTGATTTTCTTTATCCTTCCGCAAGATTCCGCATGATTTTCGTTCGAGAATTTGATGTTCTCCACGTTTTCGGTAGGACCCCTGCGCAGACGGCCTCGCCGATGGTCTCTCAACTTCTTCACCAGGATCCTACACGAACAGGCGTCTCCAAAGCTCTGCCGAGCAGGCATGCACGGGCATTCCCAAACCGGCCAAACCTTCATGATTGTAAGGCGACAGCGCTCGTAACTTCTGCGTCGGGTTCAGGACACTGAGCTGCGGGTTCTCACGGGACGCCACACGCCGGGGAGCCAACATCGTCCGCTGCATGATCACCAGGGCACCAACGAGTCTACGACGCACTCGCATGGCTCGTGACGTGTGGTTACAACCCCGGCTTCCCAGAGCTCGATGGCCGCACGGCGTTTGCCGTCCACCCTGCCGTGGCGTGGGCTGTCGAGAGCCGTGTGCTCATGGAGGCTGCTAGAAACAAGCCAAAGACAGGCCTTCGGTAAGGAGCTTCAACTGGCGGCGACGGCTGGTCTGCCTGACGTTCGAGGACGAGAATGCCTGGTCAAAGTCGATTTAGGCCGCGCCAAGGTCCTGTCCTGACGTCCGCAAGAGGCCTTTGCGATCGATGCACGTACTCGAGCTGGTTGTTGTTGCGCTGCGCATGATGGCCGAGGCTTCCTGGAATCCAGATGGGTCATGTTATGTTTTTTAGATTATTGTGGGGGTGATGCATCAAGTGCAGTTCTAGCTGGCTAATCTCTTTCCCCTCACTGAGATTTGTACTTTGATCGGCAACAAGCCATGGCATGTTATTCATTCTCTCACAAAAAGTCATTATGCACTAGCTTATTGATTCACAGTTTCTTTTTAATATAAAAGCTACAGCTGTGTGCATCATCACGATGCAGAGGCTGGGCCTATGTTCCCATTTCAAAAAAAAATCTCCTTTTTGCTACATGACAGGTTCCGTACATCGTTGCAAGGAACTAAGGATAGAAAAGCACGGCCGCGTCGTCAATCGTTTTTTTAATATTTGGTTGGAGAGGATGAACTGCAACATTACTTCTCGCACTTCTCCGGACCAGTCAGATGCGATGCTAATGTTCAAAGAAATATAGATAAAGTGTGATAAGTTGACGCGTCGTGATGCTTGGCGATCCATTCCGGTCGCGGTTTCTTCTCCCGCTTCTTCCGGAAAAAAAAGTCGCCTTCGGCCAGATCAAAACAATCAATATGGTGCCACCATATCTCTTCTTTGCCAGAATCCTATTATCCTGTCACGCGGAGAGTAAAGGTGACGCGAACCACTCCTAGGGTTTCGAAATCACCATCGACGGCTTTATTCCTAGCCACCCCCCCACCCCATTAGCGGCCTGGTTGGTTATGGCCAGCAGATTCCACATTTGTTGGCTGGCTTTTTCAGTAACATATTAGTAAAATTGACCAAACATGACTAGCTCACGTAGTTTGCTTTTTCACAAAAAATATCTTTATAAGCAAATAAAGCTCATGTTTAATTTTATTTTAATGTTTATAGTTTTGTATTTATGTCAATTCACAATGTGCAAAGTTTTAGCAAACCGACTTGACTTTTGTTGCGAAGAAATAAAGAGAATATAATAATATTTAATCAATATCAACAAAAACATATTAAAGAGGCTCTATCTCTATAACGTCTCCCCGTCGCACGGGCACGTCTACTAAAGGGGGTTTAATAAGCTAACAGGAACCCTTGGTCCGCCAACAAAAATCATCCTAGCAAATTTAGTGATTTTCCCGTCAACTGATTTCCCATCAGAATGGATCAGAGGTGTTGTACCCTATCACCACTTACTTTTGCTACCGTCACCCTCCTTTCGCCCGAAAGTAGTCATGATTCTCCTCCTCCAGTTCTGTTGCACTGCGATGGAAGAGAGGCATGCCTACTCCTTCGTTGTCGTTGGAACGACGGCGAGCTGATGGCCACGCCAACCTAGATGTCATGAAAAGTTTCTACATGGAGCACGAGCTCGCTATCACGGCGGTTTTCCTCACGCTCTCGCAGCGTCTGACGTTGTCAATGGTGCAACCGTGCACGTGGAACAAAGTGCATAGGAAAATCTTTCCCGTTGCAACGCACAGGCATGTTTCCTAGTAGATATAACCTGCAAAAGATTAATATTTTTTGAGCGGTTAAAGACAATATTATTCCGACAAATCCAGATTGACCAGCACAAAACTGAAACACCAATTCGGGTTCTAGCTTTTGTCTTTTTTTTTCAACACCATTCAACCAATTACCAAACAAATTAGATATATTAGTAGGTGGTGTGATATTGTATGAGGAGAAAACCACTCTCCACATAAGTTTGGCCAAAGGGCAAGAAATAAACAAATGCTCTATAGTCTCCTCTGAGTCACAAAAAGAACATTTGGTACAACCCTTCCATTTCCGCTTAAACAGGTTATCTTTAGTGAGCAAGACCTTATTATTGAGAAACCACATGAACACTTTAATATTTCAGGGGATTTTTAGTTTTCAGAGGTACTTTCGGAGATATCTAGTATGACCATTCATTAAGTCTTCGTACATAGATTTAACGGAGAAAAGACCATTGGTGATAAGCTTCCACACAAAAGAATCAGAGTCTTGTGTCAACGTCACCTGCATTAATATTTGGCAAGTGGGACCAAGCATCCCATAGAGGGCTAACAAGGTTCCTGTCGCGACCCCGGACCCAGGGGTATACATACTATTATGTGCTCCTAGTCATGGACCTACAAGGGCTTCAGGGTTACCAGCCCCGGCCGCAACAAACAACGGCAGGCAGACCGGATTCATCGGCACGCAGGCCGGATCACCACGGTCTACTACTCCTTGTATCCATGCTAGTCATAACCAATTATGCATAACCAAGCGTCCACGATTCGGATGAAAATGAAGGAACATGACCAAAGCTATACAGAGCTGCTATGTGTCCAGAAAGTGCAACAACAATCGAGAGTTACTGAGGTTACCTTGCCCCAGGACGAATCACATCGGCAGGCGGGCTCGGACATAGATCATCGGATCCACAACCCCTCGACTGCGAAAACTATGCATGCATAGTCAAAACTGTATAACAATGAGCTCGACACCAACAACCGATCAAAGCAGTACTCTAGACAAGGAAGCTGTAATAAACAGGTGTTACTAGAGTATAGCTTTACAAGCAGAGGTCACATGACCCAGCTTTACATCAGACAACGGAAGGCAAATTATGTTGCTAGTCAACAAGAACCAAAAAGGCCTAAGAGGCCGCAACATAAGGCGACGTCCAAACCAATAGATTCCAGGCTGCTACCTGGGAACCCAAAACTACTCGTCGATATCCACGTTGAAACACCACCGAAGTGAGGAACTCCACCTGAACCAAAATTAAGCAAACCTGAGTACGGGAGGTACTCAACAAGTCTTTGTTAACCTATTATATATCTTCTATGTTCAGAAAGGGTTTTATGAAGGTTAGTTTGCGTAAAGCAATCTTTGTTTTCCAAACCGAGGAGGAATAGCACGTCTCATGGAGTGTTTTCAAAACAGATGAGAAGACTACTCAACTATTGAAATCATCATCTTTTGATTCCACCAATATCATTTCCTAGCATCTCACATACTACAAGGATCGCCCCTCTCGGCATCTCCGAGGAGGCACCCTTCAATCATTGTCTACATCTTTTACGTCACGTTCAAGTTATCTATGACCTCGTGTCTTCCACCAAGTCGTCCTTAACCGTGGACACGGCTTTCCGAAAGATTTATCCCTGCAGGGTGGTACACTTTACCCACACGTACCCTTCGACACTTTACCCACACGTACCCTTCGACTCTTAGCGCCACATGTACGCTCTTCCATGGAGCGCGGCAGAGGGTGGCTGGCTCCGACCTTTACCTTGCTCGACACTATGCATGAGTCAACCCAGACAGGACCACCCCGTTAATAGGGAGTTGGCCACCTCCTGACGGTAGATGTTCTATGAGTCGGGATCAAGATCCGCGTACGTCCATCACTTGTCCCGGTCACGCCCTAGGTTTTATCCAAATCGTTTTCTGACTCACACGCAGATGGAAATAGAAAACTACATGGCTCGTGGATGTGGCCAAACAAGTTAGTTAGTCGAGCGAGGTTCATTGGCTCGCGCGTGTGGTTGCACGCTCAGTCTTGGTTTCCGCGGTGAGACCTTGATCCTAGGGTTGGTAAGTACAGGGCAAAGACCCACTTCCCAAGTGGCCTCCCGTCCAAACCTTAGTCAGGTTAACCACACAATGCTCATCTCACCACGTCATCATATCATACTAGGTTATCACAGCTCTGATTCATCAACCGGATGGAGCAGAGGTAAACAAACATGTATGACTAAGCGAAGCAGATATGAGACTCTAGCGATGTGCACAAGCAAATCTATGGCGGCTAGGAGCAGTGGATCATGATATTGAGGCAATCCAGTATATAGGTGAACTATATGTACTAGCACCAAATACTTTGGAATCGAATGCAAAGTACGAGATTCAAATGTTGTTCGAAAACATATATGAGCAGATAAGAGGTTATGCTTGCCTTGTTTATAAGAAAACCAATAGACATGTCTTCTCGGATAAGTGCTTGTGTCGGTTAAGATCAAGTATTCGTCATGGAGTTGCTGGCCTTCCTTCGGAGTCACGTTCTACCGAGGGGGAGCAAACACCGAAACGAGAAGAACAACAATCAACACATGGTATATATGCAATGCGCAATATGTATGCATGAGCAAGTTAATGCACTGAAACAAGCCCTAAACATGTTCTATAGGTTGCTAGGGTTCGTATGTTAGTTATATAGTTTTACTGAGATTAGCCCGAAATAGACCCGGGAGGGGCACTTCGGGCAATTCTGAAAATGAGTACCATTTTAATTGATCAAATGGGTTTGAAACCATCATAACTAGGTTGCAATTGTCATTTTAAGCAATTTGGTATATAACTTTTATTTTTCTAGTTTTATTGAATAAAACTTATTTTCTCCATTTTAAATGAATTAAACAACATCAAATAATGTTCATTTTTGAACTTTGTCAAACATGTATGATATTTATCGGAACAAAACTATTTTTTTATTTCATTTTTCTGATTTACAGATTAAGAGATATTAATTTTACAAGTTTAAGCCATTTTCTGAAATTTGACTAAAGGTGGGGCCCACGTCAGCATTTCTTTTAGTAATTGTTTTAACATTTAAACATGACAAGTGGGCCATGGCTGAGGTCACGCTGACGTCAGCATGACGTCAGCGGATGGCTGGCCGACGACGAAACCGAGCGCAGTCGGGCTTGTTGGAAAGCCCCGGGCGTGCTCTACCTTATGGTGGTGGCTCCACCTCCAATGGGCCACCAGAGGCAAGCCTCCATGCACAAGACGCCGGCAGCGGCGTCGGGCTCCGGCGAATCTCGCGATTCTGACCGCGGGAGCGAGCAAGGAAGGTACCGAGGTGGATAAGAGCTCACCGGGAACCTGGGAAGGTGGTAGGGGAGGCCGGAGAAGGACGAGCGACGGTGAATCGGCCGCGACGGCGCCCGGCCGGAGTCGGGGAAGACCCGCGCGATTCTATGGCTCCTGGCCGTCCTGGGAAGCTCCGTTTGCCAGGGAGGTAGAGGGGAACACGTGGAGCTCGGGGATGCCCTCGGTTTGCTTCGAGGTGGGCTGTAGCGCCGGCGGCGAGCGGATTCCGGCGAGCTAGGGTTTCGGTGTGTGCGGTAGGAATAGAGAGAGAGAGAAGGAGGTCGAGGGGAGGGTTCTCTGCGAGGTGGGGAGGATCCGTACGGCACCTAGGGGCTTCACCTCCTCGCGCGTGGCAAGAAGGACGTGGCAGGGCCACCTCGCCGCCCTCGGCGTCCTTCTGGCTGGAGAGGAAGAAGGAAAAGAGGAAAAGAAAAGGAATTTGCGATAACCCCCTGGAGAAACTGGATTTCGTAGAGAGGGCCTTTTCACCTTAAAAACAGAACCAGAAGCAAGTTTTGAGGGCCTTTTTGTGAAGCAAAAATTTCACAAAAAAAACTTTTAGAAATCTCTTCAAATTTTCCACATTTCCATCAAAAGTTTTGTTAATTTTGAAAATCTTTTCAGAACAACTTTGTTGGTTGCTAGTTTAAGTGATTTTTTGTCATTTCACTTGTTATTTTCAAATGCAAAATTTTCACCAACATTTTCCATGCATGTATGCCATGTACACAACACACAAAGCCTATCTTAGCAAAAGAGGGATGTTACAAATCTACCCCTTTACAAGAATCTCGTCCCGAGATTCCCGAAGGAGAAGAAAAAAGGAACAGCAGTTTTGAGCGATCTTCTCGAACCTTAGAGTTCTCTTCTTGTAGAGGTTGATCCGTAGCACTTGTGAAGATATCCAGCGGCTACACCTTAGGTAGGAAGGAATACTCTTAGGAATTGATCTTTACGAAGACCGAGTATCTCATGGCTAACTCATGACAGAAATGTTCATAAAGAACTGTTGAGTTATCGTGCATGAAACACATCAAGGTAACGAAGGGAATAGGGGAAGGTTTCAAGTTTATGGACGAATGTTCTTGAAAGGATTTAGAATATGAGCTTTGCACAAGACTTTAAATCCTTTTGAAAAAGAAAGGTGGAACAACTTATGACATCGAGGTTTCTTCGAAGTAGAATACCAAGATGGTAAGGATTGTCTTGGATACCACAACGTAATATCCATAGATGTGGTAGAACATGAAAACACACTGGAATCATGCATCCAAGATAAAGATTTGATATGGAATCATGTTCACTCTTCGGAGTGGACACAAAGGATGAAGAACCTTCATTCCATCAAAGTTTGTCAAAGTCTTTGTCAAAGATCGTGATGTTACTTCACAGCAGAAGATGAGTAACCAAAGGATGTTGGAACACCGTAGTTAAGGATGAACTCTTGGTCACACCATAAGAATGGGTAACCAACGGTGATTGAAGCACCGGAAGGAAATAGGGAATCTATTTCCTATTGTGGTTTTGGACGTAGCAATACATCTACCACATGGTTAAGACCCCATGGCTGAAGTGACTGACAAATTCACACAATGTGTGAGATGAACAGAACTTCAAGTATAAACCACTTGAAAAGGGGAGCTGGTCCATGGTGGTTACAAACCACCACGAGATGGTTTTCATGATGAACTTGTTTCCACTAGAACAAAGGTTTGGAGGTTCAACAACGAGATATTGTATATATCAACTTCCAAGTTATCCTTGATGTTCTAGATACCGACAACACGCTCATGACAAGCCTTCTATAGATCATCAAGTGAAGGTTGAACTTCGGATTAGAAGAACGGTGAGAGAAAATTCTAGAATAAGCATCACAGAAATCCTCACGGAGAGTGGTTGTTCTTACTGATTCAAGGTAATATAGAGTTAGGCCTTCCGGCTAATTGTGTCAACCACAACATCAACCATGCCGTATTTTCAAATGGACCTAATTCAATACCCTTGAGGAAACACCAACTATCGTTGCTGCTTGAGATTCAGCTTTGGTTAGTGGGAGAATGATTCAGAATCAGCAAGTTTGATCATAGAGATTGCACCGGTTACCAACGAGGTAAATTTACTAGATTCTCAAGATGTGTACTATAATGTTAAGCTCAAGAAGATGAACGATACTGCAGAACTGATGTACTGGCAACTTGGGAATGACGGTTGCACCTACATGGTTTACTTGCAATGAAACACATCGGATTCCTTATTGGAAAGATGATATAAAGACAACGAAGCTCTTGTACTTCTTATCTTTATTGAACAATCAGTCAGTGGCTTGAGGTGGATGCAAACTTCTTCAAGTATATGGAGGTAACAACCTACCATCTCAAGAATAGTCCACACATGCATGGCTGACTTGGGATTATTCCCTAGGAAATAAGAAAACTTTACTCCGAGTCATGGCGACAATTTTCACCATAAGCACATGAACCGTAGAAAGTCACTTCAACATCCAGAACACAACTTTGTGATGGCACAAAGATGGTTCTCAAAAGTTTCCAACATTAATGCCAAGTGTTCAAGATGAACCTCTTGCAACTTGGAGGAAATAGGAATGTCATCGATGGGCTCGACAACACACTTATCAAAACACTCCAAGCAGAGGGATTCATAAGATCTACAAGCAAGGCAAAATATTAGTATGACCAAAGGACGTTAAGGTGTACCTAGGCAAAGCTCCATGAGTGGAAACACCATAAAAATAGTTCTTAAATCTGGACTTGATCTAACGATAGCCCAAATAAAATCAAGGTAGGATGATAGCATGTCCACTACGGAGATACTATCCTGCTTCAACACAAAGGAACTAGACATCCCTTAACAAAGGAAGAAGTTGTGAAGAGTTCGTGTCTTTCAACTCTCCAAGTTGTTGTTTAAGCTCAACCAACTAGTCCAGGGTATCCAGCCAGGTTTCTTGGAGAAAAGAGTAGTTCAAAGTACCCCTTGTTTAGACATCACGGTCACGTAACCACCTGGTGATACTTCTAGAAAGACAACCAGAATATCACAAACCACCGGTATGTCTTGGAGTTTGAAAGGAATCTTGATTTTCAAAGAAACCGATATGATCTTGAGAGCTTCGGCATGAACCTAACTCTTTGACCGAGAATGTGCACCGGAATGAACGGATTTGGTAACACGGTCAACTTTAAGTAAAGACCGGGTGACCAATTGTGCTAAGAAGGATACATATGTTTCTTAGATTTTTCGAAGCAATAAGGATTGCTAAGAATATCTGATACACACCTCAAAGCACAGACCCATCATACTCAAGCATTCAAGCTTGGAGGAAGGGTGAGTGAAGACGTGTAAGAGAATCACTTCATCAATCATGCCATGAAACTCAACACAACTTATTGATATAAAAGAGGGTGATACTCGAAAGTGGAACAAAATAGAAGCTGATGAAACTTCTTTATTCTGTGAATTACAAAACTTTGACCTGGTCCTAGAGATGAACGAGGTACTGGAGTTTGTTTCTCCTGACATCCCAAGGTGGAATGCTCTGACGGAACACAAAAGCAAGTGCATTGGAAGACTCCAACACAGATATGCAATTTGGTGTCCAAAACAACGGATGAAGATTTGAGAGCAACTAGAAGATAGGAACATGCTCAGGAGAATTCCTAGGATCACGTTGATTGCATAGGGTAATACTCATTTGTAAAATCCATGCCAAAATATTGGTATAGATGAATCAGGAACAAAGATGTGAGAATCATAAAGAACACTCTTGTCGTGATCCTTTTGACTCCACGAGAAAACCTATGGCTAAGGAAGTTGAAGTTTCCTAGCCATCCCGAGGTAGAAAATGTTCCTCGGGTTAACAAAACTAAACTTGGTTTAAAGGTCAGCATGATGTACTGATAGCTTGCGCACCACATGGTTGTAAAACCGCATGATTCAACCCACCGCAATTCAACATATTCCGGGACCTTCGGTTCAAGTCCAAGGATTAAAAACATTGAGAAAGGAGTAACTACTATCTTAGTGCTTTGTGGACACTATGAATAGTAATCACGAAGTATCTTTCAAAAGACAAACATCGCTCCGGAAGAACTTGAGCAAAAGAGAAAGGATACATTCGAGATAAAAGGAAATCGCGACATCCTGTAGTTGAAACTTAAGAACATGGAGGAATGGGGAATCCATACAACTTTGAGATATTATGATGGAAATCTCCCAGCTGAATCAAGAGATAACGGAATATGGAACACACACGACTCTAGAAACTTTAGCACTAGGTCAAATTGCGTAAAAGACGTCCTTGCCAACGAAGGCAACTAGGTTTTGAATGAGTAGGAGAGATAGCAAAAACCTTTTCAAATCAAAACAGGTAAGATGACCCAGAGTTAGAGCGATACCAGATAAGGAGTAAAAAGAATCCTAAGAAGGTTTTTAACAATCCACTTGGAGTTTCAAAGTAGTTTTCACAAACACTAGACTCAACATCTACCAAGCAAGCAGGAAGTACGGCATTTATTGAGCCTCCAAAAGCTAGATCTCTCATTGCTTCAAAATGAGCATTTCCGGACGGTGGCCGCGATAGATGACGACTCCCTTCCACCTCCCACCTTAACCTAGCAGCCGGCGATCTCCCTTTTCCAACGTCCAACTCCCTCTTCTGATCCCACCATTCGATCCTACACCATCTCTTCACCCTTATGGCGCCGCCCATCCCCCCTGCATGGATCTAGAAGGTAACCTACTCAACCTTCAAGGATCCAGATCGGGGACGTGTCAAGTCTTACGATAATGGATCAAGGAGCACAGTCGTGATTGGATCTCCCTCAAGGATGCAAAGGGTACACCTTTGGTTGGGAGACACGTCAACCTCGATGAGAGGATTGATCTTGGGTTTAAGGTACGCTTCCCGGATCACACTGCCCTAGTTGGCAACTGTTTGTTTTCCCCTAATGATCATGTGCATGAGCTGCCCATCGGTGCCTCGATGGACAAGGAGTCATTCAATGTGAAGAATCCACGTGGTTTAATTGGATCTGAAACCCACCAAGGAGTTAATGGGATTATTTCTATGGATTCCACGTCCTGCACGTCTGCCAAGGATATTTGTGCCTCGGCAGTTTATGATTCTATCTCAATGGGGCTGGATTTTTCCCATGGTCTCAGGTTTGCTAGATAGATTTATAAAATCTTTTCATCCACGGTGCACCCAACTTATTATTCTGGTCATTTTATTATGGTGGTCTCTTTTGCACGTGCATGCTTTCGTCTAACAGAAGATTCTGTTGCAATTGCTTTGGAAGCTGCAATTGGTGGATTTTGTGGCAGTTTAAAAGTTTCTCATCTTAATAATAGAACTTTTTCTTTCAATGTTTCCAATAGTCTGGTTGGTTTTCATATTTATAAGCTAAGGAAATTATCATGTGCAAAATTGAAATGCTCCTTCAACCTTTTGGGAAGAGGGGGGCCACATTGGAGGAGTGAATTTCAATCTTGGCAAGATGAATGTAATAAGGAATGGATTTTGGTCAGTCCAACTAAAAAGGAAGTCCAACTTGGCATGGCTGCTTTAAAATTACCTGTTCCAAGGTGTAGTCTCAAATCTCCAAATTCAGTAAGCAAGAAATTAGTTTTCTCGGATTCTATTTGCTATGATGCTTGCAAAGGCTATTCGAATCCCAATACCAAGAATTTGGATATCACTTTTGGATCTTTCACTGCCACTCACGTCACAGATCAAAATTTATAAATCACTAATATGTTGGATCACACCGATAGTTTGTTCCAGAGGACACGGTTCAGCAAAGGGTCAAATCAGTTATTCATGATATGGCTTACCGTTTCTAGAAATGTGCTCGGTGCCTTTCTATGAAACACAGCAAAAATAACTGCTCTAATGACATTAGAAGTCGTAATTGTTTTTTCTATGGGCACATTGAAAATAATTGTTTTGGTAAAAGGAATTCTTCCTTTATTTGGGTGCCTAAGAAATTACCTTCGTGTCCTACCAAGAGAACTCAAGAGCCATCCGGTGCCGTTCAGAATTCCACCCCCTTTCTAACAAGACCTCCTCCACCTATCGGAAAACCCCTGCCCCTCTCCTAACCAAGCCCTCCTCGGTTCCTCCAGCAAAATCCATGGCGACTTTCGAGCTCAATCCGGTGATATGGGTGCCACAGGGTTTTCAAATCATTGATGGAGGGCCATCGAGACTTATTCTCACTTTCTATACGCATGCAGTGCCCCCCACCTGAACTCATGAAGTTTTCTGCGTGGCCATTGTTGAACCAGAACAGTTGCCATAGGAAGAGCAGCTCTGGAGGTTGCAGGTTCGTGATTACGTTGAGCAAACCCTGCAGCGTATTGTAGAGGATACACAACCTTGTCTCTTTGGTACTGGTCTTTTTAAGATGCATAGCCCTGCAGCATGTTCTGCTCTGGTACAGAACGGACCCTATGAAATTCAGGAGAATGTTTTTATTAGATTTGTCAATCATGATAATCGTACACAATTGCACAAATCGGCTATTGGGGCACGTACTGGATGGATTATGCTTCTAGGAGTCCCTTTTGATTTTCGCAATGACAAAGATCTAGCAAATGCAGTTGCTCCTTTTGGTCGTTTTCACCACTGGCATCACCTCGATGGTATTCTTGACAGGACTATGATCTTTGTTACTTTTATTTCACCACAGCTGGTCCCTCGGGATATTGTTTTTGGCAATTTCAGTTCATTGGGAGCAGTAAGGGAATCTTGGACTGCTCCATGTTAGATTATGTCTGCTGAATTTGCTGAAATCCTCCCCCCTTATAAGGATCCAATGCCAACTAATGGAAATCATCATCCTCTACCTGGACACTTGCAGCAGGACCTAGGTAATTTTGTTTTGCCTCAATACCCTTAACAGGGATGGAACTTACCACCAATTGCAGGTATTCCCCAGCATCAGCATGATGATGAGGTGCAGCAGCAAGACTTTGAGGCTGAGCAAGTTGGGGATTGGGATCATCACCTTCCTTTGCAAGAATCAGACTCTACAATTATCACTGATTCTAACAATTCTGTAAATCAAAACGTGCTTATTGTCAACATGCTGCATGTTTAGAATGATTTTGTTCCACTGCATGATACTAGTAATTTTTCCTGGCCTTGGGTGCAGCAAAATTCCCATATGTATGGGCTTGTTATCCCCCTTCCATGCAATGGGAGAATATTCTGAAGAAATTTGTTCCAGTAAAGTTTCTGTCAACTGTCAGGCCAAATGGGTTTTCTCCTAGCCCTTTATTTTTGATAACCTCTGTCACTGCTCCTTTCAAAGGGAATATTTTCTACTTTTCAGCTCATAAAAGGTTCTGGAAGGCTCAGAGAGTTGCTAGAAGACTGTGTTTTGAGACTTATCCTGACAATCATGCTCCTCTTCCAACTGATTTAAGTCAGACCATTGAATTTTCCGCTCCTACTACAGCTGATTTAAAATCAAGGAAGAGTAAGGTGGACACTCCCTCTGTGGAAACTTCTGTTAGAAGAAGTATCGGGCAAGCTACTTTGCATAATGGTTTCAGACTTGTGGCAATGCAGGATAATCCACAACCCAGGAAGAAGCCAAGATCTGCTAGGCCAACTGCTGACAGTGCTTCAGTAACTCCACATACACAATTGATATTCTACAACAAGTTGGCAGGGCCTTGGAGATTGTAGAAAAGGACCTCACAGTGGACAAGCTTGATGGTGTCCAGGATAATGATAAGGACAAGAAGAAGTAATAATGTTAGGGATTCTCTTGTGTTTTAATGATCTCTGTCCATGGAAGCTCCTGTACTTTTGGGATATCACTTTGGATTTATATTTTGTAATGTCACAATTGAATCTGGGCTCTTTTGAGGAATTACTACTGAATTATCCAGCCATTGTTCATCTGTTCCCATGTTTTCCTGTGTTCCAAATTGTTATTGTAACTGGCTGGTACTGTTACATTATTCCTGTTACAATTTCCTCTGTTTTTAATGGATAATACAACTTATTTATTATTGGACTACAAAGTGTTGGACTGGAATGTCAGGGGACTTAATGACAAAAATAAAAGGTTACTTGTCTACAACAAAATTGAAGAAAGCCAGTGTGTTATTGTTTGCTTGCAAGAAACAAAATGTGAAGATTTTGATCACAGTTTTATTAGATCTTTTTGTCCAAAGGGATTTGATAAATTTATTTTCACTCCCTCTGTTGGAGCATCAGGTGGTATTATTGTTCTTTGGAACAGTGCTATTTTTTATGGGGATTTGATTGAATACCATAAATCTGCAATTAAATTGTATTTTACCTCTAAGCATAATCTTACCTCATGGACTCTAGTCACTGTTTATGGCCCTTGTAGAGGTTTAGACGGGGATATTTTTGTCCAATGGCTTCATGATCTGATAATTCCCCCTCATGAAAATTGGCTCCTGGTTGGAGACTTCAATGTTATAAGATCTGTTGATAATAGGAATAAACCTAGAGCTGATATGAATGCCATTTTTATTTTTAATGAAGATATTAGTCACCTTGGATTAATTGAGCTCCCTTTGAAGGGAAGATCTTTTACTTGGTCAAATATGCAAGACCAACCTCTTCTTGAACAGCTAGATTGGTTTTTTACTAGCACATGGTGGACACTTAATTATCCAAATACTATGGTTATGCCACTTGCTAAGTCCACTTCTGATCATGTTCCCCTGTGTCATGTCCATTTCAACTACCATTCCAAAAGCTCGGTTATTTAGGTTTGAAAACCATTGGATCCATCAGCCAGGCTTCATAGATCTTATTGATAGAGTTTGGAAATGGCCAGTGAAGAGAAATAATATTGTTGCTGCAATTACTGCAAAACTTAAAAATATCAGGCATGAGCTCAAAAGGTGGGGTAGGAATATTTCCAGTCTGAAGCTTTTGATTGCCAAATGTAATAAGGTGATACTGATCTTGGATAATTTGGAAGAGGAAAGGATTTTAAGCAGGCCTGAATTCAATTTTAGGAATATTGTTAAAACCCATCTTAATAAGCTACTTCTTTCACAGTCTGCTTATTGGTAAAATAGGTGTACCATCAAATGGGTGCAACTAGGTGGTGAGAATACTAAATTTTTTCATGCCAAAGCTACTGAAAGATATAGATTTAATACTATTGCTGAGATAATAAATGAGGAAGGGATCTCCATGATTGACCATCATCATAAGGCTGCAGCATTTAGGACATGTTTCAAGAATAGGATGGGTGTTTCCATTACCACTACACAATCCTTTTCTCTATCAAAGTATATAAAACTAACCGCCAACTTGGATTGTCTTATTGCTCCCTTCAGCTCTGAGGAAATTGAAGGTGTCATGAAGTCTCTAAAAACTCATAGAGCACCAGGGCCTGATGGGTTTAATGGCCTGTTTGTGAAGAAATGTTGGGCTGTCTTAAAAGATGATTTCACTCAAATATGCAATGATTTTCATTATGGGCATCTCTCCTTGCAGAGTATAAATGATTCATACATCGCACTCATCCGCAAGAATAATCCCCCAGATAGTTAACGATTTCAGACCAATATCTTTAACTTATACTTGCCTGAATTTGTCACCAAGCTGATTGCTAATAGAATGCAAAACATTATTTGTGGCACTATTCATGAAAATCAATATGGTTTCATCAAGGGTAGAACTAACCAGGATTATCTTGCATGGTCTTTTGAATTCTTGTTTCAATGCCAGCAATCCAAGAAGAAAATTGTGGTCCTCAAAATTGATTTTGAGAAAGCTTTTGATACTCTGGATCATGATGCCATTATCCAAGTTTTGAAAGCTAAGGGCTTTCTAGATTTCTTTAGTCTTTGGGTCAAGGAAATACTAGATTTTGGTTCTTACTCTGTGCTCCTTAATGGGATTCCTGCCAAGAAATTTCTATGCAAAAGAGGGGTTAGACAGGGTGATCCACTTTCCCCTCTTTTATTTGTTGAAGGAGCTGATTTATTACAAAGCCTGGTCAATAAAGCATACAATGATGGTTTGATTTCTTCTCCTATTCCAGCCAGAGCAGATTTTCCTATTATACAATATGGTGATGATACTATAGTGGCCATGCCAGCCTATAAAAAAGATTTGAGTGTGTTGAAAGGAATTTTACAGACATATGCTGCTTTCACAGGATTGAAAGTTAATTTCCACAAATCTTCAACGATAACTTTAAATCTTGAATCTGAGGAAGCCATTGCTCCGGCAGATTTTTTTCAGTGTCAACTTGGGTCTATGCCTTTCACCTATTTAGGTCTGCCCATGGGCACAACTAGACCCACTATCAAATATTTTTATCCTCTTATTGATAGAGTTGAAAGAACATTATCTGCAACATCTTCTTTCCTTTCTTATGGTGATACGTTGGTACTGGTGAATTCTGTTCTTTCCTCACTACCAACTTATTACATGCTCTCCCTGGTTATTCCTGCTGGTGTTATTGAGGTAATTGACAGAGCAAGGTGGCACTGTTTGTGGAGCAAAAAAGGAAAAGATAAAGTTAATTCTCTTGCAGCTTGGTCTATGGTGTGTAAGCCTAAGAAGAAGGGTGGACTTGGAGTTTTTAATTTGAAACTTCAAAATTCTGCTCTATGATTGAAACATCTACATAAATTTTATAACCAGGAGCAAACCCCATGGGTTCAACTCATTACTGATGCATATTATCATCATTCTGTTCCTCATGCTGTGGTGGAGTTAGGCTCCTTTTTTTGGAAAAATACCCTTGCTTTATCTGATGATTATAGAAGGATAACCACTTGCTTTGTTGGGAATGGATTCACTGCCCTTTTTTGGGAAGATAAGTGGCAACCTCAACTTCTTAAGATAGCTTTTGCAAGATTATTCTCTTTTGCTAAACATAAGCTCCAGTATGTCCATGAGTTTTTCTTGCACACTGATTGTTTGCATAATTTCTTCCTGCCATTTACTACCCAAGCAAATGACGAGCTAATGGTGTTGAGAAAAATGATACATAATTTTAATCTCCAGTCAAATGAGGAAGATCAATGGAAAAGTTCTATTTCACCTGCTAGGTTCTCTCCAAGCTCTGTCTATAAACATAATTTTGCTCAAACTCCTGATGATGTGGTGTCCTACTGTATTTGGAAGAGCAAATGTCAGTCTAAACATAATTTTTTTGCCTGATTATTGCTGCATGATAGAATTAACACCAGAGACATGTTGATTAGAAGGCACTGGAATGTTAGTGATTCTTCTGAGTGTGTTCTCTGTTCTGATCATGAATATGAGGACTGGAGGCATTTTTTTTAATTGTACTTACAATACAAGAGTCTGGAATTACCTACAAATTCCTTGGATACCAGGATATACAAATAATGCACTCAGGTTTGCCAAGAAGCATTTCAATGGTCCCTGTTTTCAGGAAGTAATCATCTTAGCCTGCTGGGACATTTGGAAACAGAGAAATGGTTGGATTTTCAATAACATCAGACCCAGTTTTAGGGGTTGGAAGGCCATGTTTGTTCAG
This sequence comes from Alopecurus myosuroides, assembly GCA_028641055.1. Classification (NCBI taxonomy): domain Eukaryota; kingdom Viridiplantae; phylum Streptophyta; class Magnoliopsida; order Poales; family Poaceae; genus Alopecurus; species Alopecurus myosuroides. The sequence continues at coordinate 189,938,051 of CM054061.1, read as the reverse complement.
GAGGTCACCTTGCTTAAGTACATGGTGAAGAGAGATATCTCTATTTTTTGACAACATGGATTGATTCAATCCCTTGATTACCTTGTATATATTGTACATATTGTAAATAACTCTGTTTTTAATAAATAAATGGGGGGCTGTGGGGGATTCCCCCACAGTATTGGCGTAAAAAAACATTGACCAAGCAATAAGGTTTTCCTACAGGCAGTCCTGCTCTGATACCATGACCTGTCGCGACCCCGGACCAAGGGATATACATATTGTTATGTGCTCCTAGTCATGGACCTACAAGGGCTTGAGGGTTACCAGCCCCGGCACAACAAACAACGGCAGGCAGACCGGATTCATCGCCACACAGGCCAGATCACCACAGTCTACTACTCCTTGTATCCATGCTAGTCATAACCAATTATGCATAACCAAGCGTCCACGAGTCGGATGAAACTGAAGGAACGAGACCAAAGCTATACAGAGCTGCTATGTGTCCAGAAAGTGCAACAACAATCGAGGGTTACTGGGGTAACCTCGCCCTAGGCCGAATCACATCGGCAGGCGGGCTCGGACAAGGATCATCGGCCCTACAACCCCTTGACTGCGACAACTATACAGGCATAGCCAAAACTATATAGCAATGAGGTCGACACCAACAACCAATCAAAGCAGTACTCTAGACAAGGAAGTTGTAATAAACAGGTGTTACTAGAGTATAGCTTTACAATCAGAGGTCACATGACCCAACTTTATATCAGACAACAGAAGGCAAATTATGTTGCTAGTCAACAAGAACCAAAAAGGCCGAAGAGGCTGCAACATAAGGCAACATCCCAGCCCATAGATTCCACGCTGCTACCTGGGAACCCTAAACTACTCGTCGATGTCCACGTTGAAACACCAGCGAAGTGAGGAACTCCACCTGAACCAAAATTAAGCAAACTGAGTACGGGAGGTACTCAACAAGACTTAGTTAACCTATTATATATCTTCTATGTTCAGAAAGGGTTTTATGAAGGTTATTTTGCGTAAAGCAATCTTTGTTTTCCAAATCGAGGAGGAATAGCACGTCTCATGGAGTGTTTTCAAACAGATGAGAAGACTACTCAACTACTAAAATCATCATCTTTTCATTCCACCAATATCATTTCCTAGCATCTCACATACTACAAGGATCACTCCTCTCGGCATCTCCGAGTAGGCACCCTTCAATAATTGTCAACATCTTTTACGTCACGTTCAAGTTATCTATGACCTCGTGTCTTCCACCAAGTTGTCCTTAACCGTGGACACGGCTTTCTGAAAGATTTATCCCTGCAGGTGTTGGGGCGCGTAGAGATAAACGAAAACTTTTCCTACGCAATGCTCCCAAGATCTAGCCGAGGTAGAAGGCCACGAGTATTACCACTAGACGCGCAGGTGCAGATTATCGGTGCAGCGCGTCGGGGCAGTGCAGTCCCACGATCCAGTCCGGCCGATCCAATCCCTCGAACGTCGAAGTGCTGAACGTACAGCACCTCTGCTGGTATCCACACGTACAAGGAGGATCTCCGACGGCAGACTGCTAGGTCTGGTGCGACGGCTGGACTGAGTGGGCTAGGGTTCCCAACGCATGGGAGAGTGGACTAACGTACCCGCTGGGCAACCTGCGCCCCTCTTTATATAGCGTATGGTAATGGGCTTCACAACACTTGTGGCCCATTCCCTCTGTGAGTCCGACTCACACAATCAGTCCATTTCCGGTTTTGGTCCAACCCAACCAATATTTGCTCCCGCTCTTAAGTGTGCGACCCTGCAGGCTCATGGCGACTTGGACACGATTGGATTCCTACTCTCAATCGATCAATGGGTAGCGGCTCCTAGCAGAACGTGCCGACTCCCAAGTCCCATTGAGTCATGACGACATACATTTCAATGTGATATTCATCTTAGTCCTTTTTGCCTCACGATATACCTTGTCGAACTATAGGCGATTCATCGTCATCCCTTTAATAGTTCAACTCTCTTCTCGATCCGTGATATGTGATTCACCTGACTAACTCTTAGTCAACAGACACAGTTAACACTTAACTGAGTTGCGCATGGCCATGCTTTCTGAATCATATCACTCGAGAGGGCCCAGAGAATATCTCTCCATTCGGAGGGGCAAAATCCCATCTTGATTATCCACATCGCGCAGCTTGCTTCTCATTCGACCCGAACTCTGCTTTTATAGTTGCCTTGTCACAGAACAACGTTTGACAGAACCTAAGTCGGTGATCCACAACTCGGATTGTGCGACAACCTCAGATCTAAGGATTACATTGATTGAGACATGCAAATGACGACTTGATCGTTGCATCTCAATGTGGGTCAGTCCGACTTGCTAAACTCTTTAGCCAAGTCCGTGAACGTTGGAATGGCATCACCATGCCCATGACAAGTGGAACCGTGTCATCAGCCAACACTCACATTAGTCTAGGATGTGTGTCCAGAACAACCTTAACGACCAAGGACAATTAGTATGAACAACATGAATATATAGTTCCACAATCGAATCACATATTCAATGACATATAGCAGATGTTCAAAACAAGGACAGCTTAATAACTTTATGAATACAGTGGGAATTACATCATACATGATTGCCTCTAGGGCATATTCCCAACAGTCTCCCACTTGCACTAGAGTCAATCATCTTGGCATCATATGCCTAGGCATCGAATGCCCATACCTCTCGTGTGCGCCTCATGCTTAGGCTGTGGTAGCGCCTTTGTCAACGGATCTGCAATATTTGCATCCGTGTGTACTTTGCATAACTTGATATCACCTTGTTCGACAAACTGGCGAATGAGGTGGTACCGCATGAGTATATGTTTGTTCTTCTGGTGTTGTCTAGGTTCCTTGGCTTGTGCGATAGCACCATTGTTGTCACAATATACGTCCAAAGGATTGGACGCGCCCTGAACCACACCAAGATCTATCAGGAGGTTCCTGATCCAAACAGCTTCCTTTGTCGCCTCTGAGGCAGCAATATACTCAGCCTCTGTTGTAGATGCAGACACCGTATCTTGCTTGGAACTCTTCCAGCTCACAGCTCCTCCGTTCATTACGAACACGTATCCCGATTGCGAACGAGAATCATCTGAGTCGGTGAGATAACTCGCATCCGTGTAACCCTTTACACTGAATTCCTCATCACCTCCATAAACCAGGAACATTTCCTTAGTATTTCTCAAATACTTAAGGATGTTTTCAACCGCTGCCCAGTGGGCTTCGCCAGGGTCAGCCTGGTATCTTCTCGTAACACTTAGAGCATAGGAAACATCTGGCCTAGTACAAATCATGGCATACATGATGGATCCGATTGACGAAGCATACGGGATCACACTCATCCGACTTCGCACATCAGTTGTCGAAGGACACTGAGTCTTGCTAAGTTTTATGCCATGGGACATCGGTAAGAATCCCTTCTTGTACTCTTCCATTTTGAATTTCTTCAAAACCTTGTCTAGATAATTACTCTGACTCAATCCAATGAGCCGCCTGGATCTATCTCTATAGATCCTGATTCCTAATATGTAAGTTGCCTCATCCAAATCCTTCATTGAGAAACTCCTTTCAAATGACTCTTTGGTTTCTTGCAACATCATGACATCATTTCCAATCAGCAATATGTCATCCACATATAAGATTAGAAAGTTTACTTTGCTCCCACTAAACTTCTTGTATAAACAAGAATCATGATCGCTCTTGATGAAGCCAAACGATTTGACTACCTCATCAAAGCGAATGTTCCAACTCCGAGATGCTTGCTTCAACCCATAAATGGATTTCTGAAGTTTGCATACCTTGTCAGCATTAGCTGGATCGACAAAACCTTCGGGCTGTATCATATAGACGTCCTCAGTTAAATTTCCATTAAGGAAAGCCATCTTGACATCCATCTGCCATATCTCATAGTCGAAATAGGCTGCTATGGCTAACATTATCCGAATTGATTTAAGCATCGCTACAGGCGAGAATGTCTCGTCGTAGTCAACTCCTTGAACCTGTCGGAACCCCTTCGCGACAAGTCGTGCTTTATAGACGGAAATATTTCCATCCATATCAATTTTCTTCTTAAAGACCCATTTGCACTCGACGGGTCTTGCACCGTCAGGCAGATCAACCAAATTCCAAACTTGGTTTTCATCCATGGACTTTAACTCGGATCTCATGGCTCCAAGCCATGACTCGGAATCAGATCCCACCATCGCTTCCGAATAAGTTGCCGGCTCATTACTGTCTAACAGTAAAACATCTCGAGCACTCTGTAATCTGGCAGATCTCCGTGGTTCAGGTGCTATTACCGGTGTAGGTACCACGACCGGCTCAGCCTCCAAGGCGTTTGCCGACTCGCCCCTAGCCGGTTCCTCTCGAATTTCTTCGAGTTGCACTGTGCTCCCACTGACTTCCCGACTGAGAAACTCTTTCTCAAGGAAGACACCATTCCGAGCGACAAACACTTTGCCCTCTTTCCGGTTGTAGAAGTAGTACCCCAAGGTTTCCCTCGGATACCCCACGAAAATACACTTATCCGACTTGGGCGTGAGCTTGTCCGACTGAAGTCGCTTGACAAATGCTTCACAACCCCAAATCTTAAGAAAAGACAAACTTGGCTTTTTACCAGTCCACATCTCATGTGGTGTCTTCTCTACTGACTTTGATGGTACTCTGTTTAGTGTGAAAGCTGCAGTTTCTAGACAATAACCCCAAAATGATAAAGGTAGATCTGTCCGACTCATCATTGATCGTACCATGTCCAACAAGATCCGATTTCTCCGTTCCGATACACCGTTTCTCTGCGGTGTACCCGGCGGAGTGAGTTGAGGAACTATTCCACAACTCTTTAGATGGTCATCAAACTCATGGCTCATGTACTCGCCCCCACGGTCCGACCGTAGAAACTTTATTTTCTTGCCGAGTTGATTTTGTACCTCACTCTGGAATTCCTTGAACTTTTCAAAGGCTTCCGACTTTTGTTTCATTAAATAGATATATCCATACCTACTCAAATCATCAGTGAAAGTAATGAAGTACTCATAACCACCTCTAGCTGTCGTGCTCATTGGTCCACATACATCACTATGTATTAGTTCCAACAAGTCGGACGCCCTTTCACAACTCCTTGCAAAAGCTGTCTTGGTCATCTTGCCTAGTAGGCATGATTCGCATGTCTCGAATGACTCTAAGTCAAATGAAGTTAGAAGTCCATCATCATGGAGCTTCTTCATGCGCTTCCAACTTATATGACCAAGCCGACAGTGCCAAAAGTAAGTCATATTCAGATCATTTGGTTTCAACCTTTTAACATTTATGTTATAGACTGATTCATTATCAAGATTTAAAATAAATAACCCGTTCTGAACGGGTGCAAAGCCATGAAACATATCTTTCAAATATAAAAAACAACCATTATTCTTAATATTCGACTCATAACCTTGCCTCATCAAACATGAGGCGGAAATAATGTTTCGACTAAGCGCTGGAACATAATAACAATTATTTAGTTCCAAAATAAATCCTGAAGGTAAATGAAGTTGCATCGTGCCGACTTCCAACGCAGCGACTCTCGCCTTGTTGCCGACCCGAATGTCAACCTCTCCTCTTGCCACGCTCCTAGTTCTTACCAGTCCCTGCAACGAGTTGCATATGTGAATAACTGATCCGGTATCATATACCCAAGAACTATTAGGCGCATCAGCAAGATAAATGTCTATAACATTGCACACAAGCGTACCTGAGTTGGAAGTCACACCTCCACTCTTGGCTCTATCAGCCAAATACTTGGTGCAGTTCCTCTTCCAGTGGCCATCTTGCTTGCAATAGAAGCAATTGGCTCCGGCTGTAGGAGAAGGCTTAGTCTTTGAGGGAGCACTCTGGACAGGGCCATTGGCGCTACCTCCTGACTTATCCTTCTTCTTCTTAGTCCAAGAACTCTTTTTGAACTTCGCCTTATTCTGCACCATCAACACTTGACTGGCGCCTTTCTTGATATCAGCCTCTGCCGTTTTGAGCATCCCATGTAATTCAGTGATACTCTTATCCATACCATGCATATGGTAGTTCAAGATGAACGGACCATACACACTAGGAAGAGAGTTCAGAATTATATCAGTAGCGAACTCTTCGTTAATGGGGAAGCCCAGCCGATCCAGAGACTGTATGTAACCAATCATCTTGATTACATGCGGACTCAGTGGATCCCCGTCTTTCAGCTTACAGCCAAGCAAAGCTTGAGAGACTTGATACCTCTCAGTCTTTGCTTGAGCCTGGAACATACTTTTGAGGCTTTCGATCATATCGTAGGCCTCAACATTCTCGAACTGCTGCTGCAAGTCCGGTTCCATGTGTGCAAGCATAAGACAGCTAATTTCCGTAGACACATCTCTAGTCTTACGGTAGGCATTTGTGACAGCGACAGTCGCATCATCATCAGGCTCTTCTGGAAGTGGAGTTTCTAGAACATGTTCTTTCTTGTCATGTTTGAGGACTATCCTCAGATTACGATACCAGTTGGTGAAATTAGTTCCATTAAGCTTATCTTTCTCTAGGATTGACCTCAACGCAAACGCGGACAACTGAGGAAAGTTGCTAGGTGCCATTGATCTACAACATAAAATACGCAAAAACACTTAAGACATGTATTCATAAAAGAGCAGGCATATCAAACGCTTTAATACTTATGATCCCACTAGAACCAACATCCCTCCGATGGTTGCTAAGTGATTCAAGACCCTAAATAAGCAAGCCGACTAGTGAGCTTTAGCATCACTGCTAGCCGTCAAGTGATCTAGGTAGGCAACACCTTGCCAATCGTATCCAATACGACTCCTGTTAGTTGGGTGACATCACATGCCCCGGCTCCCAACCTACCTCGCCCCGAGCCCCACAACCAATGTGATGGACTCGTCTAGATTACCAAGTGCTTCTGCTTGTAAGAGTCCGACTCAAACCCACCTAACCGGAAAGAATTGGTAGCACCTCAATTTTATGAGCCCACTACCAAGAATGTCCGACTTGTGATGGTGCAGCACTGGCGGGGCGACCGACTAGACCTTCTTTGAGGGATTAAAGAATCTACCAACTATCTACATAGAGGTAAATAGAGACATAACAATAACACAAATAAAGCAATTATAATGTGAAATGGTATGGCTCTCTTCATGGTGATCTCCATCTCCACGAAGCTTGTAAGTCGACTCGTGCCAACTCTTGTCACGTGCCATCTTACTTCATGTAGCCGACTTGTACATCGACTTGCATGCCTTCCGGGTTCTCCAACAAGCTACACTAGCTAGTAAATGAAATTTACATAGACAATCCGACACGCAGGCCGGTATACAATAATATGACAGCACCTAGGCTCCAGCCGGCTGACAAAAACATGATACGCAGATCATGTATGGATTACACACATCACATGCACATAAGCCATACCATTCACAACTTCCTGCAAAAACAAGTTATGCATAGATACGATATCTACCGGCGTTGTGAACTCGCAACGACATCTAAGGCGCTACGACAGGGCGAACATGGATTTCTTCATCGGATAAAACGATTTCACCCGAATCTAATCCGTATTCCGATTCGACCAAACTCTTTGATCTTCGATCACCGCAACTGGATTTATGTGTCACGGTATACCCCGATGGCGGAAACCGACCGGTAGGGGTAAGTTGTTCCACGACCTTAGCAGTATGATCACGGAAACCTGATCATCCATTAACCCCGAGTACGATTGATCCAATCAACCTTGTACAAAACCGATCTATCTCATAGACCGACCACCAAAACAGCAATTAGATCACATCTAACGCTAACTACATATCACATATGTACGGATCTCGGGCCTAATACCAGAAGCTACCGCTCTGATACCACTGTTGGGGCGCGTAGAGATAAACGAAAACTTTTCCCTACGCGATGCTCCCAAGATCTAGCCGAGGTAGAAGGCCACGAGTATTACCACTAGACGCGCAGGTGCGGATTATCGGTGCAGCGCGTCGGGGCAGTGCAGTCCCACGATCCAGTCCGGCCGATCCAATCCCTCGAACGTCGAAGTGCTGAACGTACAACACCTCTGCCGGTATCCACACGTACAAGGAGGAGCTCCGACGGCAGACTGCTAGGTCTGGTGCGACGGCTGGACTGAGTGGGCTAGGGTTCCCAACGCATGGGAGAGTGGACTAACGTACCCACTGGGCAACCTGCGCCCCTCTTTATATAGCATATGGTAATGGGCTTCACACCACTTGTGGCCCATTCCCTCTGTGAGTCCGACTCACACAATCAGTCCATTTCCGGTTTGGGTCCAACCCAACCAATATTTGCTCCCGCTCTTAAGTGTGCGACCCTGCGGGCTCATGGCAACTTGGACACGATTGGAGTCCTACTCTCAATCGATCAATCGGTAGCGGCTCCTAGCAGAACGTGCCGACTCCCAAGTCCCATTGAGTCATGACGTCATACCTTTCAATGTGATAGTCATCTTAGTCCTTTTTGCCTCACGATATACCTTGTCGAACTATAGGCGATTCATCGTCATCCCTTTAATAGTTCAACTCTCTTCTCGATCCGTGATATGTGATTCACCTGACTAACTCTTAGTCAACAGACACAGTTAACACTTAACTGAGTTGCGCATGGCCATGCTTTCTGAATCATATCACTCGAGAGGGCCCAGAGAATATCTCTCCATTCGGAGGGGCAAAATCCCATCTTGATTATCCACATCGCGCAGCTTGCTTCTCATTCGACCGGAACTCTGCTTTTATAGTTGTCTTGTCACAGAACAACGTTTGACAGAACCTAAGTCGGTGATCCACAACTCGGATTGTGCGACAACCTCAGGTCTAAGGATTACATTGATTGAGACATGCAAATGACGACTTGATCGTTGCATCTCAATGTGGGTCAGTCCGACTTGCTAAACTCTTTAGCCAAGTCCGTGAACGTTGGAATGGCATCACCATGCCCATGACAAGTGGAACCGTGTCATCAGCCAACACTCACATTAGTCTAGGATGTGTGTCCAGCACAACCTTAACGACCAAGGACAATTAGTATGAACAACATGAATATATAGTTCCACAATCGAATCACATATTCAATGACATATATCAGATGTTCAAAACAAGGACAGCTTAATAACTTTATGAATACAGTGGGAATTACATCATACATGATTGCCTCTAGGGCATATTCCCAACAGCAGGGTGGTACACTTTACCCTCACGTACCCTCCGACTCTTAGCGCCACATGTACGCACTTCCATGGAGCGCGACAGAGGGTGGCTGACTCCGACCTTTACCTTGCTCGACCCTATCCATGAGTCTATCCAAACAGGGCCACCCCATCAACAGGGAGTTGGCCACCTCCTGACGGCACCTGTTCTGTGAGTCAAGATCAAGATCCGTGTACGTCCATCACTTGTACCAGTCACGCCCTAGGTTTTCTCCAAATCGTTTTCCGACTCACACGCAGATGGAAATAGCAAACTACGTGACTCGTGGATTGGCCAAACAAGTTAGTTATTCGAGCGAGGTTCATTGGCTCGCGCGTGTGGTTGCACGCTCCGTCTTGGTTTCCGCGGCGAGACCTTAATCCTAGGGTTGGCAAGTACAGGACAAAGAACCACTTACCAAGTGGCCTCCCGTCCAAGCCTTAGTCAGGTTAACCACACAATGCTCATCTCAGCTCGTCATCATATCATACTAGGTTATCGCGGCTCTGATTCATCAACCGGATGGAGCAGAGGTAAACAAACATGTATGACTAAGTGTCGTGGTGGTGTCAAGACAGATTCCATAGGATGGCTAAAGTTGTGGGGACGATGGACGCTGGAGGTGCTCGGGGAGGGATCACACGACGAGTAGCCGCGTGAGGTAAGAATTAAACACTGCAAACAACACGATCTACCCAGGTTCAGGGCCCTCGTGAGGAGGTAAAACCCCTACTCCTGCCTTTCTCTTTGTGTATTGGTGCTTCACCGAGTAGCCACAGTACAAATTCGGTCTCTTACCGAGTAGCCACCCTTCTCTCTAAAATGAACTAGATCAAGAATATGAACTGGTGGCAATGTCCCTCGCGCAGGAGGGGGCAGGGCGCCTTATATACTGGCGCCCCTGCCGGATACAGCCAACCAGGTAGAATACAAATAAGTGTCGACATAGTGTTCACATCGTCCTTCTTCCGAGCTCCCGCTGACATTTTTGGCTTCTAACTTTGTCCTGTCCGGAAAGTCGTTGGGCAAAACCAAGTAATCGATCTGTTATCACTGTGCCGAACACAGAGTAGGTCCCCCCTATCCTGCGACGCCCTGCTGACACACTGTCGCTGTCAGGCACGCCGTCCTCAGATGAACAGTGCCATGAATAGTGCCAAGTACGGACCCAGGATACGTGGGATCCTGTGTCAGAACGGATCCTTTGACTTCTGGCCCGAGTAGGTTCCCGCCAATTCTACTCGGACCAACTCTTCTACTCGGAGGAACATAACTTCCTTGATTCGTCCTTCTGACCATTTATGTGTAAGACCGAGTAGCAGTCGACCGGGTAGCAAGTACCGGGTAGCCGGCTACTCGGCTAAACATCCCTTCTGATCTTGCCTTTAGCACTTGCCTTTACCCTACTCGGGGGTAACCCCCCGACATTAGTCCCCGAAGCTGGTAGAGTCCTGCGAACTTGTTCACTGGGCTCTGCCAGCTTAAAACCAACATTAGCAATTTTGCCTTTGATCCTTAAGATGCCGAGTTAAACCTCCGAGTAGCCCTTGGAGATTGCTTTGAGTTTCTTCTCCTCCGAATAGAATCACTTCTCTTCTCTGTAACCGAGTAAAAAGACTTGGTGAATTTTCCAAACAGAATCTCTGCGTGGCAGAGCACAATCCGGCTTTCCGCGCTGCAACTGGTCACGTGTCACGCATCTACGACCCCGACGCCTCGGTGCCCGGGATCTGACAGGCCACGCGCCCAGTTTTCACGGCCTGGGCCCACCAGCCCGTTATGTCCCATCAAGCGCAGTGATTGCCCACGATCTCGTCGTGGGATCTAATGCGGCCGTTACGCGCGCATTCCGCGCTGTGTGTGTTTCTAACCGGCCCACAGATCCCACGCCGCGCGATTTCTGCCACGATCGATCCCACTACCCCAACTCGTAACGGCAACTCGAGGAGCGGTATAAATACCCCCTCGGTAACTCCTTCTTCTTCTTCCGCTCTCACTTTCCCCTCGCCCCTTCGTTTCTCCGCCGCCGCAGAGCACCTCGCCGCCGCGCAACTCACCGCGCCGCTGCGAGCTTCTCCGCCCAAATTCCTTCGATCGTTCAGCCGAATCTTTCCTCCAATTTCTCCTCCACCGTGATCGATCATGACGACGATGCTCGCGCCGGCTGGGCCGGATCTGAGGTCACTGCCGAGGAGTGCCAGTGGCTGGTGAACACCAGGAGAGTTCCTCCCGGTGTTCGCTGCCGGCATCCTGGCAGCGAGCTCGTCCCTACTCCGCAGGAGGGCGAGCACGTCGTCTTCCTCGCGCACTTCGCGCAAGGATTCGGGTTCCCGGTCTCGAATTTCTTCCGGTCGTTCCTCGACCATTATGGCCTCCAGCCACACCACCTCCCGCCGAACGCCGTCGTCATGCTATCATACCACGCCGTGGTATGCGAGGCATTCCTGGGCGTACGGCCTACCTCGACGACCTGGTCCCGGTACTTTTTCTTCCGGAAGCAGAGCAAGTCCAGGCGAGATGGCGCGGACGCCAGCCGCGGGATGACGGAGACTGGCAGTGCCATGATGGTGCAGCGCGGGGGAACCAATCACCCGCGCATCAAGGGGTTGGACTCTGTCCGCAAGTGGCAGAGGACCTTCCTCTACGTGAAGAACATTCCCGCTGAGAAGGGAGCCAAAGTGGAGGACCGGATCAATCTGCCCGGCTGGACCAACACAGCTCCCACCGGGCAGAACTGGCGGACCAAGCCGCCCCTCGACACCGACCTCAAGCAGATGGACGAGCGCCTCGCCAAGCTTAAAAAGAAGGGGCTCAAGGACGACGACCCCATCGCCTGCTAGATTTCCAAGCGGGTGCTCCCGCTGCAGAGCCGCGCGCACCTCATGTGCTATATGGGCGGCAACCGCGACTGCACTCGGACGACTACGTTCGGGCTTAGCAACGCGGATGTTGCCGTTTGGGCGCGCTCCATCATGACCACCGGCCTCAGGGACAACTGGCAGTACGGCTTCGCGCCGTACAGCCGCACGAAGCCAATCAAGCGGGTTAGTACTTCTCATCCTGTTTCCTGCACACAGATTCCGAGTAGATAGCCTTCTTAACCTGTTGTGCCTAGTATCCGCACTCTGTGCCGAGTAGAACATTCCGCAGTTTTGTTTAGGCTTCGTGTGCTTTGTGTTTGAACGCCTTGCCGAGTAGCACACTTATCAGCCCTCTCTAGGCTTAATGTGCTTCGTGTTTGCACGCCCTGTCGAGTAGCACACCTAATAGCATTCTCCAGGCTCACTGTGCGTTGTGTTTGCACGTCTTGCCGAGTAGGATGCCTTTATGCTACTCGACTAACTTGTGATGTTTGCCTATTTTCCAGGTCCTTGCTCGCCAGCTTGCCGAGAGCGCGGAACGCTTCGAGGACAACTGGGAAGGGGACCGAGAAGAGGATGATGAGGTCACCTACGACACCGCGGACAAACTCAATATCCCTCATGCCGCCCAGACAGAAAAGCATCATGTTGACGCGTCTGTTCGTGACTGGTCCGAAGACGATGACGAAGGTAATTGAGTTCACCTTTATGGTTGCGAGCAGCGCAACTCAATGTCGTCCCGCTTCTCAACTGTTTTCTTCTTCCCAACTTTACAGAAGATGCTGACGCTGAAGAGGAGAGCGAGGACGAGGATGAGGACGCCCTTGTCGTTGATCCGCTTTCAGTTGCTGCTCCCGTCACTCGCAAAAGGACGGGTAGCGGTGCTCAGGAGCCCCCCGCCAAGAAGACGAAGACGGCCGTGAAGAAGACCGAAGGAGCCGTGACGAAAAGGCGACGGCTACCCCCTTCCCGCAAAGGGTAAGCAACTTTCTCCTAAGTTGCACATCTCTGTTGCTGCTATTTCCCAATTCTTTTACTCCGATGTTGCTTTTCGATTCCCTCTGTCCTTCTCTCCTTTCTGAACATTCTTTTTTCTTCAGCGCCCCCTTGGATGTTGACGCTGCTGTCGCATCCACCAAGTCCAGGAAAAAATCTGCCATCGATCTCGAAGCCCTCATTGATCTCTCTGAGGAGGACGAGACCGCCGCACGTGACAGGGCGCGTGCTCCCTCTCTTGTGAAGGGAGAAGATTCAGACGACGCCCTGTACATGGACACCGACGCCCATGACACCGAGCAGGAGCAGCAGGCCCGCGCAGAACAAGAAGCGCAGGATGCTGCTCGCAATGAGAGGCCACCTTCTCCTCCAGCCACCACGGCCGAGGAGAACTTAGAACAGAACCCCGAGCAGCATGATGATGCCGCCCTTGAGCAGCATGAAGAGACCCAAGAGTAGCCGGCAACAAGGGCTGCTGATCAAGACGACCCCGCGGCCCAGCCGCGGGTAGAAAGACAAGAAGCCACACAACAAGATCCCGCTGCCGAGCAGCGGGCTGAAACCATTGATGAGATGGAGCAGGACCCTCCTAACCGCGCGCAGCCGGACGCTGTGCCGGGTAGCACGCCCTTGGCGCCGCCTACCCAGCAGGGCACTTCCTCCACCGCACCGAATCCCCCGCTAGTGAAGAAGACCAAGACAACATCCAGCCCTCCGGCCAAACAGCCTGTCAAGAAGACTGCTTCCGATGCAGCCATTAAGAAGGAAGCCGCAGAGAAGAAGGCCGCCAAGAAGAAGGCCGCCGAGAAGAAAACTTCCGAGAAGCAGACCGCCGAGAAGCAAGTCGGCCAATCAGATGCCACCGTCCGCAGGAATCCTTCGCGTGGCGGTGCTCATGATGCTGCCGCGATGCCGCCGCCAAAACCAACTGCCAAGGCCGGCCAGCTCACCATCAGCGATTCTGGCGCGGCTGTTGATGCCGCTGCAGGATCCAGCTTACCAGATCCGCCTAGCTCCCGCCTTACTTGGTGAAAATAAGCAATCAGTACGGCATCCCAGTAACCCCCACCGAGAAGAAACTTGCTATCAGGAGAGTCAAACAGGCCACGGCAGTGGACTCCAAACCTCTAGCCAGGAACAAGGACATGTCCGTCTCGATCTTCTCGCGCGAGGTCCAGGAAGCCGAGGTGACGTCCATGGGGCTCGAGCAAATGATCGACCGAGTTGGATTTATTGACGCTGAGTGGGACAGCGAAGTCCTTGGCAACAAGAATTGGCACGGCCTGGCTTTGGGCGATTTGGATCACATGCGCATTGATTGGAACAAGGCGGACATGGGTTACAAACCCATGACCATCTGGTCCAAGACCAGCACGCTCGCCGCCAAGTTGTTCGTCCACCGCAAGGCCGCAGAGGATATCGAACAGACTTATGCGGTAAGTTTCGCTCACCCGTTCCGAGTTGCATTTTCCTTCTCTTCTACTCTTCTCCTTCTTCTTATCCATCACCCAGTCCCCGAGATTCTGGCCGAGTAGGCGGCTACTCAACCGAGTTGCCGCCTTCTCGGGTTGAATCTTTACAACTTTGTCTGATTCTTTTTCTTTCTGCCTCTCAGAATAGCCTTTTGAAGAGAACCAACTTGTACCGTCGGCTGCTCTGGAAACATAGCGCTAAGAGGCGTCTTGACGCCCTAGAGATGGAACGCGCGTCCGACGAGGCGACCGAGAAGGAGGCCCTGGACCGCACCCTCAAGATCTCTGAAGTCGAAAGTAAGCTTTTAGCTACGCGGTTCCTGCGTTTTGTGTTTACGCCCGCTTTTGCTTTCTGCTCTAATCGATTCTTCTCTCCAGGCAAGTTTAAGGCCCTAGCCGAGGAGCATATGAACTGCCGCGCTTTTGTTGAGAGCGGTCAAGCCACGATCAAGAAGCTGGAGGGTAAGTTACCGTCTTCTCGGCTTATCTTTCTTTTTTCTTCTTTGCTACCCTGCTAACCTTGTTCATCTCTCCGCAGAAGATCATAAGAAGTTTGTTGAGGAGCATTTGGATTGCCTTAAGCCTGCTGAGGTGCAGCAGCAACTAGAGAGCCAGGCCGTCGAGCTCGCTAAGAAACACGCCATCGAGATGGAGCCGCTGCAGGTTCAGTTGAGGAGTGCTCTTCAGGATGCCATAAAGATAGCTGGCGAGAAGAACAAGATAGTTGCCGAGAAGGACAAGGTCGAAGCAGCAGCCACAGCCAAGCAGAAGGCCCTCGAGATGGAGTGCGAGATGCTGAAGAAGAGCAACGCCGAACTCATGCTCCAGCTAAATGGGCTCCGCAAGATCGAAGAGAGGCATACTGCGGACGAGGAGTCTTGGCAGAAGAAGCTGCAGTCGCTACTTTTCGAGTTGAACAGTAAGTTCTTGCTTCTCTGCTTTTGTTTATCTGCCTCTTCTTCTTCTTGTTGACTCGGCTTGCCGCTTTCCTTTGCTGATATGCCTTTGTCTCTAATCTCTTTTGATAGCTCTTTCAGAAATCTTCCCGGACCTCTGCTCAGCTTGCAAGCCCGCGTTGTCGAAGGCCCAAGCAGTTCGCACCGAGAAGGGCGAGCCGATTGATACCAAAGCTTCAATCGAGGACAGCCTTACGAATATTCAGGGTCAACTCCAGCGCCTCAGGGGTTTGGGCACGGACTTGACGTCCACTGCCTTCAGACTCCACACACTGTTCTGGCCCAAGGATCCCTTGCCCTCGACCATCCGCGCGCTCGGCGAGAAGCTGAACGGCATTAAGGCCGAGCTGAAGAAGTGGCGAGCTTCCGGAGCTCGGTCAGGCACGGACATGCTGCTCCTCTTCATCATCAGCTGGTACGAGAACCTGAACTTGGACGTCATCCTCGAGATGCGCGAGGACTCCAAGTGGGAGAAGAATCCCATGTACGTGTCTCGCCGCCAGGCAGTCGCGTACGAGGTCGCCCAGTACGCGGACACCGCGCGCTTCATTGAAGGTCTCACAGAGCCCGATACCGAGGTGGACGAAGGCGAGGATGAAGACGAGGGCGAGGAGTCCGAAGGCCTGAGCTTCTTCGATCGCGCCGACGACAAGACCCGGAAGGGGAAGGCCGCGGTTGTCGCGGATAGCGACGATGAGGCCGAGAGCGAGAAGATGACCATCGACACCGCGGCGCTCGAGTTCGGCACTTCATCAGGTGCGGCCCTCGACAACACGGCGCGTCTTCGCGCCCAATCGGCTGCCTCCACCTCGGCGACAGAGCTCATCTCGGTGGCCACGGCCACCTCTGATCAGGCTGCCACCGAGCCAGATGCGGATGCATCGAAAACCGACGCCTCCAACTCGGAGGTTGATGCTGCCAAGGCCAGCGCTGAAGCTGAAGCTGCGAAGACTGACGCCGCCAGCTCAGAAGCTGATGCTGCCAAGGCCAACGCTGAAGCTGAAGCCCCCAAAGCCAACACCGAGAACACTGCTGCCTCTACTTGATTACTTCCTGCAACTTTATCCTCCCAACTTTTATCAGATCCCCGGGATGCCGGGTGGAGATGTATCGAAACACTTATGCTGTTTGCTTGCTACTCAGTTTTATTCATATTTGATGTTTTTAACTTAGTCAATTTTGAGCAACCTTGGCTCGATGCCGGGTTGCGTTATCATGCAAGTCCCCGAGTTGCATTTCTTATTCCCTCTTCCTTTTTATCTCAACTCTTACCCGCAACCTGTTGCTTTTTTGGTATTCGAGTCACAAGAGTTCAAAGTTGGAGTTGCAAATACTTAGCCACTTAGAAACACTCATAGTAACGCCGCCCACCACTTAGCCGAAAAGAGTTAACGAAAAACGGTAGTAAAGGCACCCTACTCGGTTCCTGCACTCTTTCTTTCCTTAGCAATTTTTCTTGTGCTCATTGACCTTTTGCTTGTTCTCTTGCTTGCCATGAAGCCGGGTTTCGGACAGCAGCAGAGTCGAAGAGTTGGCATGTAGGTTTAAACACAATACTAGATATACTAATGAAATCTGAAGCAGAGCAACCGAATAGACAAAAAGGTGAAGCCGAGTAGAAACACATTGAGCAATTTTGGACGAGGGCAGTCTCCGAGTTTAATTTCAGATTGCAGAGTAGAGATTTAACTCGGATAAGAGAGTACATACACATTTCTGCTTACGAATGAAAGCGACGGAGTAGAGCTACATTCCAGGGACGCTTAGATTCCTCTCCAGCTTTGTCTACCTTGTTCTTCTGTGATGGCTGCGCGTCGACTAGGTAATAGGCATCATTGTGCAAAGCCTTGCTCACAATGAAGGGCCCTTCCCATGGAGGAGACAATTTGTGCATCCCGGGTGTGCGTTGCACAAGCCTAAGGACCATGTCTCCTTCTCGGAAAACCCTTGGGTTCACCTTTCGGCTATGATAACGCCGCAGGTTTTGCTCGTAGATAGCCGAACGTGACAGAGTAAGCTCTCTTGCTTCTTCAAGCAGGTCAACGTCGTCTTCTCGAGCTTCTCTCGCCTCCACCTCAGTGTAGAGGGTTACTCGGGGGGAGTCATGCTCTAGGTCTATTGGCAATACGGCCTCAGCCCCATATACCAAGAAGAATGGTGTGTAGCCGGTTGACCGGTTAGGGGTAGTCCTTAGACTCCACACCACCGCTGGCAACTCGTCTAGCCAACACCCAGGTGTTTTCAGCAGTGGCTCAATCAGCCTTGGCTTTATGCCGGCTAGCACCATGCCATTTGCTCTTTCAACTTGCCCATTGGAGGCGGGATGCGCGACAGACGCAACGTCTAGTCGGATATGCTTATCTCTGCAGAATCGCACCATTGCTTCTTCAGCAAAATTTGTGCCGTTATCCGTGATGATGTTGTGCGGGTAGCCGTATCTCAGGATCACATCCTTCAAGAAACTCACGGCTGTGGCTCCATCGCACTTCCGAATAGGCTTCACCTCTATCCACTTGGTGAATTTATCGACCATGACCAAGATGTGAGTCATGTTGCCTCTAGCGGGCTTGAAGGGACCAACCATATCCAAGCACCAAATAACAAATGGCCAAGTAATGGGAATGGTTTTCAACTCGGAGGCAGGCAGGTGGATCTTACCTGCAAATCTTTGGCAGCCATTGCACTTCCTCACGATATCCTCAGCTTGCTTCAAGGCAGTGAGCCAATAGAAACCATGCCGAAAAGCCTTCTTGACCAATGTCCGAGAAGAGGCATGGTGCCCACATTCTCCTTGATGTATCTCTACCAGAATCTCTTCTCCTTCTTCTGGTTCCACACAGCGTTGCAGCACGCCGGTAGCACTTCTCTTGTGCAGCACTTCTCGGAATATGGTGTATCCCTTGGATCTTCTCTGAATTTTCCTTGCAGCAACCTCATCTTCTGGCAGGGTACCGTCCCTTAGAAAGGATAATATGGGCATAGCCCAACTCGGTGTCTCCCGTGTAGAAAACACTGGTTCGTCCACTTCCATTGGAACGGGTACCACTGTCTGCTCTTTAGGGTTGGGAGCACTTCTTTGAAGCCCTGAACGATTTGCGAGGACCTCCTCAATGAATGCGACAGTCCCCGGGTCGAGAGGGGCAGTCCCCGAGTAAGGAAGAACAGTCCCCGAGTAGGGAATGGCAGTCCCCGAGTAGGGAACGGCAGTCCCCGAGATGTAGGCTGCAGTCCCCGGGTTCTCTGTTGCATTCTCCCAGTCAATCTCCATGGGAACAGCTTCTTCATTCGGCAGAGAAGGAAAAAATATGGACTCCGAGTTGGGGGATGGCTTGATGGATGGCTTCCTCAAATGCTCCAAGGCTATTCCCGCCGGGATGGATTGCCGAGAAGACCCCAACTTGGACAGCTCGTCTGCTGCTTTATTCTCTGCTCGGTGGATGTGCTGGAACTCGCATCCCTCGAAGAATCCAGTCATAGACTGCACCAGGAAGCGATACGATGCCATGTTGGCATCCAGGGCATCCCACGTGCCAGAAACTTGCTGCACCACCAGATCGGAATCACCATAGCATATGATGCGCTACACGCCAACCTCCTTGGCTACTCGCAAGCCGTGTACCACGGCTTCGTACTCTGCAACATTGTTGGATGCCTTGAACTGGATCTGCAGCACGTACTTGAGTTGATCTCGCTTGGGTGACGTAAGCACTACGCCAGCACCAAGGCCCTCCTTCACCTTCGAGCCATCAAAGTGCATTCTCCAGTAATTGGAAACTGGGGCAGGAGGTTCGTACTGCACCTCGGCCCAGTCCACTAGAAATTCCGCCAGAATCTGAGACTTGATGGCTTCTCTTCTCGCATACGCGGGAGCGTACGCGGCTAGCTCGATCGCCCACTTGGCTACTCTTCCACTCGCTTCCTTGTTGCCCCTGATATCCGAGATGGGAGCAGAACTCACAACAGTGATAGGATGCTCTTGGAAATAGTGCTTCAGCTTCTTGGCGCCCAGGTACACGCCGTAGGTCATCTTCTGGTAGTGCGGGTAGTTCTGCTTGGAGCTGGACAACACTTCGCTGAGGTAATATACTGGGCGCTGCACACTTTTGCCTTCCTCTTCTCGTTCCACCACAATGACCACGCTGACCACTCGGTTGGTGGCAGCAATGTACAGCAGCATTGGCTCCTTGGGTAGCGGACTAGCCAAGATGGGAGTGCTACCCAGCATCGCCTTCAGCTCATTGAACGCCACGTCCGCTTGCGGCGTCCAGACAAACTTATCACTCTTCTTCATCAATTGATATAAAGGCAGGGCCTTCTCGCCCATTCTGCCCAAGAAACGGCTCAGAGATGCCAAGCAGCCAGTGAACTTTTGCACATCCTTCAGAGATCGCGGCAAAGCCATGCTCTCAATAGCTTTTATCTTTGAAGGATTGGCTTCAATGCCCCGACTAGACACTAGGAAGCCGAGTAGCTTGCCAGCCGGGACGCCAAAGGTGCATTTACTCGGATTCAGCTTCATTTTATACTTGCGCAGGTTCGCAAAAGTTTCCTCAAGGTCGGCAAGCAGAGTATGTGTTTTATTCGTTTTGATGACAATGTCATCTACGTACACCTGCACATTTTTGCCGAGCTGATCATGCAAGCATTTCTGCACGCATCGCTGATAGGTTGCACCCGCATTCCGCAACCCGAAACACATGACACGATAGCAATAAGCCCCGTACGGGATAATGAAAGCAATCTTTATTTGATCAGCAGGGTTGAGAGCTATCTGATGAAAACCCGAGTAGGCATCTATGAAAGACAAAAGCTCACAACCAGCTGTGGAATCGATAACCTGATCGATGCGAGGTAGCGGAAAAGGATCCTTGGGGCAGGCCTTGTTCAGGTCGGTGTAGTCGACGCACATGCGCCACGCGGTAGCGGCCTTAGGATCCTCCTTCTTCTTCTTCTCGACCATGACCGGGTTGGCTAGCCAATCCGGATGCAGTACCTCCATGATGAAGTTGCTTATCAGCAGCTTGGTGATCTGATCACCGATAGCTTTTCTTCTCTCATCTCCGAAGCGGCGCATAGCATGGTTCACTGGCTTGGCGTCAGGACGCACATGTAACGAGTGCTCAACCAACTCCCTCGGGACACCTGGCAGATCTTCATTGGACCAGGCGAACACGTCCCGATTCTCACGGAGTGTCGTGGTGGTGTCACGGCAGATGCCATGGGATGGCTAAAGATGTGGGGACGAAGGACGCTGGAGGTGTCCGGGGAGGGATCACGCGACGAGTAGCCGCGTGAAGTAAGATCCACACAACACAAACAACACGATGTACCCAGGTTCAGGGCCCTCGTGAGGAGGTAAAACCCCTACTCCTGCCTTTCTCTCTGTATTACGGTGTCTCTCCGAGTAGGTACCGTACAAATAGTAACGCTACCGAGTAGCCCCTTGCCCCTCTCCGAGTAGAGCTAGGTCAAGGACTTAGGGTTTCTAGGGTTTCCAGTGAGAGCGTTCGTGAGCATATGAGCCTTGCCTCGCGCAGGAGGCGGCGGGGCACCTTATATACATGGTGCCCAGCCGGATACGTCCAAATCCTAGACAAGTGTCGACATAGTGTCCACACTGTCCTTTCTCCGAGTACCCGCTGACAGCTTTGGTTGTTGGTCTTGGCTGCTTCTGTAAAGTCGTTGGGCAAAACAAGGGGACAGACTGGTATCACTGTACCTAGTCACAGAGTAGGTCCCCCTTATCCTGCCACCGACTTCTTCCATGCTGTCACTGTCAGACAGACCGTCCCCACGTGAACAGTAGTTCGAATGCTGCCAAGTACGGACCCAGGATACGCGGGATCCTGTGTCAGAACGGCTCCTTTGACTTCCTGCCCGAGTAGTTTCCCGCCAAATGTTCCCGCCAATTGTACTCGGGCCAAACCTTCTACTCGACACGGTAGAAATTGATTGATATCTCCTTCTGGCCATCTTGAGGTGAGACCGGGTAGCAGTCGACCGGGTAGCGAGTACCCGGTAGTCGGCTACTCGGCCAAACCTCTCTTCCGTACGCGGCCTTTACCACCTGTCTTTACCCTACTCGGGGGTAACCCCCCGACAGCAGTCCCCGAAGCTGGTTGAGTCTTGCGAACTTGTTCACTAGGCTCTGCCAGCTTAAAACCAGCCTTTGCATCTCAGCCATCGAACCTCAAGATGCCGAGTAGGTCCTCCGAGTAGCTATCCGGAAAGTATCTTGAGTCTCCTCTTTCCGAGTATCACTTGCTTTCTACTCTGTATCCGAGTAAAAAGACTTAGCGAAATTTTGCAAACTGAGCCTCTGCAGCGCAGAGCAACATCCAGCCCTTCATGCAGGCACTTCCTACGTGTCAAGCATCCACGACCTTGTCGTTTGGTTGCCCAGGACACGACGCCACGTGTCCAGTTTTCACGCCGTGGGCCCACCGGCCGTCATGTCCCATCACGCGCAATTACTGGCCACGATCTGAAGGTGGGATCAAATGCGGCCGTTACGCGCGCAGCCCGCGCTTGTGTGCGTTTCTATCCGGCCACAGGACCCACCACACGCCACAGCCGATCCCACTACCGTGGTGGTAACGGTAATCTCGCCGAGGAGGTATAAATACCCCCGCGGTAACTTTCTTTTCCCCTTCCCTGCTCATTTCCTCTTCTTCCTCCCGTTCTTCTCCGCCACCGAGCGCTCCGCCGCCGCGCTAGCCTCTGCGCCGCCGCGGACTCGCTCCGCCACCAACCCCGTGTGATTTCCGATTCTTCCACCCGCAACCATGGCCAAGTCCTGCTGGGCCGGTTCCTCCATCACCCAAGCCAACCTCGCCTGGCTCGTGAACGAGAGAAGGGTTCCCCCCGGCGTGGAGTGCCGGGCACCCGACGACGAGGTCGTGCCCAAGCCCAGGGAGGGAGAGCGCGTGGTGTTCATGTCCCACTTCGAGCGCGGGTTCGGGTTGCCAGCATCGGACTTCATGCGTAAGTTCCTGAATCACTTCGGGCTGCAGATGCACCATCTGCCGCCCAATGCAGTCGTTTTCCTCGCATACCACGCCGTGGTGTGCGAGGCTTTTCTCGGCATCAGGCCCACCGTGGAGACGTGGCTCCACTACTTCCATCTTCGCCAACAATCCGTCGGGAAGAAGGACGGCGCGGGCGTTCCTCGCGCCACCGACGTCGGCTGCGCCATGATGGTGCAGCGGAACGGGACGAACCACCCCCGCATCCAGGGGCTGGATTCCTGCCGAATGTGGCAGCAAACGTTCTTCTACGTGAGGAACGTTGCCGCCGCTGATGGAGCCCCCGTCGACGATCGGATCAACCTGCCCCCTTGGAGCAAGCGTGCTCCACTCGGGTCGAATTGGAAGGAGAAGCCCGTCAACGACGAGAACGCCACCGAGATAGAGACGCAACTCGCCTGGCTGAAGACGCATGGCCTCAGGAATGACGATCCAGTAGCGTGCTGGATCAAACGCCGGGTGCTCCCTCTGCAGGAGCGATGCCACCTCATGTGTTACATGGGAGGGCCTCGCGATTGCACCAGGACCACCACCGTCGAGATCGACGACGCTGACGTTCCCCGGCTTGCCAGGAACATCCTGAAGACCAGCCTCAACGAGAAGTGGCGGTACGGGTTCCTCCCGTTCAGCCGTAGGACTCCAATCTTACGGGTACGTCTCCCTTACTCTGTTTTCGTCTCTGCCTTCCGAGTAGATAGCTTCTCTTTTCGCCTCGACTAGCAATCGCCTCGTGCACCGAGTAGGACACTTAGCTAAATCGCCTTAGGCTTAGTGTGCTTTGTGCCTGCACGCCTCGTCGAGTAGGAAATTTAGAAAAAAGCCTAGGCTTAGTGTGCTTCGTGGGTGCACGCCTACCCGAGTAGAGTTCTTTTCTGGTACTCGGCTAACTTGTGATCCTTCTCTGCCTTTCAGACTCTTACTCGCCAGCTCACTGAAAGCAGCGAGGTCTTCGAGGACAACTGGTCCAAGGATCGCGAGGAGGATGATGTACCCCCCTCTGATGACGCGGAGCAGAGCAGCCCCGTTCCCGAGAAGCGCGACGTCCTTAACACTTGGGCGGACGACGGCTCTGACGGTAATAGCATCCTCATCTTGCTTGTTTCCGGGAAGCATCAACTCCTTGTATTGCTATTTCTGATTCACTTCTTCTTTCCTTTGAATTTCTCAGATGAGGCCGCTGCGGAGAAGGACGACGAGCATGAGGACGAGAACGAGGGCGATGCGCCCCTTGTCGTCAAGCCTCTGTCGGTTGCCCCTCCCGAAACTCGCAAACGGACAGGCGGCGAAGCACGAGCGCCCCCTGCCAAGAAGAAGAAGAAGCCCGCCGAGGAGGGAGAGACCCCCGAGAAGAAGAAACCCACCAAGCTCACCACGAAGAGAAAGAGGAAACAGCTCTCTTCCACTACCGCGTAAGCTTCCTTCCCGGTCGTCTTTCTTCTCGCGCAGTACCACTTTCCCCATTTTCTTCCAATTCCTGATTCCCTTCTCCTCTTTCCGCAGAGCTCCCCTGGACGTGAACGCCGCTTGCGCATCCGGCCAAGCCAAGGAAACTCCAATTCCTCTGATCAACGTCGATGACGACGAGGAGGACAACACTGCCCACGCTGCTGCCGCCAAAGCACCGATCACTTCCGCTCAGGGAGCAGGATCAGAAGCGGCAGCTCAGGACGCTGCCGTCCACCCCGAAAGACCACCTTCTCCTCCGGCTAGCAATGCCGAGGAGGTCCGAGACCAGGATATGCAAGACACTGCCGCCCCCGAGCGGCCTGAAGTAGAACAAGAGCAAACCAGCACAGAGGCTGGTGCACGAGACAATCTTGCTGCCGAGCAGCAAGTAGGAGACAACACCGCTGCGGACGCCACCGTCACGGATGTTTATCCGTTGCCAGGCGGCGCTCCGAGTAGCGCCCAGCTAGAGACTGCACTGGGCGACGGGTCTGCAGCGCCACCAACTGCGCAAGACCCTACACCGCCGACGTCTTCCTTGTTGCCACAGAGTAAGGACACATCCAGCCCTCCTGGGCGAGTAACCAGGCAACGGGCCCTTGATGCTCTGAGGGATTACTGCTCCGAGAAGGGCCCTTCTGAGAAAAAGGCTGCCGATAAGGTGGCTGCCGAGGAGGCCAAGGCCAAGGAGGAAGCCGCCGAGAAGGCCAAAGCCGAGAAAGAAACTGCTGAGAGAGCCAAGGCCGAGCAGAAGAAGGCCAGGGCTGAACAGAAGAAAGCCGAGAAGCGAGCTGCCGAGGAAGCAGTTGCCGAGAAGGCAAAGGCCAAGACAGAGGGGAAGAAACCCGAGGATCCCGAGAAGCAGAAGATCGAGAAAGAGCAGACGAAGAAAAGGGCCAGGGAACAAGGCGCATCCGCAGGCGGAGCACTCGTGATCCGCGGCTCCGGCCCGATTCCTGCTGCACTCTCTGCGGGCGCTCGCGCTGCTGGCCAGCCTTGCTACCCGGAATATATGATTGAGGTTAGCCACCAACATAGCATCGGCTTCCCTCCCCAAGATAAAGCTGTAGCTATTCAGAAGGGGAGGAAAGCAGTAGCCAGGAATACTCCTCCCTTCGATCCAGCCCAGAATAAACCCGTCAATATTGCTTCTCGGGGACCCCAAGACAAGCCAATAACCTCCAAGGGTCTTGAGCAGGTACTGGATACTGTCGGCTACATCAGCGCCAAGTGGGACAGCGGGGTTCTCGGAGAGGATAAGTGGCACGGCTTGACCCTTGGCTCCGTCGACCACTACCGCGTGGAGTGGAACAAGATCGACCTGGGACACCAGCCCATGTCCGTCTCCACCGAAACCGCAACCCTCGCAGCCAAGATGTTCTTGCACCACAAGAACGCCGAAGATATCGAACAGAGCTACGCAGTAAGTCTTTTTGCCTTTTCCGAGTTGAATTTTCTTCTCTTCTACTCGCCTTCCTTCTTTCTCACCATCACTCCCAGTCCCCGAGATTTGGGTCGAGTAGGTGGACACTCTCCGAGTAGCCTCCTACTCGGGCCGAATCTTCTCTGCTTTGCCTAACTCATTTTCTTCTCGGTTTTCAGGATAGCGTTCTCAAGCGGACCAACTTGTACCGCATCCTTCTCTGGAACCACTCCATCGCCAGGAGACGCATCACCGCACTGGAGAAAGAGAAGGCAGATGCCGAGGCCGCAAGCAAAAACGCCAATGAGAGCAGCCAGCAGCTGGCTGAAGTGCAGGGTAGGCCTTTTAGCTACGCGGTTTCTGCGTTTTATTTTTACGCCCGCTCCTGCTTTCTTTGGCACTAACCTTTCCTTCTCTGCAGCTAACCTGAAGGCCCTAGTCGACGAGCACGAGAAGTGCCGTGCTTTTGTGGCAGACTCCGAGGCCACCATAAAGAGACTTGAAGGTGAGCTTGTTGTTTACTCGGTTCTGTCTCGAATTTGTTTCTTCTCTGCATATCTGCTGACCTTATCTTATCTTTTCGAAGAAGATTATAAGTCATTTGCTGAGGCGCACCAAGATTGCGTCCAGCCAGCAGCGGTGGAAAAGCAGCTGTCCGATCAGGCCATTACTCTGATTAAGGACCACACCACCGAGATGGAGAAGCTGCAGGTCCAGCTTCAGAACGCGCTCCAAGACGCCGTGAAGATTGGCGCCGAGAGGGACGCGGCCATCGCCGAGAAAGCCAAGGCCGAGACTACCTTTAAGGCCAAGGAGAGGGCCCTCGAGGCTGAGTGCGAGACTCTGAAGAAGACCAATGCTGATCTTTTCGCTCAGATGGACACCCTGCGCCAGGTTCAATCAAAGCAGATTAATAACGAGGAATCCTGGAGATCCAAGCTGCAGCAGCTGCGCCGCCAACTAATCGGTGAGTTCTTTTCTTCATTGCATCTTTTCTTCTCGGTTCTATTCCTTCTCGGCTTCCTCTTTTCTTTCTCGGTTTTTGATCTTGCCACTTGCTATTTCAGAGATTTGGCCTCGTCTTGAGTCTACCTCTGCGCCCACGATAGCCAAGGCCCGAGCAGTTCGCCTCTCGCTGGGTGAGCCGATTGACACCAGGGCTGACATCGAGGACAGCTTGGTGGTGCTCAAAGGTTACTTCGAACAGCTGGCCGGCTGCGGGACTGATTTGATGCATGCGGGCATTGAGCTCCACCGGCTGTTCTGGCCCCATGATCCTGAGCCAAAAAGCATGCGGGCGCTCGCCCTCAAGCTGGAAGGCGTGAAGGCCGAGTTGAAGAAGTGGCGAGCCTCCGGAGCCCGTGCTGGTGCGGACGTGATGCTTCTCTGCATTGCGTCCTGGTACGAGAACCTGGACATGCAGCTCATCCGCGGGAAGCGCAATAATTCCAAGTGGGAGACTGATGCCGACAGCGTGGCCTTGCGCAAGCAGATTGCATATGATGTCGCAGAGTGCGCCGAGACGGAGGTCTACATCGATGGCGTCCCCGAACCCGACACCGAGTACGAGGACGACGAAGATGACGATGAGGAGGAACTTGGGGAGTACTTCGAATCTCCCAAGGGCAAAGCCGGGAAGGGCAAGGCCACCGTCGTCGCGAGTAGCGATGAAGACGAAGGGGCGCACATCGACAGCGAGCCACTCGACTTTGGCACCTCCTCAGGTGCTGCTCTCGACGACACGGTGCCTCCTCCTGGCCACGCTTCAGGCTCCTCCTCGGCTCCAGGACCCGTCCCGGTAGCCACGGCCACTTCCGAGCCGACGGCCACCCAGGAGGATGCCGAGATGGAGGAATCCACCGTCGTGCAGACGGGAGCGGATGCCACTCAAGCCGGCACCGAAGAAGCAGCTACCGCCACTGCTACTGAAGAAACTGCTGCCAAGGCCGCCGCCGAGGAAACAGCCGCCAAGGCCAGCGCCGAGAACATCTCCTCTGCAACTTGAAGCAACCTGCAATCTTTTCTTTCACTTGAACATTTTATCAGATCCCCGGGATGCCGGGAGCAGATGTAACAGACTACCTTTATCTTGCTTGCTACTCAGTTTTTATGCCCACTCGGTTTACGTTGACATTAATCAATTTGCACGACAATGGCTTAATGCCGAGTTGTGTTTCCATGCGAGTCCCCGAGTAGCTTTGGTTGTTGGTCTTGGCTGCTTCTGTAAAGTCGTTGGGCAAAACAAGGGGACAGACTGGTATCACTGTACCTAGTCACAGAGTAGGTCCCCCTTATCCTGCCACCGACTGCTTCCATGCTGTCACTGTCAGACAGACCGTCCCCACGTGAACAGTAGTTCGAATGCTGCCAAGTACGGACCCAGGATACGCGGGATCCTGTGTCAGAACGGCTCCTTTGACTTCCTGCCCGAGTAGTTTCCCGCCAAATGTTCCCGCCAATTGTACTCGGGCCAAACCTTCTACTCGACACGGTAGAAATTGATTGATATCTCCTTCTGGCCATCTTGAGGTGAGACCGGGTAGCAGTCGACCGGGTAGCGAGTACCCGATAGTCGGCTACTCGGCCAAACCTCTCTTCCGTACGCGGCCTTTACCACCTGTCTTTACCCTACTCGGGGGTAACCCCCCGACACGGAGGAAGTGGATGAGCTCGCCTTCCTATTTCTCCGCCAACCCGGAGCCAATGATGGCAACTCGGTCGGGGAACTCAGGGTCAACCTGGATCTTCTTCGTTTCCTGAGATGCTTGGAATGCAGTCCCGTACTGGGAGCTCGGCATCCCAGGCGCAACACCTTGCGCAGCTTGTGCCATGGCCACCACCTCATGTATCTTCTTCTTCTCGTTAGCAATCACCATCGACTCCGCCAGCTGAGAACCAGCAGAGGCACACTCCATGGACTTCTTGTAATCACCAGAAATGGTAATCACACCATTGGGACCAGGGATCTTCATCTTCAGATATGCAATGTGGGTAGAGGCCATGAACTTGCTCAGTGCAGGCCTACCGAGTAGAGCATGGTAAGGGCTTTGATGATCAACCACTTCGAACTGCAGCCTCTCCGTGCGGCAGTTCTCTCTGGTACCGAATAGCACGTCTATCCATACTCTGCCCATTGGAGAGCAAGAAATTCCCGGCACAATGCCATGGAAAAGTGGTCTTGCTGGGTAGCAGCATGTTTTCGGCGATCCCGAGCTTCTCGAGTGTATCCTTGTACACAATGTTGATGCTGCTGCCGTTGTCGATTAGCACCTTGCTGAACCTCACGTTCTTCTCGGGACCCAAGAAAGTAGGGTCCAGCACCAAGGCGTAGCTACCCGGGTTGGGCATCACCTTAGGGTGGTCAGCTCGGGACCACGTGATCTCTACATTGCACCAGTGCATGTAATGAGGAACAGCAGGGATCACAGCATTGACCTCCATGGCACGCCGGTGCTGCGACTGCTTGTCGACAGGCTCAGAAGTGAAGATCATGTAGCTCTCGTGGTGCTCTTGGTACTGGTTGCGGCCTCCATCATCGTTGTTACCATTGTTGTTGCCCTGGTAGTTGTTGTTGTTGCCTCTGTTGTTGTTGCGATTGCGGTTGTTGTTGTTGTTGCGGTAACCCTCATTGTTGAAGTAGCGGTTGGCTCCTAAAGCCACCTGGTTCACATTTTCTCTTCTCGGGAACGCCGGAGGCCGAGCTGTGGGTGCGCGAGCAGGCTGCACATTAGCATTCGCAACTGGCAGGGGAGGAGTAGGAGGCAAGCCTTCATTCCTGATCAGATCCCACCATTCGCACTGCCGAGTAGTGTGGTTAGCAGGCCTTGAGGGATGCTGAGTGTGGAAGCTGCATGGGCCATCCTTCATGTCGTCGAAGACGAATTTCTTAACCGGTTCCGAGTTGCCGCTACCCGACTGAGGAGCTCGGTATGGCTTCTTGTTGCCTTGGCCTTGGTTCTGGTTCCGCCCGTACTGGGCTCCAGCATGTTTTTGCCCTTGGTTACTCCCAGCTCCAACACCCACTGCGTTCACCTCCTCAGGGTCGTACCGAGTATCTATTCGGTCACCCCTGCGCTTGTTGCGGAACTCGTTGCGCTTGTTGCTGAAGTTTCTTCTCGGCTCGGAGGAGTCCATCAGTGGCTGAGTAGGATCACCAAGCGCGTACTGATCCGCGGTCTTGATGGTCTCCGCCAGAGTGTTCGGCATCTCCCTCTGCAACCTTTGCCACAGCATGCTGCCATGCTTGCAACCCTGCGCAAACCAAGTGATGGCCTGCGCCTCGTTCACACCCTCGCAGGTGTTCCGCAATGTGCTCCACCGAGTAAGATACTCGCGATCCGTCTCGTCTTCTCGCTGCCTGCAAGCGGACAGCTGCTTCGGCCTATTCGGCCTCTTGTATGTGCTGGTGAAGTTGCTGATGAAGGCCTCCGAGAAGTCCAGCCAGCAATTGATGCTGTTCCTGGGCAAATTGTTGAGCCAAGTGCGAGCTGGACCCTCGAGCATTTACGGAACGTACCGCACTGCCCATCTCCGGCTGCCGCCTGCGATATGGACCGCGGTGACATAGTCATTGAGCCAGTCTTCCGGCTTGGTGCTGCCATTGTACTTCTTCGTGCCTCTTGCAAGCTGAAAGTTCTTCACGGACGGCTCATTCATGATGCGCGGGCCAAAGCACCCAGGGCCGGGAGGCCCCGTGTTCTCGAGCCGCGTGGATAGACTGATCCGGTCCAACTTGTACCGAACATCAGTGGGCTCCAGCACGCGCTCACCCACGCGATCCAGGATGTCATACTGTAACACCCCAATTTTGCTAAGCTAGGGTGTGTGGTGTTGTGTTCATATCATACATGCATGAAACAAAAATTCAAATCATGTTTTAACCAATTTAATTTGTGAAATTAAATGGTTTCAGAAAATCCCCCAAAAAGTACTCAATTTGGTTTCCAAAATTGTGTTCTGAAAAATAATTCAAATACACCAACCAAAAACATGGTGAGCCTCCCCATGCCCTCCAATCGCCTCCTCCCCCTCTGTAGCTTCCCCGCACCATGTTCCTAGCTCCGCCGCCGCGGAAGGTCGCCGCCGTTGAGCTCTCCGGCGACCTCTTGGTCAGCCGAGGCCACCTCCAGCCTCCCCACACCTCCCTCTACCTCATGGTATGAGCTGATTCCAAAACCCCGCACCGGATCGACGAATTGAATCGGATCAGAGAGATTTTGGGCACGGGTGACGTCACCTCGACGTCATGCCTGCGTCATAAGGCAGATTCCTATTTATTCTCTTTTAAACGAATTTGGTACTGACACGTGGGCCCCTACTTTTTGTATATTCCAGAAAATAATAAAAACTTGTAAAATTAATATCTCCCAAAATATTGCTCAGAAAAATTAAATAAAAATATGGGAGTGATCCTAAAAATAAACTCTACATGTTTATGTCATTTTCAACCATGTTTGACAAAGTTGAATTTTCGACATTATTTAATGCTGGTTAATTCTTTTAAAAATAGAAAAATAAGTTTTTATTCAATAAAATTAGAAAATTAAAAGTTATATACCATTTTGCTCAAAATGACAAATGCAAGCTACTCATGATGTTTTCAAACCCATTTGAGCAATGAAAGTTGTACTCACTTCCATAATCGTCCGAAACCCCCTCCGGGGTCTATTTCGGGTTAATTTCAGTAAAAATTTCATAATTGCCATATGAACCGTAGCAACCCAACGATCATGTTTAGGGCTTCTTTCAGTGCATTAACTCGCTCATGCATACATGTTGCGCATTGCATCGATGCCATAGTTGATTGTTCTTCTTGTTTCGGTGTTTGTTTCCCCCTCGGTAGAACGTGAATCCGAAGAGAAGACAAACAACTCCAATGGCGAATACTTGATCCTAACCGACAAGTCAAGCACTTTTTCCTGAAGACGTTATCTGGTTTTCTTGAAGCAAGGCAAGCATAACCTCTTATCTGCCATATATGATTTCGAAAGACTTTTGATTCTCGTACAAATGCATTCGATTCCAAAGTATCTTGAGTCAATAGATAGAGTCATCCTATTTATTTGCATAACCCAGATATCATGATTCAATGCTCCTAGCAGACATAGGATTTGTTCGTGTGTATCGCCAGAGCCTCAAATATGCCATGCTTAGTCATACATGTCTGTTGATCTCTGCTCCATCCGGTTGATGAATCAGAGCCGCGAATGAATCTAGTATGATAGTATGTTGTGGAAAGTTAAGAGATACTTGATTAAGATGACTTAAAGGTGTGGATGACGAGACCACAGAGGGTCTGTGGTGGTTGTCTCGTTCATGCCCCTAGGAGCGAGTTCTCGTCTTCGAGCCAAGACTGAGCGTGCATCCACACGGGGCTTAGATTCCCCTCGGTCTCAACTTGCCTAGTTCGTTCCATGAGTTGCCTAGTTCGGGCTTTCCATTTGGATTTGCGGGGATATCAAAACGTTTTCAAAACTAGGACGTGGTGGTGTATCGGCGCTCTGCGGGCAGGTAACCGTCGAGCATTGCGCACAACGATAGAGACCCGGCAGGAGATGGCCACTCCCTATTGGCGGACCATCTCTACTCGGAGCGACTCATGGAATAGGCGAAGCAAGGGAAAGGTCGTGGTCAACCTCCATCTGCCGGCACTTCCCGGAATAGTGCTAATGTACTGGCATTAAGAGTTGGTTGGTGCGTGTGGTTAAAGTTGTACACCCCTGCAGGGTTAAATCTTTTCGAAAAGCCGTGTCCGCGGTTAAGGACGACTTGGTGACGGATTCTGTGATCATAGACAACTTTAACGGAATGATTAAAATTTGCTGATAACGAATGAAGGATGCCTCCTCGGAGATGCCGAGAGGGGTTACCTTGTAGCATGAGTTACCGGAACAACTTGAGGTGGTGATCTTCGAAGCACGAGGTGCGGATATGATTTGGTGGATTAAAAAGATGATATCAGCAGTTGAGTAGCTTCCTCATCTGTTCTCAAAATGTTCTTTTAGACGTGCTATTCCTTCCTCAACTTGCAAAACAAAGATTGCTTTACGCAAACCAGCCTTCATGAAACCCTTTTCGAAATAGCAGATATATAATAGGTTAATTAAGTCTTGTTGAGTACCTCCCGTACTCAGGTTTGCTTAATTTTGGTTCAGGTGAAGATCTCACATCGGTGATGAGTCAACGTGGACATCGACGAGTAGTTTGGGGTTCCCAGGTAGCAGCCTGGAATCTATGGGCTGGGACGTCGCCTTATGTTGCGGCCTCTTAGGCCTTTTTGGTTCTTGTTGATTAGCAACATAATTTGCCTTCCGTTGCCTGATGTAATGTTGGGTCATGTGACCTCTGTTTGTAAGCTATACTCTAGTATCACTTGTTTAATAAAGCTTCATGTTTAGAGTACTGCTTTGATCGGTTGTTGGTTTCGAGCTCATTGTTATACAGTTTTGGCTATGCCTGCATAGTTGTCGCAGTCGAGGGGTTGTGGAGCCGATGATCCATGTCCGAGCCCGCCTGTCGATTTGATCGGCCTGGGGCGAGGTAACCCCAGTAACCCTCGATTGTTGTTGCACTTTCTGGACACATAGCAGCTCTGTATAACTTTGGTCCCGTTCCTTCAGTTTCATCCGACTCGTGGACGCTTGGGTATGCATAATTGGTTATGACTAGCATGGATACAAGGAGTAGTAGACCGGGGATCCGGACTACGTGCCGATGAATCCGGTCTGCCTGCCGTTGTTTGTTGCGGCCGGGGCTGGTAACCCTGAAGCCCTTGTGAGTCCATGGCTAGGAGCACATAACAGTATGTATATCTCTGGGTCCGGGGTCTGACAAGTCTTGGTATCAGAGCAGGACTGCCTGTAGGAAAATCTTACTGCTTGGTCGATGTCGAGTCTAGAGTTTGTGAAAACTATTTTGAAACTCCAAATGGATTGTGAAAAACCTTCTTAGGATTCTTTTTACTCCTTATCTGGTATCGCTCTAACTCTGGGTCACCTTACCTGTGTTGATTTGAAAAAGTTTTTTCTATCCCTTCTAGTCATTCAAAACTCAGGTGCCTTCTTTGGCAAGGCCGTCTTTTACCCAAGTTGACCTAGGGTTAAAGTTCTAGAGTCGTGTGTGTTCCATGTTCTGTTATCTCTTAAACTGTGAGATTTCCTTTCCATTCTAATCTCTCAGGGTTGTGTGGATTCCACCTTCTTACATGTTCCAAAGTCTGAAATCCTGAACCTCGAGATCTGCTTTCCATCTCGAATGTATTCTTCCTCTTTTGATCAAATACTTCTGGAGCTAAGTTTGTCCTCGTTGAAAGATACTCCGTGATTGCTATTCCTAGGGTTCCTAAGACACTAAGAGAGTAGTTACTACTTTGTTTTGGTTTTTAATCTTGGACTTGAACCGAAGGTCCCGGAATGTGCTGAATTGCGGTGAGTTGAGTCATGTGGTTTCATAACCAGGTGATGCTCATGCCATCAGTACAGGATGCTTACCTTTAACCCAAGTTCTGTTCCTTTGGATCCTGAAGAATTCGTTCTACTTCGGGATGGCTAGGCAATTCCAACTCTCATAGCCGTAGGCTTTCCTTTGGAACCAAAAAGGGATCACAACAAGAGTGTTCTTTATGATTCCATATCCTTGTTCTTGACTCTGTTACACCTCTCGTTTTTGCATGGGTTCTACACATGAGTATTACCCTGTGCTTTCAAACGTGATCTCAGGATTCCCCGAGCACGTTCTTTTTTCTTAGTTGCTTCCAAACTTCGTCTGTTGTTTTGGACACCAAGTTGCGTATGTGTGTTGGATTCTTCCAATGCATTCGCTCTTGTTTTCCGTCAGAACATTCCATCTAGGGATGTCAGGAGAAACAAACTCCAGTACCTCGTTCAGCTTTAGGACCAGGTCAAAGCTTTGTAATCCGCAGAACAAAGAAGTTTCATTAGCTTCTGTTTTGTTCCACCTTCGAGTGTCACACTCCTTTATATCAAGAGGTTGTGTACAGTTTCATGGCCTCATTGATGAAGTGATGCTCTTACACATTTCCACCCACTCTTAGTCCAAGCTTGAATGCTCGAGAACTTTGGGTGTGTTATGAGGTATGTATCAGATATTCCTAGCAATTTCTATTTGCTTTGAAAATCTAAGAAACATCTGTATCCTTCTTAGCACTACTGGTCACCCAGTCTCTTTTTGAAGTTGACTGCGTTACCAAACCCGTCCATTCCGGTGCATATCCTCGGTCAGAGAGTTAGGTTCATGCCAAGCTCTCATGTTCATATCAGTTGCCTTGAAAAGCAAGATTCCTTTCGAACTCCAAGACATACCGGTAGGTTGTGATATTCTGGTTGTCTTCCTAGAAGTATCACCAGGTTGTTATCTGACCGTGATGTCTAAACAATGGGTAATTTGAATTACTCTTTTCTCCAAGAAACCTTGCTGGATACCCTGGACTAGTTGGTGGAGCTTAAACAACAAATTGGAGAGTTGAAAGACAAAAGCTCTTCCTAACTTCGTCCTCCGTTAAGGGATGTCTGGTTTCTTCTGTGTTCAAGCATGATAGTATCCCTTCAGTGGACATGCTATCATTCCACCCTTGGTTTGATTTGGGCTATCGTCAAATCAAGTTCAGCTCCAAGGACTGTCTTGATGGTGTTTCACTCATGGTGTTCTGCCCGAGTACACCCTCATGTCCTTTAATCTGGCCAATATTTTGCCTTGTTCATGTATCATATGAGACCCTCTTCTTGGAGTGTTTTGATAAGCGTGTTGTCGAGCCCATCGATGACATTTATAATCATCCAAATTGCAAGAGGTTCATGTTGAACCTTGGGCACTAATGTTGGAAACCTTCGAGAACCATCTTTGTGTCTTCACGAAGTTTGTTCTTCTCGATGTTCGAAGTGACTTTCTCGGGTTCGTGTGCTTATGGTGAAAGTTGTCGCCATGGATTCGAGTAAAGTTTTCTTGTTCCTTCAGGAATATCTCTAAGTCGGTCATGTATGCGTGGAGTATTCTTGAGATGGTTGGTTTTTACCTCCATTCACTTAAAGAAGTTTGCATCCACGCTAAGCCACTGACTGATTTTCCTTGAGAAAAGAAGTCCAAGATCTTGGTGATCTTTGTTATCATCCTTCCCACAAGGACTCCGATGTGTTCTGTTGCAACTAAACCATGTAGGTGCAACCGTCTTCCGCAAGTTGCTAATACATGAGTTCCGTAATCCTGCTCATCTTCTTGAGTTTGACATCATAGTCCATATCTTGAGAATCTAGCATATGTATCTCGTTGGTAACCGGTGCAATCCCTTCAATCAAACACGTTGAGTCTCAGTTATTCAATCCACTAACCAGAGCTGAATCTCAAGCAACAATGATGGTCGGTGTTTTCCTCAAGGGTATTGAATTAGGTCTTCTAAAAAAACGGCATGGTTGATGTGGTGGTTGACCCAATTAGCCGGAAGACCTAATGTCATATCTTTTTGAATCCGTAAGAACAACCACTCTCCGTGAGAATTCTTGTGTAGCTTATTCTAACAAGTTTTTCACACCGTTCTTCCAAACCGCAGTTTTACTTTCACTTGATGATCTATAGAAGGCTTGTCGTGAGCCTGCTGTTGGTATCTAAAACATCAAGGAGAACTTGGAAGTTGATTTGTCCAATGTCTCTCTATCCACCCTCCGAACCTTTGTTCTAGTGGAAACAAGTTCATCGTGAGAACATCTCTTGGTGTTTTGTAACCGCTATTGATCAGTTCCCTTTTCAAGTTGTTTATACTTGAATTTCTGTTCATCTCACACATTGTGTGAATTTGTCAGTCACTTCAACCGTGGGATCTTAAACTATGTGGTAGATGTATTGCTACGTTCAACCCAAAATAGGAAAGAGATTCCCTATTCCTTCTGGTGTTTCAATCCTCGTTGGTTATCCATTCTTATGGTGTGACCAAGAATTCCTTTGATGTTCCAACATCCTTTGTGTACTCATCTTCCGCAGGGAAGTAACATCCCGATTCTTTGATAAAGTTTTCAACAAACTTCAATGGAATGAAAGTTCCGTTATCTTCTGTGTCCACTCCGAAGAGTGAACATGATCCTGTATCAAATTTTCTCTGAGACACGAATTACAGTGTTTCTCGTGTTTTCCCTCGTCTACGGATATTGCGTTGTGATATCCCAGACAATCCTTTCCATCTTGGTTATCTGTTTGAAGAAAACCTCGATTTCAAAAGTTGTTCAACCTTTCTTTTTCAAAAGGATTTAAAGTCTTGTGCAAAGCTCATATTCTAAATCCTTTCAATACCAATCGTCCGCAAACTTGAAACAATCTTCTATTCACTCCGTTACCTTGATGTGTTTCATGCACGTTAACTCAACAGTTCTTTTTGAACATTCCTGTCATGAGTTACCCATGAGATACTCGATCTTCGTGAAGATCAATTCCTTAGAGTTTTCCCTCTACCTAAAGTGCGGCCGATAGAGATCTTCGCAAGTGCTACGGATCAACCTCTTCGAGAAGAGAATCGTAAGGTTCAAGAAGATCGTTCAAAACCGGTGTTCTTCTTTCTTCTCCTTTGGGAATCTCGGGACGAGATTCTTGTAAGGGGGGTAGATTTGTAACACCCCAATTTTGCTAAGCTAGGGTGTGTGGTGTTGTGTTCATATCATACATGCATGAAACAAAAATTCAAATCATGTTTTAACCAATTTAATTTGTGAAATTAAATGGTTTCAGAAAATCCCCCAAAAAGTACTCAATTTGGTTTCCAAAATTGTGTTCTGAAAAATAATTCAAATACACCAACCAAAAACATGGTGAGCCTCCCCATGCCCTCCAATCGCCTCCTCCCCCTCTGTAGCTTCCCCGCACCATGTTCCTAGCTCCGCCGCCGCGGAAGGTCGCCGCCGTTGAGCTCTCCGGCGACCTCTTGGTCAGCCGAGGCCACCTCCAGCCTCCCCACACCTCCCTCTACCTCATGGTATGAGCTGATTCCAAAACCCCGCACCGGATCGACGAATTGAATCGGATCAGAGAGATTTTGGGCACGGGTGACGTCACCTCGACGTCATGCCTGCGTCATAAGGCAGATTCCTATTTATTCTCTTTTAAACGAATTTGGTACTGACACGTGGGCCCCTACTTTTTGTATATTCCAGAAAATAATAAAAACTTGTAAAATTAATATCTCCCAAAATATTGCTCAGAAAATTAAATAAAAATATGGGAGTGATCCTAAAAATAAACTCTACATGTTTATGTCATTTTCAACCATGTTTGACAAAGTTGAATTTTGGACATTATTTAATGCTGGTTAATTCTTTTAAAAATAGAAAAATAAGTTTTTATTCAATAAAATTAGAAAATTAAAAGTTATATACCATTTTGCTCAAAATGACAAATGCAAGCTACTCATGATGTTTTCAAACCCATTTGAGCAATGAAAGTTGTACTCACTTCCATAATCGTCCGAAACCCCCTCCGGGGTCTATTTCGGGTTAATTTCCGTAAAAATTTCATAATTGCCATATGAACCGTAGCAACCCAACGATCATGTTTAGGGCTTCTTTCAGTGCATTAACTCGCTCATGCATACATGTTGCGCATTGCATCGATGCCATAGTTGATTGTTCTTCTTGTTTCGGTGTTTGTTTCCCCCTCGGTAGAACGTGAATCCGAAGAGAAGGCAAACAACTCCAATGGCGAATACTTGATCCTAACCGACAAGTCAAGCACTTTTTCCTGAAGACGTTATCTGGTTTTCTTGAAGCAAGGCAAGCATAACCTCTTATCTGCCATATATGATTTCGAAAGACTTTTGATTCTCGTACAAATGCATTCGATTCCAAAGTATCTTGAGTCAATAGATAGAGTCATCCTATTTATTTGCATAACCCAGATATCATGATTCAATGCTCCTAGCAGACATAGGATTTGTTCGTGTGTATCGCCAGAGCCTCAAATATGCCATGCTTAGTCATACATGTCTGTTGATCTCTGCTCCATCCGGTTGATGAATCAGAGCCGCGAATGAATCTAGTATGATAGTATGTTGTGGAAAGTTAAGAGATACTTGATTAAGATGACTTAAAGGTGTGGATGACGAGACCACAGAGGGTCTGTGGTGGTTGTCTCGTTCATGCCCCTAGGAGCGAGTTCTCGTCTTCGAGCCAAGACTGAGCGTGCATCCACACGGGGCTTAGATTCCCCTCGGTCTCAACTTGCCTAGTTCGTTCCATGAGTTGCCTAGTTCGGGCTTTCCATTTGGATTTGCGGGGATATCAAAACGTTTTCAAAACTAGGACGTGGTGGTGTATCGGCGCTCTGCGGGCAGGTAACCGTCGAGCATTGCGCACAACGATAGAGACCCGGCAGGAGATGGCCACTCCCTATTGGCGGACCATCTCTACTCGGAGCGACTCATGGAATAGGCGAAGCAAGGGAAAGGTCGTGGTCAACCTCCATCTGCCGGCACTTCCCGGAATAGTGCTAATGTACTGGCATTAAGAGTTGGTTGGTGCGTGTGGTTAAAGTTGTACACCCCTGCAGGGTTAAATCTTTTCGAAAAGCCGTGTCCGCGGTTAAGGACGACTTGGTGACGGATTCTGTGATCATAGACAACTTTAACGGAATGATTAAAATTTGCTGATAACGAATGAAGGATGCCTCCTCGGAGATGCCGAGAGGGGTTACCTTGTAGCATGAGTTACCGGAACAACTTGAGGTGGTGATCTTCGAAGCACGAGGTGCGGATATGATTTGGTGGATTAAAAAGATGATATCAGCAGTTGAGTAGCTTCCTCATCTGTTCTCAAAATGTTCTTTTAGACGTGCTATTCCTTCCTCAACTTGCAAAACAAAGATTGCTTTACGCAAACCAGCCTTCATGAAACCCTTTTCGAAATAGCAGATATATAATAGGTTAATTAAGTCTTGTTGAGTACCTCCCGTACTCAGGTTTGCTTAATTTTGGTTCAGGTGAAGATCTCACATCGGTGATGAGTCAACGTGGACATCGACGAGTAGTTTGGGGTTCCCAGGTAGCAGCCTGGAATCTATGGGCTGGGACGTCGCCTTATGTTGCGGCCTCTTAGGCCTTTTTGGTTCTTGTTGATTAGCAACATAATTTGCCTTCCGTTGCCTGATGTAATGTTGGGTCATGTGACCTCTGTTTGTAAGCTATACTCTAGTATCACTTGTTTAATAAAGCTTCATGTTTAGAGTACTGCTTTGATCGGTTGTTGGTTTCGAGCTCATTGTTATACAGTTTTGGCTATGCCTGCATAGTTGTCGCAGTCGAGGGGTTGTGGAGCCGATGATCCATGTCCGAGCCCGCCTGTCGATTTGATCGGCCTGGGGCGAGGTAACCCCAGTAACCCTCGATTGTTGTTGCACTTTCTGGACACATAGCAGCTCTGTATAACTTTGGTCCCGTTCCTTCAGTTTCATCCGACTCGTGGACGCTTGGGTATGCATAATTGGTTATGACTAGCATGGATACAAGGAGTAGTAGACCGGGGATCCGGACTACGTGCCGATGAATCCGGTCTGCCTGCCGTTGTTTGTTGCGGCCGGGGCTGGTAACCCTGAAGCCCTTGTGAGTCCATGGCTAGGAGCACATAACAGTATGTATATCCCTGGGTCCGGGGTCTGACACATACCCAGCCAGCCCCATGGCCGAGTAGTCGTCGTCGTATCTGTCCACCTCCATGGCCACAGGTTGCTCCACCAGGTTGGCTACTCGGTCAGCCGCACGCGGCTGCCTGGTGAGGCCTCCGCCGAGCAGGCTGAGCAACCTGTTGCCGAGAAGGGCTCGGGCGATGTCCACCTCGCGTTTGGCTATGAGCTTTATGGGCTTGCAAGCCTGCTCCAGCAGAGATGTGTTTCTGGCCGGACTGTCGCGGCACAGCGAGCTGTTTCGCGGCGACAGTCGGGTCGTACACCTGCATTTGCCTGTTTCTTCCCGAATAGCCACTGCGGTCCCTCTCGCGGCTGGGATGCGGAGATGAGGCCTGATCGTTAGATCTGGCCGCATGCGAATGCACCACTTGCGAGCCGCCAGCACCCGGGTTGGCTTTTCGGAACTCCTCGTTCTGCCTAGCAGCCTCTAGCACCAACTCGTTGAGCCTCTCCTGCTGCCTAGCGCGCGCGTCGCCATCGAGATGTGGCAACTCTGCAGCTACGGCCTCAGCAGCTCTATGTGTTTTGGCGGGGGTGCTGTACCTACGCCTAGTGGAGGTGTTTGCGGTGGCAGATTGCCTAGGAGCCTCTACAACAGTTGCCATCTCGGCACCTAAGTTGCGCCGCGTAGCACCTACTTTGCTAGCCCTCCTAGTGACTGGCGTGAAACCGTGAGCCTTGTTGTACTCGTTCTGGTCTAGACTGAGCTCAAGCCTAACCTTATCCAACTCCGCCTGCTCGGCGAGCAGCTCCTGGCGCTGCCGGTCGAGCTGCTCCTTCATGGTCAAGAGCTCGATGTCGGTGGGAGGCGGCATGCCGGTCCGCGCAGCGGACGCAGGAATGGTCGGAGTAGTGGAGAGAGGGAGGTTGCAGTCCTTCTCGTACGGCTTGTGGGTCTTGCCGCCAGCGCTCGAGCCAGCAAGATCCTCGATGACGCCCGCGGCACCAGCCGCGCCCTTGCCGGAGTCCGCAGCCAGGCCAGCCACCATCACCTCCGCGCTATTCGCATAACGGCACGCAGGCCTTCCGCGAGCAGCAATCACCGCAGGAGGATCCTCTGCGACCAGCACCTCCTCCGGGAACTCGTGGACGCCGGCGATGGCGACGTAGACGAGATGCGAGCCGAAGGAGATCACCGTGCCGCCCTCCGGCATGGCCCTGCCGCCGAAGTCGCCTGCGGATTCGATGACGAAGTCGAAGGAGCCGAATCTGTGGACAAGGCCACAGACTACGCGCTCCGCCGAAGTAGATCCCGTCCGAACGGAAACTCCAACCAGCGCCGCTGGTTGCCCCACGGTGGGCGCCAACTGTCGTGGTGGTGTCAAGACAGATGCCATAGGATGGCTAAAGTTGTGGGGACGATGGACGCTGGAGGT
The DNA here is from genome assembly GCA_028641055.1 of Alopecurus myosuroides. Lineage (NCBI taxonomy): Eukaryota > Viridiplantae > Streptophyta > Magnoliopsida > Poales > Poaceae > Alopecurus > Alopecurus myosuroides. Next base: position 189,896,584 of record CM054061.1, on the reverse strand, counting down.
GCTCGGGGAGGGATCACGCGACGAGTAGCCGCATGAGGTAAGAATCAAACACTGCAAACAACACGATCTACCCAGGTTCAGGGCCCTCGTGAGGAGGTAAAACCCCTACTCCTGCCTTTCTCTTTGTGTATTGGTGCTTCACCGAGTAGCCACAGTACAAATTCGGTCTCTTACCGAGTAGCCACCCTTCTCTCTAAAATGAACTAGATCAAGAATATGAACCGGTGCCAACGTCCCTCGCGCAGGAGGGGGCAGGGCGCCTTATATACGGGCGCCCCTGCCGGATACAGCCAACCAGGTAGAATACAAATAAGTGTCGACATAGTGTTCACATCGTCCTTCTTACGAGCTCCCGCTGACAGCTTTGGCTTCTAACTTTGTCCTGTCCGGAAAGTCGTTGGGCAAAACCAAGTAATCGATCTGTTATCACTGTGCCGAACACAGAGTAGGTCCCCCCTATCCTGTGACGCCCTGCTGACACACTGTCGCTGTCAGGCACGCCGTCCTCAGATGAACAGTGCCATGAATAGTGCCAAGTACGGACCCAGGATGCGCGGGATACACCCTTCTACTCGGAGGAACATAACTTCCTTGATTCGTCTTTCTGACCATTTATGTGTAAGACCGAGTAGCAGTCGACCGGGTAGCAAGTACCGGGTAGCCGGCTACTCGGCTAAACATCCCTTCTGATCTTGCCTTTAGCACTTTCCTTTACCCTACTCGGGGGTAACCCCCCGACACTAAGCGAAGCAGATGTGAGGCTCTGGCGATGCGCACAAGCAAATCTATGGCGTCTAGGAGCAGTGGATTAGAATATTGAGGCAATGCAGTATATAGGTGAACTATATCTACTAGCATCAAATACTTTGGAATCGAATGCAAAGTACGAGATTCAAATGTTGTTCGAAAACATATATGAGGAGATAAGAGGTTATGCTTGCCTTGGTTATAAGAAAACCAACAGACATGTCTTATCGGATAAGTGCTTGATTTGTCGGTTAAGATCAAGTATTCGTCATGGAGTTGCTGGCCTTCACTTCGGAGTCATGTTCTACCGAGGGGGAGCAAATACCGAAACAAGAAGAACAACAATCAACACATGGCATTGATGCAATGCGCAATATGTATGCATGAGCAAGTTAATACACTGAAAGAAGCCCTAAACATGTTCTATGTGTTGCTACGGTTCGTATGTTAGTTATACAGTTTTACTGGCCCGAAATAGACCCTCGAGGGGCACTTCGGGCAATTCTGAAAATGAGTACCATTTTAATTGCTCAAATGGGTTTCAAAACATCATAACTATGTTGAAATTGTCATTTTAAGCAATATGGTATATAACATTTATTTTTCTAATTTTATTGAATAAAAACTTATTTTCTTTATTTTAAATGAATTAAACAACATTAAATAATGTTCATTTTTAAACTTTGCCAAACATGTATGATAATGACATATTTGGGTTGGAAATATTTTTATGAACAAATCTATATTTTTATTTCATTTTTTGATTTACAGATTAAGAGATATTTATTTTACAAGTTTAAGCCATTTTCTGAAATTTGACTAAAGGTGGGGCCCACGTCAGCATTTCTTTTAGTAATTGTTTTAACATTTAAACATGACAGGTGGGCCATGGCTGAGGTCACGCTGACGTCAGCGGATGGCTGGCCGTAGACAGCGGTGGTCGCCGGCGACGAATCCGGCGAGGAAACCGAGCGCAGTTGGGCTTGTTGGAAAGCCCATGGTGTGCTATACCTTATGGTGGTGGCGCCACCTCCAATGGGCCACCGGCGGCAAGCCGCCATGCACAAGACGGCGGTAGTGGCGTCGGGCGCCGGTGAATCTCGCGATTCCGACCGCGGGAGCGAGCAAGGAAGGTACCGAGGTGGATAAGATCTCACCGGGAACCTGGAAGGTGGTCGGGGAGGCCGGAGAAGGACGAGCGACGGTTAATTGGCCGCGGCGGCGCCCTTCCGGAGTCGGGGAAGACCCGCGCGATTCGGTGGCTCCCGGCCGTCCCGGGAAGCTCCGTTCGCCAGGGAGGTAGAGGGGAATACGGGGAGCTCGGGGATGCCCTAGTTTTGCTTCAAGGTGGGCTGTAGCGCCGGCGGCGAGCGGATTCCGGCGAGCTAGGGTTTCGGTGTGTGCGGTAGGAACAGAGAGAGAGAGAGGGAGCTCGAGGGGAGGGTTCTCTGCGAGGTGGGGAGGATACGGACGGCACCTGGGGGCTTCACCTCCTCATGCGTGGCAAGCAGGACGTGGCAGGGCCACCTCGCCGCCCTCGGCGTCCTTCTGGCCGGAGAGGAAGAAGGAAAAGGGGGAAAGAAAAGGAATTTGCGATAACCCCCTGGAGAAAAAAACTGGATTTCGCACAAAGGTCCTTTTCACCTTAAAAACAGAACAAGAAGCAAGTTTTGAGGGCCTTTTCTGAAGCAAAAATTTCACAAAAAAACTTTTAGAAATCTCTGCAAATTTACCACATTTCCATCACAAGTTTTCTCTCCTATCTAAAAGAAAATATTCGTTCCTTCAACCGTTAAGAAAAAAATCCTGTCGTCAAGCCTTCCACATCCCGGTCAACCCAGTCCTATCGTCAATCGTCCATGGAATTTATTACCGAAACTAGTTGAATGCCCGTGCTTTGCCACGGGTCATTAAATTTCTTTTTTACATCCATATAAAATTTACATGTCTTCGCATGAGTTTCATTTCCTTCTGAACTTTTTGTTACATGTCTTCACATGAGTTTTATTTCCTTATGAATTTTCTGTTTCCCTCGAACACCAATGTCTCAGGGTTTACCATTTTGACTATCAACACCATCCATCTCCATCCATAATATGTATTCCCTCCGTTCAACAATAGATGACTTCTATTTATCTAAATATGGATGTATTTAGACATGATTTATGTCTACGTACATTCATATTTAGACAATTGAAAATCATCTATTGTTAAACGGAGGGAGTACAAGTTAAACATACACATAAAAATTTAAATGGTAGGGTTATGTTTCCTACTCATGGCCCTCACTATTATTGAGGCCGGTGATTCTCATACTTAATTTCAACTGAAGCTTCAAAAGTGTATCATATAAAAGAGGACACCATACCTTCTTAGGATAAAAACATGCTTCAGTAGAATTTTAACAGTCAATCCACAGTATATTGGTTCCTCATTCCGTTCAGAGAGTCAAAACACGACCGGCTAACACTAACGAATGATTACCAACACAAAAAAAATGCCAGCATGCATGAAATGACCAACAACATCGTCATTTAGAACTCTGCTTCCGGAGGAGAACGGTAGTACGCAGGGAAGATAATTTACATCACACCTTCAGCTATGATGATGGGGAAGATGATACCACATGCACATTGCAGTGAAAGGTGTTTGCAAAGGTTAAATGTAAGTGGAGGCCCACAATTTGCAGGTTCGTCTATTAACAGCCTAGCAAAAAGGTTGTTCCAGTGGTAATGTGATCTTCATTTTTCACCCTTCAACATGTAATTCAGAGAAAAATATTCAGATATTAGGACTTCCTGGTAGGCTGATACAAACATATGGTATCACATCTTAAAAACATACAGTATCACATCTTAAAAACATACGGACCCAATTTGAAATCATGAATCCTACTACCCATATTAAAAAAAAACTGGATTAAATGCAAAGTGGTATGCAGAGAGCAGGCAGTCCCCTTCCTTTTGTATCACTATCTTCATGCCTAGTACTACATCTAATGTGTCCATGGTTTTACTTATCAACTTGACTGCCATAGGTGTTATTAATATTATAAACACAGATATAATATGTTAACTAAAAAGCAAGTAGATAACGGCACAAAATATGTAGTTTTATCTGAACGTGCAAACAAGGCTAAACGGTGCAAGGATGCAGCAGATGTAAAAGATCCTGACGAAACAAAAATTATTTCATGAATTCTACTAATCATGTTAAGAGCGCTATGTTTAATTTGCAGTCATGCATCACTCTACTATTATGAGCACAAATATGAAAATGTTGGGAAAAAATAAGATCAAGGAACCGGCATTGATGATCATCGAACTGTCCTATCGATCTCATCTGTCACCACAAAGTTTGCCGAGAGAGAAAATTCTGCCTTTATAAAAGAAATGAACGGCGTTCTTCATTTCTGGATACTATCAAGCCCGGGAAGTTGCCTCGGGTCACCGGGTTCTGACTCCTTTTTTTCCCTGGCCCCGTCACTGCGAAAGGCTGCAACATGCTAAAACCTATGTGATGTAAATACACATATATTATCTGATCAAAATTTAGGAGGAAAATGGATATTAAAACCAAAAGTTTGATGGTTAGACTATGGTATGAAATAGACCTAAATTGAATTTCTTAACTTAAACTTTCCATGTAGTTACCATCTTAAGAAATTAATATTGTGACACACAGAATATGCATTCGACGACTAAATATACTACTACTGGCTTGCCAACTAAAAATGAGAACCACATCCAGAAATTTCTCTATTTACCCCTGTTCTCATCTTGGGAATAAACCGAGTGATGAATGCGATGAACTGAAGGACGCCGGGATGAACTCACCACACAAGCAACAAAAAGAAAGGAAAAACAAATAGAAGCATTGCTAGATTGTGTGTTTTTTCTTTCTTCAGTTAAAACATGTTGGATGATAAACTGGGTGAAATTCACCTCTAGTACCTGCTACCATATAAGCTTTCTCCGCTCCTCAGATGGCTTGCTTCTCTTCCTCTTGAAATTTTTTTTTTCTGACAAGCCAACAACAAATTTATAATTAATGTCAAAAGATATTCTCGTAACATTCATCGAAACATTTCAGAACCGATTGGTTCCAGTCAAAACAAGCATTTCATTCAAGAGCTAGATATATGATTGGCAAGAGCAATATTCTTGAGCTTCTAGAATAACCAGGGGTGTGCAGAGTATAGAGTAAAGAATGTAACAAACAACACCAGATTTGTCCATTCGTCAAATTCCACATTGTTGAATGGCACATACAAGTGTTAAGTTAATGTAAACAATCTTCAATGGACAGGAAAAGGAAAAGACAAATCATATATTTTCATTGTTGTGATTAATTAGAATTTACCTGTGTGGCCAATAATTTGCAGCTACAACACTACATTCATTTCTAGGAAGCAAATGGCCATGTGAATAATATTTGTAATAGAACTATTTGATCAAACTATAATTTCAAAAGCATCTTGGCTGTAAATGAGATACTGGTTTCCAAATACAGATACAACATAAAAAATTAAATGGAACAAGAGTGTTTTTACTTGAAATATGACATCGATTACCCTGAAACCACCATCCCTGTATTTCTGAGACCGGTTTTGAATACTTGTATATTTAAACTGGAAAATCGCTGAGAAACTTTACCCATGCCATACCCCAAAACCACATGCATGAGAAATGAGACAATGTCGCTAACAGCAGGACGATCTAATCGAAGGTTAATCTTCGTATTATCCCAAAAGTTGACACAAAGAGTAATTTTTTATCTCTATGTTTTGTAAGGTTATAAACATGGACTATTGTTCAGCTACAAAAACTTGATAATACCTCCAGGAATACACAACGGCAATTGAAAAGGGAGTATCTGCATCCTATAATGTGGTTCAAATACATTGTTCCCTCATTGGTCAGTCAATTGTGTTCCCACTACTTTGGAATAAATGGTAACGGGGAAATATAGTGGTCATTCCCCATACATTAAAAGGTTAAATACAATTTTCTTTTGTAGTGCTGAAATCAGAAGGCTTGAAGCAACTTCATTCGTTGTAGTGTTTGAATGAGCACCGGTCTGATTCATAAAGAACTAAGACACGTAATGAATCAAGATTCTCAAGTAAGGATAATTGTCAATCATAGTACAGTAGGTCTTTACATATGATTGCAGCTATTTTACTGTCAAAAGGAAATGCACAACTTAGAAATAATTTAACACATTATAACCGATAACACCTTACCCACACGGTCACACCGTGAAAGCAGGATTCTGTGCTAGATCCTTGACCAGCCCAAGAGCCTCTTGTGCATAGATCACACTAATTCCCTGTCCACATTCAGATTCATCGTGTAACTGCAAACCCAAAACATCAAACCGAAATCAGTCCACGCACGCACCGACACCACGTCGCGAGACTCTGTCGTATTGGAAGGACTCATGCGTGCAAGGTCTGTACCGGGTGGTTGAAGTGGCTCGTCGTCGAACCAGAGGGACGTCGGCATCAAGAATGCGCCTGGGCACCTCTGTTTACACCTCCAGCTGGTGGAGCTGCTGCTTCCTTAAGGTAGGAGCCGATGACCAACTGCCCCATCTCCACCTTATCAGTTACCCACATTCAACTTGAAGTGTATAGCAGATTCCATAACACAAGAAAAGATAAAACAACAATTTGCGCGTCCAAATCAACACACCAAACTCTGCTTACAAACGAATGGATTGCGCCTGTGCTAGCTAATAAACGACTGAAATGTGGAGAAATAGAAAATTTCAAGAGTTCACGATCTAGAAGCACAAAATATCTATGGAGTCGTGGTGGCTGCTCACCTGTTGGAAGATTGCGTCAGAGCTTAGCGGGATCTCCTTGACAAGACGGTTGGCGAGCACCCACGCGCGGTAGCAGAACAGGGTGGGCAAGCGCCGATGCGTGGTGGCGGGACAGAAGCTCCCGTGACCTCCCTCCAGTCCTCATCAGAGGCATTGATGCCCCGATCCGTAAGCATGTCGTCGCACACTGGTCGTTTTGAGGTAGGGGTGGGGGTGTTGGACCGGCGGCCGGAGCCTCCTTGCTGGTTGCTTCAGATAATTGGGCCCTGGATCAGATGCACGCGCCTCCTTGCTGGTTGCTTCAGATAATTGGGCGTGTAATAACTGCTAATTGTATTGGGCCGATTTATTTTCCGATAATTGTGCGTTAGGAGGTCAGACGAAGCGTTTGGCAATGCGATGTCGGACGAAAGGACGACGTATCGCTGGTTTGGGCGAAGACGGAACCAAAACCATCTTTTAAGTAGTATTTCCGATAATTGTGCGTTAGGAGGTCAGACGAAGCGTTTGGCAATGCGATGTCGGACGAAAGGACGACGTATCGCTGGTTTGGGCGAAGACGGAACCAAAACCATCTTTTAAGTAGTACTAGTTGAATGCCCGTGCGTTGCTACGGACCCTATAATTTCATTTCTCATTTGTCATTGTGCTTCGTAGTCACTGCACTCAAATAACGTCGCAACTCTATTCCATACCACCTACTTCAACATGTCATCCCTGTTGCGCTCAGGTGTTTGTTCGAATTCAAGAAAATCACTGCGATATTTTAAGTTGATACAAGACGACGTAAAGAAATGTAGAAACAACATTGATCAAAAGATTCATTATGGATGTGCTTCCTCAACCATTATGATCTTCTTCCACTCCCCCAACCAAACAAATCGTGTAAACATAGCAGAGTGCACCTAACTAACGCAGGCTAGCACAATAGCTAAACAAGCCATTATATGTGTTGAAAGACGTATAGGCCACTCCCACAAGGTGTATAAAAGGGAATCAAGGTTATATTCTCATCATAAAGAGTTGAAAAGTGGAACATATCCAAGAATTCACTTCTTAGCATCAGTATGTTGCAGATAAAACTGTTAGAAGTTTTTCCAATAAAACCACATACGGAAGTTTGAAACACTTCTTATATCAGTGCATTGCAGAAAAAAAAGGCTAAATCGGGCTAAGCTTTTTCATTCTATGGGGCCAATGAAAGTATCCCTTGATACATCTCTTAAAAAGAAAAGTTGAACGTGTAATTTGCACTGTGAAGTAGAGATTTAGAACAATAAAATTTTGTGTGTGTGTGTGTGTATGTGGAGGCTGGGAGGAGGGAGATTTAGAACGGAGTGCTTTGCTCAAGAAGGTTGAGACATTTTCAAAGGCCCCAATGTTCCCTCTGTGGTTGTAGCCATGTAGTAATGATCATCGTCAATTAGACTTTGGGAAGGAACTTAAAAGTAGAATCATCAGTCAAGAAACTGAATATTGCAAGGGGAAAGCTTGTTTCCGACTGAATTCACGGTCCAACCAGTCCGGCACAATAAGAAGAAAGACCCCAGATCCCTAAAGTATTACAGAAACCTTATCAGATTCCTCCAACCGGTCCGGCACAATAAAAAAAGATCCCACATTCCTATGCTAACTATCCACCAAAGAGGTCTAGCTCGTTTCCGACTTACTTCAGGACACGAGCATCTTTCCCTGTTCACCTCGTGCTGCCGCCCTCTTGGCTCTCGGCGTCATGCCATTGACACCCACTACATCCAAGAGAGCTGAGAAACTAATTTGAAGTCACATATTAGACATCTATACAGGAGTAAAGTCCGAACTGAATATTGATGTCAGACTTGTCCAGACAACATGAAACCGAAGAAAAGTAATTAAAGAACTAACTAACCTTCTATGGTTCCTAGATTCGCACTTGAAGAACACTCACAGAGTAGAGCTGGTCAGCAACGACTGGGCGTCGAAGTAGAGGTGGACCACAAAGCAAGATATATACCATCAGAATAAATTGATGCTTGAATGCTTGATCATATTTGAGTGGTGGTTGGCAGATGCTTCTCTTCGATCTTGGCTGTCCTGTTGGACATGATTAGCACATTCAGGTCAGGTGAGTGTGTCCGGCATCATTGATTTAGTCAGTAGGAAAAATATTGGTAGTAACATTAATACAAACTGGAAGTTACATTTGAAAAAAGCTAAATTACAAAAACAACACCATCTTCTGAAATTAAGTGGGCATATTTTCTCTGAAAGTATCCAGTTCTCGCCTATATTCATTAGGTTGAAAATCGTACCGGGAAAAGCTAACTGAAAAAACAACACCATCTAGAGAAATAATGGGATATATTTCGTCCGTAAATTTAAAGATACTTGCCCATCTTTCAGCACATCCATGTAAACCCGGCGGAAGCCTCCCTTGGGAGGAGGTTGTTGTCGCTATTCCTGCCGGTCACCTCCTCCATCTCGTTGAGGGTGAACAAAATGGAATAGCCGTGCTTTCTCCGCACGGGCAGGGGTAGAGGTCGCCCTTTCTCCGTCACATGCCACAGCGCAGATATCTTCTAGAACCCTGCAAAAGCAAAGACGAAATGATCAAATTACTTGACAACTTTCACTGATGTAACACATGATTTACAGTGATAAATGCCATCAACAAAATAAAGGGATGCACTCCCAAGGATTTAACGGATCAAGTGATTTGCTTCTCGTCCTCTTGTACCATATCGAGACTATGTTGAACTTCTTGCCTCTGGGATTAAGCTTTTTGCACCGCCTTCGTCGTTGTCCTCGTAGTTTCCTTCTAAGTTTCTAACTGAAAGTATACAAGGCACACATCCCCCTTCCTGCACTCCCTTTATGATAAAAAAGGACATGTGCTGGAAGATTTGTGCAATACTTCCGGAAGCTACAGGAACCTCTTCAAAAGTCTCAAATATTTCAGAAAGCTTAGGGCCAAATGCCTTCTCAATGGCAGCTTTGCTGTAAGCAAAACCATGCACCGGAGCTCCGCTGTGAAGCTTTGCAAGCTCAACACAGAGATCACTTGGAAAAAGATCAGGACGTGTTGCTGCCCATTGACCCCATTTAATGAATGCTGGCCCGGCCTTCTCGAGGGTGCGGCGTACAAGAGAAAGCCACCTTCTTCTAAATTCTATACTGAACCTATCAGCAAATGGAGCTAATGCAGTTGCAGGGAAGAACAGGAATGCCAAATGAACTGCTCTGATAAACAAAGTGATACTCTCCCAGAGTGACCGAACCATGGATGACAGGAACTGGCCAGTATCTCGTGTCTTCGTTACAATGCCTTCCATTCTGGGCATGTACGGCACTCATGGTGACCATGTCAACAACCTGTCTCCAAGATCCTTTTCTTACCAGTAACAATTTTATCTTTACTTCCGTGACCTTGATTCCCTGAAATCAACCATGAAGGAAATAGCTTACAAAGTCATAAGTAATCATAACATAAAACATGAACTCAGGACTATGGAGAAAATTAAATAAGCATATGAGTATCAACATGACTGTGTGGTTGTATGGTTGTACAATAAATAGATTCGATCTAATACTAAGCAATGACGAAACAGCTAGATACAATTCGAGTCCAGTCTCTAAGAACTCTAAGGATTAGCATACACGTGTCTCCAAAATTTTCTCGTTGAAAAAGTAAGCTCAAACTAAACACGAAGTTGACAGACAGATAAACTCAGTCTGTCAAGACCAAAGAGGAAAAACACATGAAACTCAAGGGAGCCTGCCCGTCGGCGGCGGCGGGTACGTGCTGCTCACTCCTGCTTGGGTTGGGAGGCGATGTACCTGCCGCTGGTGGAGGCAGAGTGCAAGCCATGGCTGGCACCTAATCATAGGCAGTAACCAGAGTGAAAGAGGTGTTGCCGGCAGTATTAGGTCCTAGACTACAAGGAGATTGGCTGGAGTCTTGCCGTCGGGGAGGCCAGCGTCCTGGGCGGGGAGATCAGACCTCTGTAGTAAGACCAGAGGGATGGACCACGACTTGGGCACTCATGACCTTGGCCGGCAACCAAGCAAGATTTCCACCTCCTCTGGCTGCTTCTCCTCGCCTGTGTAAGGGAGACGCGAGAGGTGTGAGATTCTTGAGAAATCAATGGCCATACCTAGTCTGTTGGAGAAGCGGCGAGGCAGCAACCAGATGAGATCCAATTTTCCAGCGGATTCAGGGCGAGGTCCCACACGGCCACACGTCGCTGCGGGGAATCGCTCCGATAGGCGGGTGAAACACGAGCGAGACGCGTTCCGCGGCAGAAGGTCGGCCTCGTCTGCGGCGAGGGCGGGGTCGTCGATGATGGGGACTGTGGAGCACCGCGGCGAGCGTCAAGCGCTAGTGTGGTCTGCTCAGCGGGGATCTCCAGCGCCTCCGTGAGCACCACGTCCCGTCGCAGGCCGTCGGCGTGGATCATGGATTTGAGATGTCACCGCGCCGGGATGAGGAGGGAATGGAGAGAAATAAGCAGCCATGCGTCTGACAATGAAACGGGGAAGGGAAAGGATCTTCTCGGTGAGAAAACGCTGGAAATTACGGGTGAGAATTGATTGAAAAAAACGTATCTGATGCGCATTAATTTCGCGAGGAGGAGACGCCGGAAGGTGTGACGAAGGATGGACGACGTATTGCGCAGCGGGGAGAAGACGGAACCAATGTTTTCTTTTAGATAGTATAGATATAGATATAGATATAGATATAGATATAGAAGATATAGAATAGATATAGATATAGAAGAGAGATATAGAGATAGAGAAGATAGAGAAGATATAGAGAATCCCTCACCAGCTCCGCACGGAAATCCCACCAAATTAGGAGGCCCAAATCACGGGCGAAATCACGCGGTGTCCTCGCGTCATGTTTTGTACAGTATCTTCTGACCCGAATCCACCCTCCAATGCCCATTGTGTCATGTCGCCATCGCCGCATCCGCGTCCTCTCCATAGCATAGTTGCGCTGCATCCTCACCACATCTCGAGGCGGGTAGAAGTTGCAGTTCGCGCATGGGCACATGAAGGAGATCTGCACTTCACTGCCTTCCGCGAGTGCTGCTTATACAGGCACGGGCACTACATCCTCCCTGCTGGCGGCTACAGCTCCTTCCTCTGCACCGTCACGACCCACCAGAAAAGATCCGGCCCTCAAGCGCTTAAACGGCGGCGAGAGCTGCCCGATCTTCGACGGCCTCTACAACTTCTGCCGCCGGGATCAGATGTTTCCGCTGTCCAAGCTCGTGCACGACCTGGGCTCCTTCGGCTACCGACGAATACTCGCTTTCCTGAATCAGATGCCAAGAATGGCAACACCCGGCCTACTTCTGCCCGTGCTCTTGTGATCAGCCTCACTTTTTTTTGCTAATTAATTTTTGTTGGTTAATGTGGTTCAGCCATCTCAGTCGGCAAGGAGACACAATCATAAAGAAGGTTTCCATCTCGAGAACATGGAGCTCAGCAGATATGACACTAGGCTGCTTCATCAATCTGTTTATTAGAATCGTGGTGGAGCCACTTGCTATGAAGGCTGCAGAAGACCTGGAGATGAACGATTGATGTGGCAATCTCTCTACTGATCGCGCAAGCAGCAGGCCGGTGAATTTTTTTGATACTATGATCTCTTATTTGTGTCTATAAGTCTGTAACTGTATATAAGCATGAATTATTGCATTTCCTACATAGCATAGCAATGAGATAATGTGTGTTAGTGTACTTGCTGCACGAGGTCAACGTTTCTTCTGTTAGAATCATGACGAGTTCTTCATGATGCTTTGTTTGTTATCAGGTCAATTGTCAAATTCTTCAAAGGGAGTCTATGCAGCAAGTGCACATACATATTATGTCCTAATCACTCTCTTAGCAACTGGCAATGTAGGCACATCTTGAAACAATAGCGACCAGGCGTCTTGCATTGGTCTATCTTCTGTTTCAAATCGCTCAAGCCAACTGCAGTGTTATGATCCAACCATATACAGAGTTAGCAATATCACATCCTTCATATGTTTTCTTGATTCTTAAACATAGGTGTTGTGGAGAGCAGGAGAGGACATCACAAGGTAGCCATCTTCTGAACATAATAATTGATAACATTATTTGTTCCCTACATGAAATTCTTGCGATGCAATTGTTTGTTTTGATCACCTCATCTCATCATAAGACCCTTTTAAGTTTGTTGGGTTATGCCTTCTTCTTCACCGAAATTTCATTGTACCACTTTTGGGGTGCCCCTGATATTTCACCCCGCGCAGCAAGTAGATGAGATGAGATATGGTATGCGTGTAGAAGCAATCGATTGGATCTAAAGAAGCACGTGTGGTGTAGTGCTATAATGATGGCTGATTAGAAGCGGTGGAGTAATTAGAAGAGATTAGGTGGGATCAATACAAGATGGATGAAATGTTCAGTGCTTGTAGATAACAAAAACAGAACTAAGTCATGTCCTCGTGGTCATGACCACCGAAATCCATAGTTAAATCAGACTCTTAATTATGGATGGCTTATAACTAAATAAGAAAGTTGGCTTAAAATTGCAGTATGGATTCTTCTGGTGTTTGATCTGACTATACTTCCTTAATTGTGCAGGATGCCTACTACTATCTTCAGCTAATGGCAGTGTTGCCACCCGAAATAGAACTGTCCACTGCTCCAGTTTATACTTTGTCAAAACAAAGTTAGCCCATATTCATATAGGTGATTGACAACCCAGGTGCTGTTACTCACAACTTTCTTCCCCTTTTATTTTCAGTCTTTATGTACAGTATAGCCATATTTGTTTTTGCAAATTGTTAAAACAACCAGTCATCAGAAAAGCGCAACTTTGTGTTGGATATTCTGCATTTACACATGTCCTAAATAAGTCGAGGAAGATTCCATAAGGAGAAACTTTTATTCCTATCTTTGTTTTCACTACTCCTGCAATTGTTTATTGGAGACCTTTTTCTGAACCATATATGTTTCGATTCATCTTGATATCTTCCCATCACTTTTATACCCCTAGCTTAACCTCTAAGTTCAACATGATCATTTTAGAGGTACTTCTGAAATGATAGTGGTGATTACCACTTCAGAAATTCTTAGTAAATGCCCTTCATCATAGTTTTCATGTATTTTACTATGGAAAAGTGAATGAGAGCAGGTTTGCATTAGTTACTTAGTTTAAATTATTAACACGAAAGCAAATGTTGAATAATAAGAGACCATCCTTGTAGAGATTATAAACGATGCACTAATAACTACCAGTTGTTCAAACTTGAAAGCAATAACAAATTAAGTTCCTAAAATCCCTGTTGGGCATTTAGTTGATTCATCGAGGACTAGGACTACGAATAATGGTTTGAACTAGATAACACAGTTGATGTCATTGCGGAAATGTGGACGTACAAACAATTCCTACCTGCCATCTTATTTCCCGCCTCTGATTGATGCAGTGCTTTTATGACGGGAATGAAGAGAGGATGCAGAGTGGCTAGGGATGCAGGACGTGTCTAACGGTAGCCCTAGATGGCACTTCAAGTGTTTGCGGGTGAATTAAGATTTAGCATGTCTAGATCCTTGGAACTGTAGCAGAAAAAAATGCAGAGAGCTAATCCATCTTGAAAGAGCTGTTTCTCTGCAAGGAGATGAAAGCTTTCCGATTTCTGGTGACTAAGTTATTGCAGAGTTACAAAGAAATCTTTGACTCAATTTTTACTGCCACATTTTATTTAGCAACTGACTCTGTTTTGTATTGTAAGGACAAGGCCGTACAAATTTCAGAATTAGTTGTTGCTACACCTTTGCTCCTAACCTTGGCCATGATGTTCTGCATTTGCCATCTTACCATACACCAGGAACAGGTGGGCCATCTAATCATGCAACTCCATTTTCTAATTTTTTAACACTTCTTCTAAGACGAAGTGAAGTATTCATCATGGATGCTTCTTAATTATTTATTTGTTCCAACTTATGTAGGATGACGTTGAGATTTAACTGACATTCCATGACTTCTAAGAAGAATAGGAACGAAAATATGGAGCGAGGACGTGGTTGTTGATTTAATTGAGGTAGACTACTAAAGAGACGGTTGTTCGGTCTCTATGCCTGATTTTACTTTTTTGTGTGTAATCTAGCTGTAGCATAGGGTATACTCAAAGGAGCGACTAGGCAATTGTCATCCTTTTTATTTTACAGAAAACAATTGTCATCCTTCCTGTACAAAATCCACGGCAATTATTTTCTTAGAGAAACATGATGGGAATTGAGAGGCTTACATGCTTGTTCTTTGTGGAATAGTGAAAACCTGTTGAATGCCGGCTCTGGGTGATGGGCGCAGGGTCCTCTTCTGGCTCGACGACTGGCTCGGGGGAGGCGCGATCTGCCGCAGGATGCCGGCCCTCTTCTCGCACGCTCGCCACCCCCTCGCCTCTGTCGCCGCCGTGCTAGCCTGCGGCCTCCGTGCTGCGCTACTGCCTCGTCTGATGACAGTGGGGGAACGGGAGTTCCTCGCCCTCTCGTCCTCCATTGCCGCGGTGAGTTTGCCCGGCGGCAACGACTCCCGTAGCCTCTCCCGCTGCGTCAAGAAGGGTGGTGCCCTGGACGTTGGGGCGCTCTACCGCCTCCACCAGTTCGGCGGGGTCATGGCCCCGTTCGCCACATTCGTCTGGGATGGGTTTGCCCCCTCCAAGGCGAAATTCTTCGCGTGGCTCCTGGTCCAGTCGCGAATTCAGTCCCGCGTGTTCCTTCTGAAGAAACACGTCCTCGCCGAGGAGGAGGCGCTCTGCCCGGTCTGCGCGGCGCCGAGAGAGACGGCCTGCCACCTTGTCTTCCACTGCCCACTCGCGGCGCGGTTCTGGACCCACATCGGTGTTCAGTTCCCATCTGATGCCCACGTCCGAAACCTGCACAACTACGGGCCTCTCGTCGGCGTTCCCAGCTCGGGGTCGGCGACCTTCCTCATCCTATGCTGCTGGAACCTGTGGAAACACCGCAACGGGTGCGCCTTCCGTGCGGATCGGCCATCCCTTGCTCGCCTGCTCGCGATGTGCCGCGAGGATGCTACCCTATGGAGGCATCGGGCTCCTCCTGATGTCCAACGCGACACGGATTGCTGGGACGCTACTCTCTGCGCCCCAAGATAGCCCCCCCCCCCCCCTTTTGGTGTGCTGTGAACTAGCATGGATATGTGAAATAGACCAAAATAATTTATCGATAAGTTTATTTTGATGCGTCGTAGCAACGCACGGGCATTCAACTAGTGTTAATTTTGAAAAACTTTTCAGGACAACTTTGTGGGTTGCTAGTTTAAGTGATTTTTTGTCATTTCACTTGTTATTTTCAAATGCAAAATTTTGACCAACATTTTCCATGCATGTATGCCATGTACACAACACACAAAGCGTATCTTAGCAAATGAGGGATGTTACAGTTCCTCCTAAAACTCATATTAATAGGAGGTGTATTAGCCATAACATCTTGAACCGAAGCATTCTTCCTTCTCACAATATTATGTAATGCTGGGTATTGATCTTTTAACGGTGTGGTACCTAACCAGATATCGTCCCAGAAAATAACAGCAGCTCCAGAACCAATATTAAAAAAACTCTACGAAAAAACTCTTCTTTAACTCTCATCAAACCTTTCCAAAAGGGAGAATAGGTTGGTTTGGCTATTGTCTGAGCCAAAGTCGAATCTTTTAAGTATTTATTGGTTGAAATCTCTTGCCAAACACCCTCTTCGTTTAACAGTTTTAAAAACCATTTGCTCTGAAGGCAATTGTTTTTTAATCTCAAGTACCTCAATTCCCAACACCCCCGGTCTTTGTGTCTACAAATCATATTCCATTTAGTTAACACATATTTTTGTTTGTTCTCATCACTTTGCCATAAAAAAATGACCTATAGAAATCTAATATCTTTCTTACCCCAATAGTTATTTCAAGAAAAGATAACATAAACATAGGCAGACTCGTAAGTATCGAAATTACAATAACAAGTCAATCTCCATAAGATAACAATTGCCTTGCCAACAACTCATTTTTTAATCAAAACGAGCATCAACTGGGTACGAATCTGCGTTTCTGAGAGTCCTCTGATGGATTGGTATACCTAAGTATTTGAAACTTAACGAGCCAGTCTCACATCCAAACATTTGTCTGTACCGGTCTTCATTATCTTTTGCCTTCCCAAAACAGAATATCTCACTCTTATGGAAATTAATTTTCAACCCCGGCAATTGCTCAAATAGGCACAAAATTAGCTTCATATTAACTGCTTTTGCAAGATCATGTTCCATGAACAAAATCGTTTCATCAGCATATTGCAGAATAGAGACTCCCCCTCGACTAAATGAGGGATTAATCCCCCAATCTGACCATCCTCCTTAGCCCTAGCAATGAGGATAGCAAGCATATCAGCCACTAGGTTAAAGAAAATGGGAGAAAGAGTGTCACCTTGACGTAAACTCTTTCTAGTTTGGAAATAATGACAAATGTCATCATTCACCGGAACCCCTACGCTTCCCCCTTAATGAATTGCATTATCTAGTTACACCAATGGGGATCAAAGCCTTTCATCCTGAGGACTTGAAGTAAGTTAACCTTATCATATGCCTTTCCGAAATCTATTTTAAATAAGACCCCATCCATTTTTTTGCGTTTCAGTTCATGGATAGTCTCATAAATAATCACGACTCCCTCGAGAATGTGTCTTCCCGGCATAAACGCCGATGGTGTTGGCCTAATAACCTTAGTAGCAATTGTCGTATTCTGTTTGTTGCCACCTTGGTAAAAATCTTGAAGCAAACATTTAAAAGGAAAATAGGCCTATATTGTTGAATTTGTCCCGCATCCTCCTTCTTAGGTATCAAGGTGATGACTCCAAAATTTATTTTGAACAAGGGCAAGTTCCCTTTTTTTAACTCGCAAAACATTGCCATGAGGTCATCTTTGATAACCCCCCGGAAAAATTGGTAAAATTCAGCTGGGAACCCGCCTGGTCTTGGAGCTTTATTATTTTCCAATTGAAAAATAGCTTCATACACTTCATTCACAGAGAAGTCCGCTTTTAAAATTCTATTTTGATCAGCCAAAAGCTGAGGAATATCATGGACAACGTTTTCATCCATTGAGAAACTACTTGTACCCATTGGCCCAAATAGTTTTTTATAATACTCCGTAATATAGGTATTTAGATTCTCACGCCCTACAATGGTTCCTTCTTCTTGCTCTAACTAAAAAATAAGTTTTTCCTATGTTTTCCATTTGCCATCAGATGGAAGTATTTGGTGTTGTTTCCACCTTCTTGAATAAATTTAACCTTAGCTCTCTGTGCCCATTTGGCTTCCTCTTCCCGCCGAAGAAGGCAGAGCTGGTGGGCTTTCCTTAATTCATCTCGTTCGGATGTATTGAGTTGGGTGGTTTCAGCTTTTATACTAACTCCTCAATTATTCGCACTTGCTTTTCTTTTAGCAATTCATACCTCCCACTATGATTTTTTGCCAACCTTAAAGTAATGTATGGGAACATAGAGGGGGCGTGGGTGAACAGGTGCTACGACCAATTTTAATTTTTCTAGGAATTTAGGCTTGACATAAAGGTAAATTCTCTAGATAATGTAACTACGATGAATTTACCTATATGACAAGGATAACAACAAACACAATGCAAGTACAAGTAAAGGAGGAAGGAAACGAGGTATCCGATATGAAGCACACGGAGACACGATGTAATCCAGAGTTCCTCCTTGTTAAGGGAGTACGTCTCGTTGGAGGGGTGTGAGCTTGCCACGAAGGCCTACTCAACGCCACAAAGGCCTCACCCTATTCTCCGATGAACCCCGCCACAAAGGCCTAGTCCACCTTCAACTATTGATCCACTTTGAGGCGGGAATCGAATCCTTTACAAACAACTTGGGGCATACACCCAAAACCAAATTGGGGGCTCCCAACAATCTCGAATCACCAAGAGTAGCAAGATGCCTAGGTTATCGACAAGAGTAAACCCTAGGATAGATCCCTCAAGCTAATGAGGGGGAAATGAAGAACGGCTCAGTGAAGATGTATATCGGGGCCTTCTCCTTCAATCCTCCAAATATCAATAAGTTCAGTGGGAGGGATTGGGAGTTATGGTCGATTTGGTGAGCTTAGTAAATGCTATTTAATGCTAATGGACAAACTAGAGCTCAAGGACGAAGAGGAGGGGTATTTATACCCCCTCCTCAAATCTAGTCGTTTGACTGTAAAACAGGTACCGGAATATCCGGTCGGGATATTTCTTCAGATCTGCTTCGAATTTGTTGACTTCAACCGGATATTCCGACTGACCCAGAATAATCCGGTTGCCTTCTGTCCCGCGCTGGAACCTGAACCGGATATTCCGGTTGCCATGGAATGATGCGGTTGGCTTTTGTGAGTTCCAACTTCAGTCCTTAGCCGATTTTGAGCAGAAACAACCTCGACTGGAAAATCCGGTACGATATGAATAATCCGGTACCAATATTTTGGCTCTTCTCTGTCCCGAACTGGACATAAATAATCCTAACCGGAATATCCAGTTTCCCGGAATAATTCGGTTAGAATAATTCGGCTCCTCACTGTCCCAAATCTCTTAGCCCAATCTTCACCAATCTTTTCGGTGACCGATGGCGATGTTAAAGATAACACCTACACACTCCTTGATAAATAATGTACTTAGTATTGTTAGCTAAGACAAAAAACACCAGGAAAACAAAATGCACTTTCAACCCCCCCTTTTTGGTGTTAGATGACAATACTAAGATTTGCAAGAAAACCTCGACGAGTACATGTTTGAAATAAAATGGAAATGTCTCCCCCTATCTATATGCACATCTTTTGTTTGCCTCAAATGCAAAAATGCAATAATACAAGGAGAGCAATTTCCAACAAGTAGCAAACATGCCAAAGTAAATAATATAACTCATATGTTGAGTAAGAGACAAATATATACCGTGTGCATAGAGATGATAACAAGAATACCCATGCACAATAAACAATAATATCCTCAACATATATAATAGATAAACCATGATAACCAATAACCATAGTAGAACCATAATCACCGTAGTCTCACAACACATATCACATAGTTTTAAACGAGACAATAACAAGCAAATAGTTTACGAAAAAGACTAAATGGACACAAGCTTTCAAGAAATGATAAAAGCATATGCTTGTGCCTGAAACCCATGCAAATCCCTGTAGTCCTAATACTACTTGTCCCCCTTTGGCATCGAGACACCAAAAAGGAGATATGTAGTGGTGCTAGCGTCCCAACAATGATCTAAGCATTGGAATGCTCAGATGACTCTCTAGCTGACGCATCAGAATCACCCTCGGCCTCCCTCTCTAGATCCTCATCCTCATCTTCCTCATCAAGATCATCTCCATCATGAGCACTGGAAGAAGCAGTTGTAGCACGAAGAGCCTCCTCAATACGCTCCCAAGGGGTAGAGTCTCTGGCAGACCACTGAGAATAGGACTGAGGAACCAGGGGAGCAGGAAGATCACCAGTAGCACCACTCACATGGTGAAGAATCTGACTCTGGGTGCTAGACATAGCTGCGTCCCTGCGGTAGGCCTGATACTACTCCGTGTGTATTGCGCTGAATCCAGGAGGGCTTCCTGACATTACGCAGAGTGGTAGACGAATCAGACTGGTGAGCACTAGAAGGGGCCACACCTCCCATAGAGGAACCACCCTCAGAAGGAGGAACACGAGCATGAACAACTTTCACCCTCTTGATATACAGCCTCTTGAAACGATGTTCTTCCTTTGGCAGCTCATTGAACTCCCTCTTCATTGTGTCCTTGATATGCATCATGATATATGGTCCATAAGGTATGGTGTTCCCACCAATCATAGCATTGCGCAGCTCATGGAAGATAGTTTCCATGACATCCACAGTATAAGATGAAGTAGGATCCTCATCTTCCATACACTGCTTAGCCAAAATGTGAAGATTGCACAATGGACTGGTGAGAGCATCATTGTTACCTCCACTAGGCACCAGGAAGGACCAGAAGAGGCGCACAAGTTGATCATAGAAGGGAGGAGCCCTTCCAGCTTCCCAATAGTGAAACCTGGAGCATACATATCTGCCATGGACCTCTCTCGTGTGGCTCTCCACATCATGCATACAATGACCAAGTGGAGGATGAGAGCTGTGCGAGTAAGCAAGCAGATGACCCAGCCTGTGGAATGGGGTTTCACAAGAAGTGGACTGAGTCATCCACTTTAGACCACAAGGAACACTCGAATCAAAAACCATAGTGGACATGAACTGAACAACGAGAGCGGGTCTCCAGAAGCCTCACAAGACCGAACCTCTCTATGATACAAGCAGCATCAGCAAACTCTTTTCCCTGATTATCTCAAACTTGGTGGGATGCATATGACAGATGGGAAACTTGTAGTCAGAGTAGATATCCGCATAGATGTAAGACTGCTCCATGCACCAGAACCTAGCATCCTCACAATCAACATCACGTGGAGTGTTGTACCAATCCTTCTGACGGATCTGAGCATAATCATATGAGTGGAGACATCCGTCTTGTAATTCTTCCTTGCTTCCTTGCCTTTCTTATTCCTTGATGGCTTTGAGGCCAAAGACTTGGTCTTGGCAACAGCTTTCCTTGGAGGGCGAGAGTCACCGGGATCCTCATCACTAGTTTCCTTGTACGAAGGACGCTTGCGAGGGCCCGACTTTTCAGCGCGAGAGCTACCTGTGAAGGAGAATCATAGAGGGAGAAATGGGGTAAGTCCACACATGTCTAACAATGGAGAAATCATACGTCAAAACAATAGGGAAGAGTCCATGGTACGATCGAGAATCAATTCTAGCTAGGATCAAAATAGTACTTAAGAAATTCGGGACATAACTCAACCGGATATTCTGATTCAGTTCTGCACCCACTACAAGAAATATGTTGATACATGACCCTCAATTTTAGTCACTGTAAGGTCATATAGTTCCATTCGTGACCCCTTTTTGACAAAAAATTGAAGGTCACATACCGAGCGTCTTATTTGGTCGTCAATGACCTTTTTAATGGAATGGTCATATAGTTATGTATGACCAACCATTTGTTTTGGTCATGGGATGTCCTGCCATAGCCACGTCAGATCCTACGTGGCCAATCTATAAGGACCCCAGACCGGCAGTCTGAAACCCTACGTATGCATGCATTCACGATCCCAGAAAGATCAGTCGTGAACAACATACAAAGTTGGCACACAGAATACATCATCCATTACACGAATACATAACGGTATTTCACAAATGATCACATGATCAAGACTAAAACATCTGCCACGCAGGGCAGGCAACTTAACAAACACAGCGGAAGACAATAAAAACATAACGTAGCTGAGCCCATGTCACGCCTTAACCTACAGGCTGCTGACCGGGAGACGAGCCTAATTCGCACAGTCGTCAACTCCGTACTTCTCTTCATAGATACCCTTTGGAGGCTCCTTCTCCAAATCTGATAAGTAGATACCAGGGGCGAAACCATAATGAGTACGTTTGAATGTACTCAGCAAGACATCCATCATGTCACTTACCAACATGCAAATATGCTTATATGGTGGAATAGGTAAGCTATAAATAGGGTTCACTATCAATGGTGTTCATATATGATGACACCACAGTTGCAGTCAGGTTAATCTGTATCTTCGTTGAAGAAGATACTTCAGAAGAAAATAATATAGTTTTATTTCTCTTGTCGACATCACATGTACAAGAGTTTTTGTAAAGTTTTGTTAAAGAATATTTTCTCTTTGCAAAACTTCTTGGAATCAGTTTCCAGAATTCTTGCTTAGAGTAGAAAAGGTTTTCTTTGCAAAACATTTTGTTTTGTATAACAGCATCTGGCTTTCCATCAGCGGTACCTCCACGGTACAAGCTTTCCTTCCTTTCCGAACTTCACAAGTTCAACATTTCCTTTCCTCAAGTTCCTTTTCAAAAACTTCTTTTTGAAAACATTGACACAATGCTAGCTACATGGCCATTCAACCGTCCATATCCGAGGACGCGGCTATCTCGAAATAGTTTTACTCTGCAGAGGTGTACACATTTCCACCAGATCCAGAATCCGCCATGAAACACCCATGGACTGTCCTCAACCTATGAGAACATCAGATAACTGATCTCGACTATCCACTCTGTACAAGCTAGCACATGACTATCTCTTCAATTGGGGTTTCCCTCCCTGGCAAGCCATGTCACACACCGCTCAATCAGGAGACCCAACTGCTGCATCCGGAGGGAAAATTAATCCCACACTTTAGATGTCCCGTATACTCACTCCTAGCGACATTTCGGTTCGGAGGATCCAATCCCCTATAGCCTTTGAGATAGCTCACATACTAACCATAACAAGTTTTTAATCAAGCCCCTACCCATATTGGGGTAAAGTGGCAGTACGGTAAAGGTTGTCCAGCGAAGACTAGGTTATGTGTCATTTTTGAAAACACCACTTTCTCAAAAATGACCACTTCCACATTCCTCCGGAGAACAAGGATCCGCCTTTTCTCCGGGTTTTTCCGTAAAGCCTTTGTTTTGTAGAATCACAATTTTAGGGTGTCCACTTAGGGACTAGTATATTTGATGGTAATAAATACCATATGGTGGCTTATGGGCTTGGTATTACCAAGTTTAACTACTGGCATAATAATAACCTATAATATAGTATAGTAGTAAATTCCACCTCAAAAATAGTTTTGACAACCAAGTTTTTGGTAAAACTTCAGAAGGTAATACATGCATGATAGTTAATGGTAAGTATTGTATCAGCAAGCAATCAGGATGGCTTGCCTGGTATCTCTTTGTGTCCCTGGTTGTTGGAGTGGCTGGAACTTGAAACAGAGCTCCCCGACACTTCCTTCCTCTTCGTTTTTCTAACGTCGTAAAAAGAGAATAAAGGACACACATTCAGAACCAAACAAGACAAACAAGGCTACAAGTAATACATACAGCAAGCAATCAAGAAGTACCACCCAAGTTCTCAATTTTTCCCTTAAGAAAAATTGGCATAAAAACTATAGTTGAAAAGTCTGCTTTTTTCCTAGTGTTTATGTGTGGCCAATTCAAAGATTCTTGGTTAAGAACACCATGGACCAGTGGGGTAGAGCACATGTTACTAGACAGTAGGGTGTCACATAAAACACATTTTTATGTCTAAAAACTCCCACAACAATCTCTATGGCTAGCACACATAATTTGCTAAATTACTCAAGTGGTGAAATAAGCTCATGACAACAAGTCAAACCTATTTTTCCACCATGAGGCAAACATACCAGTGGGTGTTCCACTAGCAAATATGCTCACCAAGAGGTTAATAAGCCTCTGGTCACTTTTATGAAAGTGCTCAAAACAAACAAACAAACAAGCACCCAAAAACTCCTACTCATACTAGTAGAAAATTTAGGAAAAATACTAGACTAGTTTAGGCTACACTAGTTAATTTTATGCACAAGTGTGCAAGCTAGCAGAGGCAAAATACTCCTCTAACCAGTACCATAAATTCTACTG
Organism: Alopecurus myosuroides; assembly: GCA_028641055.1. Classification (NCBI taxonomy): domain Eukaryota; kingdom Viridiplantae; phylum Streptophyta; class Magnoliopsida; order Poales; family Poaceae; genus Alopecurus; species Alopecurus myosuroides. Next base: position 189,872,471 of record CM054061.1, on the reverse strand, counting down.
GATTCCACAAAATAACATAAAAACATAGCTAGGAAACAAGGAAAAACTATGCTTAAAATGCTACACATGTGAGGAGATTAATTCCTAGTCATCCAAGTGTTATTCATGCTTTTATGCTACTTAAGAGGAAACCTATCAGAGGTGAAAACCCTAAGATTAAAATGCCACAAGGACATTCCATCCTCTGGTTTCCATACCAAAGATTCATATTTTTCCCTAGGGGAAGACAAGACAAAAAGCATACATGAATATCCTAGTATGAAATTTAGACTTTAAGCATTGCTATTTAAATCTATTTCAAACACAAGCACCAAGTATCTAGGGGTGCTATAACCAAAATAACAGTACCTAAATGGTACTAGTTTCATGAGAATTAATCTAGCAATAAGCCTAAAAAGCATTTGAAGATCTACTCAAAACATATATAAAAGAAACACATCTTGTGTGGGGGAAATAATGTTTCCACCAAAAATGCAATGAAACCAGTGGGTGTTCCACTAGCATATCAAAGCATTAAGAGGTCACAATGCCTCTGATCCACTTGCTAAAAATTTAACAAAAGACTAAACAAGCTTCTAGTGCAATAACAATACTAGCAGAAAATAACAGGGTGCTAAAATAAGCAAGGTAATGATACTCATGCTATTGTTTTCACACATGTGAAAACTTTAGGTGTCAAGTACTCATAACAAACTTATCAAAATGCTACTGGACCTATGGATACAACCCAAAAATATGTGGTCACAAAACCACAAATGATTATGTCAAAATTCCACACATGAGGGAATTTTTCCATAACCATTCTCATAGTCATGACAAAGCTAATAGTGCTTTTCTACCAATTCCAATGCAAGATAGCAGAGGTGATAACAACACAAGCTAAGTACCAACATGGTACTGGATACACTCAAAAAAAAATCCAAGTGCTTTGCACATGAATTCATCACTCAAAAATACTATGAAAAATATTAACTAGAGAATAATCATATGTTAATAACAAAAATCCTATTTCTTCTACACTCAAGTCCACACAATCTAACATGATAAAATAACTAAGTAACACTTAGTAAGCAAGTTCACACAAGTTATACATGCTAGAAAACAATATTGTAACACAAAAATATAATAACTCAATTTAATTACTTAAAATGCCAAAATGGCAGAAATAAGCAAAACAAGGATCTGTCCACCAAAATTTCTATGATGCTCTAAAAATTAATCCCTTCTAGGTTTGGATAGCCCTAAGCATATACAAGACCATCCAATTTAGTTTGCATCAAAATTCATCTTTAATTAATTTATAAAAATCACCAAAGTGCTTACTGGTGTTTTACCAAATTGCATGCCATTTCAAAAATACAATGAATTTGGAAACGAGGTTAATTGCTCCTGTTAGGAAATTTCAAGGGCTTTCCAATGCAATTGGCCTCACTTCATTCTGAGTTGTAAAATAAAAATGGTGCTCATTTTGGTGTTTCTGGTACCTGATACCAAAACATTTTTCATTTCAAATACATCCATCCAAATGTAGATCTACAAAGTGGAGATGGTTCATATTTTGTTTCTTTAGATCTGTGAATTTTGGTTTGGTAAAATTCATCTTTTAAGTTGCCTTTTGGAGCTAAAAGTAACCATGCATCTATCTGTGAAAAAGAAATTGGAAAATGAATTTGTGTTGGGCCAGATCTGGACTGGGCCGGCCAGATCCAGAGATACCGCGGGCAGATCTAGCCCGTGAGGCTGACACGCGGGCCTGGGCGCCACGCGGCTGCCACGCAGGCGAGCGCAGGGGCCACCCGCAGGTTTGACCTCTCCGCGCGGGGTCAAGGCGACGATGACGCGAGCACGACGTCGTCGCTGCGTCACCCGCCGGCGGGAGCATCTCCGGCGAGTTCGTATCCGACGCAAACGGCCACCGTTTTGCGAAATAAACCTACCTAAACGTTGTTAACGACGAGGTGAAACCTTCAGAGGCACTCTCGCTTCCGGGGAGGGGCCGGAAGGCAGTCGGCGACGGTGGAGCGGCGGCGGCCGGACAGCGACATGACGCGGGGACGATCTAGAGGGAGAGGGAGGGGGAAAAAGGGGTCGGGAGACGCACATGCTCACCACGAACTCGTTGGAACACTCGGGGAAGGAGGAGGAAGCTCGAGGGCGCGACAATGCCTCGCCGGAGTCGCGTCGGGCTCGGGGAAGAAGGAGATGGCGCGGCCTCCTCGAGTCGCTTTGGCCCGATTCCTTCAGCAGCAAGGGTCAGCACGTCAAGGCGGAGCTGATGGCGCACACGGCTGCCGGCGGCGAGCTCCGCAGTGGCCAATTCGACGGCGAGGTGTTTCGGCCTAGGGTTTGGTTGGAAAAAATATCTAGAGGGAGAGAGGAACTTCCAGGGAGAGAGAGGGGGCAGGTAGCATCCACTTGGGGGGGTTTTATCTATCTAGGAGTCTTCTACTCGAAGGCAATGGAGCATGGGCCTCCATGCCTGCTACTTCGTCATCTACAGGAAGAAGAAGATGACCATGTGACTAGGATTACAACTAGGTCCTTGGAATATTACAAGTAGGTCCCTGTTCCCTCTGGAAATGGATGTTTTCACTAGGCAAACAAAGTTAAAATTTGAAATCCTTTTGCCCAAAATTCTTATTAGTTGAGATGCACAACATATATGAAAATTGGCTCATTTGGGGAAACTTTATAATTCAAAGTTGTTCAAATTTGAATTCTTACAAAAATGGACATTGAATTTATTAACCTACTTAGGAGCTTCCAAAAATGATAATTTTTGGCACACATTCCTTATTTGATGTGTTCCTTATGTGGTAGAAAATTCAAGTCATTTTGAGTTACTTCATAGAACAAACTTGTTCAAATTTCAAAAAGGTGCTGTCAAGAAAACAGGGGTTTTTGGCAACTTAAATTATTCAAAAACTTGTGCCCTTCTGGTTTTCATCCTTATTTATGATATAGAGCCTTTGGTATTTATTTCATGGCATTTGGAAAAAGTTTGTAGAACAAACTTGTTCAAAATCCCAAATGTTGCTGTGGAGAAAATTCATGTTTTCAGGACTTTAATGGATTCAATTTTTGGTCTCCTCTTGTGTGTGTTCCTTATTTGATATAAGGAAGCACTGGTATTAATTTCATCTCATTTTATGAAAGTTTCCAATAGTAACTTGTTTGAGTTTTCTGTTTCTAGAAATATTAGAATTTCTATTTAATAAAGCACTAGGCTTTTCTTTATCAATGCTTTGCCAAAATATTTATATGACTAGAGATAGCAAGTCAATGATCTCTAATACCTTTGTTTCTAAGCTTGCAAGGTTGGAAAAACATTTGATAATATTTTGGTGAAGCATCTAAGAATGCCTCTTTTTCTGATAATCTTCTAGGGAAATTTATTTAGTGTTTCCTCTTTCTTAATTTAGGACTTGAAATAATATTCAACAGGTATGAAGTATGGATTCATAAGATGTTTTTGGAAAAACTCTTTGATCAATATTTACTTTAGAAAATATTGCCAAGGTCATTGGAACAATATGTTGAATATTTTTATCCCTGGAACAATATGTTGAATATTTTTAGTTCACTGCTTTGCTATCCTTTTAAGTTTGCAGGTTTATATAATTAGTTTGTTTGGTTGCACTTAAACAACCACAAACAAACACAACCAAGGTTTATTAGTAAAGCAATTAGCAAAACAACTGTGTTAACAGGTATTCTAAAATTGGGATGTGACAGGTCTTCCCCCCTTAAAAAGAATCTCGTCCCCGAGATTCACAAGCGAGGACTAAGGGAGGGCCAACAAACACAATGTTAGTGTTGGAGTGCAGGTGCTTCCCCCCTTTGACTTTTCTTGGGAGGTGGGGCACATCCCTAAATTAGCAAATTAACTCTAAAAAGAAGTACACCAGTACTTGTTTTAGGTCCAAAACTTTTGTTTCCTTGTTTGAACAAAAATTACGGTTAGTGCAGAAGTACCTGGAAATGTACCGTCAATTATTTACATGAGTTCCTAGCTATATCCCACATATTACATAACACATATGGAGTGGTGTACCACTCACATAACATGGTACATAATAAGCTAAAAATTATAGCTTGTGGGTGCAAAGGTTAGGTTGCTAAGGTAAAATAAACAGACAGAATAATACCCATGGCAGTGGGTATTACTCACCACAAGCAACTATCACTTAATGTGTTCATGATTTTAGTTGAATGTTTTACTTTCATAAGATACTCTTAAGCACAATCATAACACCAGTATAAACTCATGCTAAGGTAAAACATTTAAACCACATCCAATAAACAAGCAAACAACACCACAGAGGAATAGATTATTTATTCACTAGGTTATTGTTTATTAGAGGTTTTGGAATCCATCAATCATGAAAAATTAGCAAACAACCAGTAGCTAAAAACCAAAGAATACAATCATAAAGGTACTCAAAAATACCATCTTTACACAAGATAAAACTGCTATTACACAGGCATAAAAAGGTCTGCACAAATAACACACTAGTATGAAAAATCTACACCAGCATGCTATAAGAGATAATCATATCCTATAACCATAGAACATGTAACTAAATAATTCATGGCATTATAACAGAAGTAATAACTTCCTAAACATGCTATATCAACACATATACTCATAAAATAAAAAGAGGGTAATACTAGAGCAAAAATCACCATTTTCTAGTGGTGAACTAGTTTTCACTCTAGAGAAGCAAACAATGCTATCATGATGTTTAAACTTAAACAAGCAAGTCATGAACATAAGTGTACCTAATAGCAGTACACAAAACTTACTCATGTTAGTAAGCACAAACATCAAAACAATTCCATGATACAACCATTAAACAAGCAGAAATTTATTCTAGCAATTTATGTTTTTCTTAAACAATTACTAGCAAACAAGAAAGGTATAAATCACACCAGTAGCTATGTAATTAATGAAAAGTTATCTAAACCTCTTCAAAAATCCATACACTCAATTCAAAATTATTTACAAACAATCTACCAATCAAGAGGAATTTATTTTATTTGCGAACAATTTAATTTTAGCACAAGATAGTGAAACATTTCTGAACATGATACCCCTAAGGAATATTATGCTAACAAAAGGATCATACCTAAACATATTAGTATTTACTAATAAGAAATAAACTTCTCACTTTCATAGGTGAAAAGAAACAATTATATTTTCCATGGTGGAAAATAGAAATCAATCACATAGTGAAACATGCTATTTTTACACATGTGTATGGTTGGGGATTTTCATCCTCAAGCCAAAATACAAAGGGACCAGTGGGCTATGGCCTACTAATACCAAGTAAAAAATAGGTACTAAACCTCTGGTTACTCATGAAAAACTTTGTATACAAGATAAAAATATAAGGCTATTTAATCTAGTGAAGCAATACTAGTGCACACTGATAGTAATTCTTACACATGCTTTACTATTAAGAGATATGCAGGCTAACATAGGTACAAGCATCAAAATATCAGTACCTAAATGGTACTGGACTCAAGAAAACATAGCACAAAATTTATCAAAGCATTCACACAAAGGTCTATCTTTCACAATAATTCCAAATAATAAAAACTGGAAAAATAGCAAAGGTTACTCATGCTTTGCTATAAGATCACATGCAAGTTAATGAAGATAACAACATATAAATAACAGTACCAAAATGGTACTGGATCTATCATAACCATAACAAAAATCTAGGTATAACAAATTTACAAGGATTTGCCCACTCAACAATCCAATTAATAAAACTGGAAGGTAACAAATGCTATTCATTTTTATTCGAGTTTTCAATCATGCACACACTTTCTAGGGTAGATTTCTTGTAAGAAAACAACATAATCACGAGTCCTAACAACTCCATATAAGTTAGGAAGCAAGATTGAATAAAACACAAATTTATTTCAATCAAGAGCACACAAAGAAATAAACAGGAAAACTGATGTTTTCTAGATCTATCATAATCATTTCATCGTTCACTTAATTTCTAAACCCCGAATTTCATAGTACCTACAATGTCTATTAAGATTTGGTTTCCAAAGTAGATACACATGATATCCTATTGACTAGTAAACGAATAGGTCATCATTTATTTTCTCGGGACTTCTCCTTTTTACCACTAGATTAAAAGGTGTCGTGAGTCACTTAATTCTTGGTTTAGAAAGAGTTGTCAGTAGTTTGCATGCTTTGGTTAGGTGTCAACCTAAGATTAGGCAAAGCATGTTAGTCTTGTTAGCTTTCTATTTAATCATGTTTGTCCGACAAGATACGACTAGCGTCATCGTCGAATATTTAATTGTGCTCTTTTGATTGGCTTTCTGAGGGGGTTGCGCATCATGGCATGTGAAGACTCCTTTTGCACCTTTCTCCAGAGGAGGGAGGTATATAACTTTTAAAAGGGGATTCTCTTAGTTTGGTCTTTTAAAAGGGAACATAAACAAGTGCAACATTTAGCCAACATGGTAGAAAGAGTCCTTTGCACACAGGCAAAACATAGAGGTTTTGGTCAGTATTGGTTGGTTTTCTTCATGCCTTTTCTTCTATGAAGGTTGTCGTTGTTGGAGATTTATCTGTTGGAGTGCATCACTGGTAGCAACGCTATCAGTTCGCGTGGCTTGATGGTCCTCTACTATTAGGTCCAATGGTGCTTTTATTGATGGTGGGGGAGATGGTGGTGGTTCACGACGGGTCGCATTATGAAGCGAAAACAAGTATAAGTCTAAGCAACAAATTCTTGTTTTTGAATACTATACAAACATTTTTTTCTTGCAAAAATTTAACACGAGGCGATTCAAAAACAAGAGCGGGGCAATCACAAATTTGTAAAATTTGAGCACTCCGCAGACATATAAAAGCCTAGATGAACCAAATTCTACACCACACAATAGCACACAGTCCTACGGACACACATAAACAAGCCAAAACACACAAGCAAGGCTCCATTGGAGCTACGTCGGGGGAGACGACTCATGGGGTAATCGCTAAATTACTCCAAACTAGACTGATCCAAAATCCTAGAAGTGGCTGAAGAACTATATCTACTTCTGACCATCATCACTGTAGAGCTAGGCAATTATTTTGGTCTTCTCGGGACATCGGCAAATATAAAAGCTTTTGGATAGAAACAAGATAATAGAAGTAAAGTTTGATAAAACTTTTTAATTGAGAGAGGTAAAACTTATGCGACAATCTGTTTTTGAAACCCCAACTATTTTCTGGACAGAAAACTTCAAAGTCGAGAGATGTTTCAAAAACAGAGCGAAGCAGTTGCAAAAAGGTAAGAAATAAACTCTTAACCGAGAGAGATACCAATTCTATAAGGCCCGCCCTTCGAACCACTGTTCAAGGACGCCCTTGATATGCATATAGAATCTTTTGAAAAGATAAAAAGGAGGGGAAAATATACTAAAATTCCCTTAGATAAAAATCATGTAGATAGTAAAAAGGTTTTTACTCCAAAAATACTTTTCTTTCCTATCTGACGTCCATGCTAACTAAGGTCTCCTAAGGTCAGGATGGCTCTGATACCAACTCTATAAGGACCCCAGACCGGCAGTCTGAAACCCTACGTATGCATGCATTCACGATCCCAGAAAGATCAGTCGTGAACAACATACAAAGTTGGCACACAGAATACATCATCCATTACACGAATACATAACGGTATTTCACAAATGATCACATGATCAAGACTAAAACATCTGCCACGCAGGGCAGGCAACTTAACAAACACAGCGGAAGACAATAAAAACATAACGTAGCTGAGCCCATGTCACGCCTTAACCTACAGGCTGCTGACCGGGAGACGAGCCTAATTCGCACAGTCGTCAACTCCGTACTTCTCTTCATAGATACCCTTTGGAGGCTCCTTCTCCAAATCTGATAAGTAGATACCAGGGGCGAAACCATAATGAGTACGTTTGAATGTACTCAGCAAGACATCCATCATGTCACTTACCAACATGCAAATATGCTTATATGGTGGAATAGGTAAGCTATAAATAGGGTTCACTATCAATGGTGTTCATATATGATGACACCACAGTTGCAGTCAGGTTAATCTGTATCTTCGTTGAAGAAGATACTTCAGAAGAAAATAATATAGTTTTATTTCTCTTGTCGACATCACATGTACAAGAGTTTTTGTAAAGTTTTGTTAAAGAATATTTTCTCTTTGCAAAACTTCTTGGAATCAGTTTCCAGAATTCTTGCTTAGAGTAGAGAAGGTTTTCTTTGCAAAACATTTTGTTTTGTATAACAGCATCTGGCTTTCCATCAGCGGTACCTCCACGGTACAAGCTTTCCTTCCTTTCCGAACTTCACAAGTTCAACATTTCCTTTCCTCAAGTTCCTTTTCAAAAACTTCTTTTTGAAAACATTGACACAATGCTAGCTACATGGCCATTCAACCGTCCATATCCGAGGACGCGGCTATCTCGAAATAGTTTTACTCTGCAGAGGTGTACACATTTCCACCAGATCCAGAATCCGCCATGAAACACCCATGGACTGTCCTCAACCTATGAGAACATCAGATAACTGATCTCGACTATCCACTCTGTACAAGCTAGCACATGACTATCTCTTCAATTGGGGTTTCCCTCCCTGGCAAGCCATGTCACACACCGCTCAATCAGGAGACCCAACTGCTGCATCCGGAGGGAAAATTAATCCCACACTTTAGATGTCCCGTATACTCACTCCTAGCGACATTTCGGTTCGGAGGATCCAATCCCCTATAGCCTTTGAGATAGCTCACATACTAACCATAACAAGTTTTTAATCAAGCCCCTACCCATATTGGGGTAAAGTGGCAGTACGGTAAAGGTTGTCCAGCGAAGACTAGGTTATGTGTCATTTTTGAAAACACCACTTTCTCAAAAATGACCACTTCCACATTCCTCCGGAGAACAAGGATCCGCCTTTTCTCCGGGTTTTTCCGTAAAGCCTTTGTTTTGTAGAATCACAATTTTAGGGTGTCCACTTAGGGACTAGTATATTTGATGGTAATAAATACCATATGGTGGCTTATGGGCTTGGTATCACCAAGTTTAACTATTGGCATGATAGTAACCTATATAACAGTATAGTAATAATATTCCACATCAAAAATAGTTTTGATAATCAAGTTTTTGGTAAAACTTCAGAGGTAATACATGCATGATAGATAATGGTAAGTATTGTATCAGCAAGCAATCAGGATGCTTGCCTGGTATCTCTTTGTGTCCCTGGTTGTTGGAGTGACTGGAACTTGAAACAGAGCTTCACGACACTTCCTTCCTCTTCGTTTTCTAACGCCGTAAAAAGAGAATAAGGGACACACATTCAGAACCAAACAAGACAAACAAGGCTACAAGTAATACATACAGCAAGCAATCAAGAAGTACCACCCAAGTTCTCAATTTTTCCCTTAAGAAAAATTGGCATAAAAACTATAGTTGAAAAGTCTGCTTTTTTCCTAGTGTTTATGTGTGGCCAATTCAAAGATTCTTGGTTAAGAACACCATGGACCAGTGGGGTAGAGCACATGTTACTAGACAGTAGGGTGTCACATAAAACACATTTTTATGTCTAAAAACTCCCACAACAATCTCTATGGCTAGCACACATAATTTGCTAAATTACTCAAGTGGTGAAATAAGCTCATGACAACAAGTCAAACCTATTTTTCCACCATGAGGCAAACATACCAGTGGGTGTTCCACTAGCAAATATGCTCACCAAGAGGTTAATAAGCCTCTGGTCACTTTTATGAAAGTGCTCAAAACAAACAAACAAACAAGCACCCAAAAACTCCTACTCATACTAGTAGAAAATTTAGGAAAAATACTAGACTAGTTTAGGCTACACTAGTTAATTTTATGCACAAGTGTGCAAGCTAGCAGAGGCAAAATACTCCTCTAACCAGTACCATAAATTCTACTGGATTCCACAAAATAACATAAAAACATAGCTAGGAAACAAGGAAAAACTATGCTTAAAATGCTACACATGTGAGGAGATTAATTCCTAGTCATCCAAGTGTTATTCATGCTTTTATGCTACTTAAGAGGAAACCTATCAGAGGTGAAAACCCTAAGATTAAAATGCCACAAGGACATTCCATCCTCTGGTTTCCATACCAAAGATTCATATTTTTCCCTAGGGGAAGACAAGACAAAAAGCATACATGAATATCCTAGTATGAAATTTAGACTTTAAGCATTGCTATTTAAATCTATTTCAAACACAAGCACCAAGTATCTAGGGGTGCTATAACCAAAATAACAGTACCTAAATGGTACTAGTTTCATGAGAATTAATCTAGCAATAAGCCTAAAAAGCATTTGAAGATCTACTCAAAACATATATAAAAGAAACACATCTTGTGTGGGGGAAATAATGTTTCCACCAAAAATGCAATGAAACCAGTGGGTGTTCCACTAGCATATCAAAGCATTAAGAGGTCACAATGCCTCTGATCCACTTGCTAAAAATTTAACAAAAGACTAAACAAGCTTCTAGTGCAATAACAATACTAGCAGAAAATAACAGGGTGCTAAAATAAGCAAGGTAATGATACTCATGCTATTGTTTTCACACATGTGAAAACTTTAGGTGTCAAGTACTCATAACAAACTTATCAAAATGCTACTGGACCTATGGATACAACCCAAAAATATGTGGTCACAAAACCACAAATGATTATGTCAAAATTCCACACATGAGGGAATTTTTCCATAACCATTCTCATAGTCATGACAAAGCTAATAGTGCTTTTCTACCAATTCCAATGCAAGATAGCAGAGGTGATAACAACACAAGCTAAGTACCAACATGGTACTGGATACACTCAAAAAAAAATCCAAGTGCTTTGCACATGAATTCATCACTCAAAAATACTATGAAAAATATTAACTAGAGAATAATCATATGTTAATAACAAAAATCCTATTTCTTCTACACTCAAGTCCACACAATCTAACATGATAAAATAACTAAGTAACACTTAGTAAGCAAGTTCACACAAGTTATACATGCTAGAAAACAATATTGTAACACAAAAATATAATAACTCAATTTAATTACTTAAAATGCCAAAATGGCAGAAATAAGCAAAACAAGGATCTGTCCACCAAAATTTCTATGATGCTCTAAAAATTAATCCCTTCTAGGTTTGGATAGCCCTAAGCATATACAAGACCATCCAATTTAGTTTGCATCAAAATTCATCTTTAATTAATTTATAAAAATCACCAAAGTGCTTACTGGTGTTTTACCAAATTGCATGCCATTTCAAAAATACAATGAATTTGGAAACGAGGTTAATTGCTCCTGTTAGGAAATTTCAAGGGCTTTCCAATGCAATTGGCCTCACTTCATTCTGAGTTGTAAAATAAAAATGGTGCTCATTTTGGTGTTTCTGGTACCTGATACCAAAACATTTTTCATTTCAAATACATCCATCCAAATGTAGATCTACAAAGTGGAGATGGTTCATATTTTGTTTCTTTAGATCTGTGAATTTTGGTTTGGTAAAATTCATCTTTTAAGTTGCCTTTTGGAGCTAAAAGTAACCATGCATCTATCTGTGAAAAAGAAATTGGAAAATGAATTTGTGTTGGGCCAGATCTGGACTGGGCCGGCCAGATCCAGAGATACCGCGGGCAGATCTAGCCCGTGAGGCTGACACGCGGGCCTGGGCGCCACGCGGCTGCCACGCAGGCGAGCGCAGGGGCCACCCGCAGGTTTGACCTCTCCGCGCGGGGTCAAGGCGACGATGACGCGAGCACGACGTCGTCGCTGCGTCACCCGCCGGCGGGAGCATCTCCGGCGAGTTCGTATCCGACGCAAACGGCCACCGTTTTGCGAAATAAACCTACCTAAACGTTGTTAACGACGAGGTGAAACCTTCAGAGGCACTCTCGCTTCCGGGGAGGGGCCGGAAGGCAGTCGGCGACGGTGGAGCGGCGGCGGCCGGACAGCGACATGACGCGGGGACGATCTAGAGGGAGAGGGAGGGGGAAAAAGGGGTCGGGAGACGCACATGCTCACCACGAACTCGTTGGAACACTCGGGGAAGGAGGAGGAAGCTCGAGGGCGCGACAATGCCTCGCCGGAGTCGCGTCGGGCTCGGGGAAGAAGGAGATGGCGCGGCCTCCTCGAGTCGCTTTGGCCCGATTCCTTCAGCAGCAAGGGTCAGCACGTCAAGGCGGAGCTGATGGCGCACACGGCTGCCGGCGGCGAGCTCCGCAGTGGCCAATTCGACGGCGAGGTGTTTCGGCCTAGGGTTTGGTTGGAAAAAATATCTAGAGGGAGAGAGGAACTTCCAGGGAGAGAGAGGGGGCAGGTAGCATCCACTTGGGGGGGTTTTATCTATCTAGGAGTCTTCTACTCGAAGGCAATGGAGCATGGGCCTCCATGCCTGCTACTTCGTCATCTACAGGAAGAAGAAGATGACCATGTGACTAGGATTACAACTAGGTCCTTGGAATATTACAAGTAGGTCCCTGTTCCCTCTGGAAATGGATGTTTTCACTAGGCAAACAAAGTTAAAATTTGAAATCCTTTTGCCCAAAATTCTTATTAGTTGAGATGCACAACATATATGAAAATTGGCTCATTTGGGGAAACTTTATAATTCAAAGTTGTTCAAATTTGAATTCTTACAAAAATGGACATTGAATTTATTAACCTACTTAGGAGCTTCCAAAAATGATAATTTTTGGCACACATTCCTTATTTGATGTGTTCCTTATGTGGTAGAAAATTCAAGTCATTTTGAGTTACTTCATAGAACAAACTTGTTCAAATTTCAAAAAGGTGCTGTCAAGAAAACAGGGGTTTTTGGCAACTTAAATTATTCAAAAACTTGTGCCCTTTTGGTTTTCATCCTTATTTATGATATAGAGCATGTGGTATTTATTTCATGGCATTTGGAAAAAGTTTGTAGAACAAACTTGTTCAAAATCCCAAATGTTGCTGTGGAGAAAATTCATGTTTTCAGGACTTTAATGGATTCAATTTTTGGTCTCCTCTTGTGTGTGTTCCTTATTTGATATAAGGAAGCACTGGTATTAATTTCATCTCATTTTATGAAAGTTTCCAATAGTAACTTGTTTGAGTTTTCTGTTTCTAGAAATATTAGAATTTCTATTTAATAAAGCACTAGGCTTTTCTTTATCAATGCTTTGCCAAAATATTTATATGACTAGAGATAGCAAGTCAATGATCTCTAATACCTTTGTTTCTAAGCTTGCAAGGTTGGAAAAACATTTGATAATATTTTGGTGAAGCATCTAAGAATGCCTCTTTTTCTGATAATCTTCTATGGAAATTTATTAAGTGTTTCCTCTTTCTTAATTTAGGTCTTGGAATAATATTCAACAAGTATGAGATTCATAAGATGTTTTTGGAAAACTCTTTGATCAATATTTACTTTAGAAAATATTGCCAAAGTCATTGGAACAATATGTTGAATATTTTTATCCCTGGAACAATATGTAGAATATTTTTAGTTCACTGCTTTGCTATCCTTTTAAGTTTGCAAGTTTATATAATTAGTTTGTTTGGTTGCACTTAAACAACCACAAACAAACACAACCAAGGTTTATTAGTCAAGCAATTAGCAAAACAACTGTGTTAACAGGTATTCTAAAATTGGGATGTGACACAATCCTACGTGGCAAAATCATGACCAAATGAGTAGGTCATGGATAAGAATCAGCCCAGTCCATAGTGCTCCTCTATACGGGCCGAGCCCAAGAATTTGGCCCATTCAAGTTTTCTATGCCAGATTTGATCAGTTGGTATTTTTTGGGCCTTTAGTTTCCTGGGCTTTTCCTTTCAGTCTGCTTCCATTTTGTTTTTATTAATTTGGGCCTCCAAACAGTCAAAGCCCAACATTTTAGTGCATGGTAAAACTTATAGTCGAATTCTAAATGGGCCATGGCCTCTTTCAAGTCGAGTAGTACATTTCTATACAATTCAGTGTTAACGCAACATGTATAAATTAATAAACTCATGATAGTAGATATCAAATACAACAATAGGTTAAGTACATTGCACTCTCGTTGCAAACAGTACATGTCACCAAATCACTAGTCTACTAATACAACAGACGACAAACAAAACTGAACATAATACAACGCAGCAACGCCATCCCTGTCCTGCCGACCGGCACCTGGTACATTGTTGCGGCATTTGGACTGCATGTCATTGAGGCACAAAAGACCATGACCAGCACAACAGCACCACTGGAGCCGGAATGGCCAGGCATCACTTATGGAACAGCTACAACTTCTTCTGCAAGAAGATGCAATTTTCTTACTAGTTAGGAGCAATATAAGATGACCATATCAAAATGAAAATGTCCCAATGCAAAATTCACAACGAAAAATCACTTTCGAAATATGAGTACAAACCATTTGGTAGCAGTTAACAAGTGTGAAAAGGAATAAAGATTGTACATTAAGGGACCACACCAAATACAAGACAGCTTTGCATAGTACGAGTTTAACTTATCAGGGTTTGGAGATATTCGGAGAGCGGGTGGAAAAGGTAAATGTTGCTTACCGGACCTGGAGGGTAGTGAAGTCATGGGAGAGCTTGTAGTCCCAGTAGAGAAAATAGCCGCCCTTGGTGTCAACGGGTTCTGAAACTAAACATGAGAGAGGGGGGAGGGACTTGTGTCATTTAGTGGATCAACTTAAATAGCATGGACTATACATACAAAAGAACCACGGTTGGAGAGACTAAGATTACCTCGACGACGCCGTACTTGACGGCAATGCATACATCCTGTAAACCTATTTCTGAAGGAAGCCCTTTTCTTCCACCGCCAAGAAGCAATCAAAACTGGACATCAACTCATGTAGAAGAAAGCAGAAACTTTATTCTCTCACTTTCTGCATACATTTACAATATAATTGGTGGGTTTCAACACAAAATTGGCATAGTCCATAGCGAGATGCTCGGCAATAGCTGACTATGAAGTCACATGAGAATTTCCAGGGGTTAGGAAAGTAAAGATCAATTCTAGTCCACATACTGTGGCAGCAAAGACAGTAATATTTTCATACTATGAAATGTCTTTCAACTCTTACCTCAGAACTATCCTTCAAACCAAGAGAGATGACCAACGATCGAGCTGGCCCGCTACAACTAAAAAAAGAAGAAGAATAATGTAAATACGAAATGATAACACTAATGTAAGCAAATGGCTTATGGTATATCATCTGAATGAGTGGCTTATAACTTGGATAGATTGTGTACTAGCTTCAGTAGGTACTAATTATGTTGACTATTGTGAAAGGACCTAGAAGAACATGATTTAAAAGGAGCCCATTAGTGCTGTCAATATAGACACAGATCGTTGTAGGGATAGCTACCAGATATAGCAAACTATCTTTAATCATAAGCACCATCAGAACTTAAATCAGAGTAGTATCCAAAGACGAACAAAAAAAACTGTCATGTGTAAGCAAGCTAGTACATGATGAAAGAAAATTATCCTAACAAGTTATAAACAACACAAAGTTTAACAAATCTGCTCCAGATTTACCAGCTCAAGCAATTGAACATCGTTTGCTACGTGCATAAGAGGCCAGGGATATCAGGGCATACAATATCTGAGACATGATAATGAAGCATTGACAAAACAAGCAACCATCACTACACAACCACACAAAAAGATGGTATTTGAGCTACAAGGGTAATGAGGTTGCATAAACAACTATCCAAGAACAGCTTGGCAATCTTTGAAGTCATAGATTCAATGATACCAGGTGCAACATTTATACATCTCATAACACTGGATCACATGTAAGGAACAATCCGTATCTAATAATCTTCTTCTACCACAGGAAATTCACAAGTATTTGTAACGGTTTTGAACTTTTGAAGATGAATGGGTTTACATTAAAATGTTGATTCACGTACCTACATAATCGACACATAGAAACCCTGAACCTACATGAGAAATCAGATGCAAAGAGAGGAGGTCTGAGAGGCAGTTACTCACATTGTCTGGTCGTCGGCAACGAGGCCGGAGAGGTTGATGTGGAGCTTATCGTTGATCTGGAGCACGCTCTGGAAGTCGATGACTACGGACTGGAGCTGCACGCCGACCCTGCTAGCGCCTTCATACTCCCAAGATCTGCAAGAAATGGCGAGCAGAACATCAAACAGGGAATCCAAGGACAGAGCGGTGCCGTTGGCGCTCACCACGGATCCCAGACGAAAGGTACCAGAACGGCAATGTTGGGGAGAGGAGTGAGATTACCTGGCTGCTGCCACACTTGATGACAATGCAGGGATCTCCGGGGTTTGTCGGTGAGTCTGCAGGTTAGAACTAGGTCGGAGCTTGGGGAGGCTGCTGGTCGGAGACAAAGAGGCTTGAGAGGTCAGAGAAGCAGAGCCTTGAGAGCTTGGGGAGTAGCTCACCGCTGCCGACGGCGCCAGAACCACCGCAGCCTTCCCTTGCCCGTGACGAGTACCCTGCAACAAGAACGCGAGATGCGGCGCCACGACTGTCGCAGCCTTCCCTGGCGGCGCGAGATGCGGCTCCTGGCGGCGCTCGAGAGAAGGTGAGGGACGGGGCGAGGCAAGGAGGGTTAGAGGCGGTAGCGGCGGCCGCCACGACTGGACTTGGAGAGGGAGGGTTGCTCGCTGGCGAGTGAGAGGCACGGTGAGGAGAGCGAGGGTGCGAGATGTGGGGAGACGGAAGATGCGGCGGCGGGGGTGAGGAGGGGGTGCGCGATGTGGGGATGTGGGGAGTGGGGATTAGGGTTCGCCTCCGAGGTGGGGATGTGGGAGTGGGGAGTGGATTTCGCTCAATCCCGCTCGATTTCGCATAAAACGCGCGCTCGATCCCGCTCGATCGCCTCCGATGCTCATTTTCAGAGTGGGTGCAGGTGGCCACCTATTTTTGTTCCAAAATTGAACCACACCAATTTTAATAAATACTAGCACAAATTTATCAAACTTAAAAACTGATAAGCTAAACTATTTGGCTATATACCATATGAAATATATTTTTACTTTACACGTGTTTTGTAATACTCCGAATTCAACGTAATATGAGAAAACATGCATTAATGTGTTTAACTTGTAAACAACACAAATTTGTGCCTATGTGTACCTATGAAGATGAATTTACAAAATGTAATTCATATGTGGAAAACATGCATTAATGTGTTTAACTTGTAAACAACACAAAATTTGTGCCTATGTGTACCTACGAAGATGAATTTACAAAATTCATATGACCGATCTTATGGCCACATCCATGGCATAGTTTGTTTAAATATGCCCATATTCCACACAAATATACATATCGGAACAACGAACAATGTTTACGAAGAAAGTTTTATTTTACATTGATTAAAAACACCATTTTCCATTTTCGGAGTGTCAAAAACGGGTTTTTTTATGAAGCACATACACAAAATATGTTGCAAAATTGTAACAAATAAAATTCTAAATATATTATGTCATATTTTATCTACAAATAACCAAATTCCTCCCTCTCAGTAGCTCAAAATACACCTCTTTTAAAAAAGACAAATTTTTGCCGATTCCGCTGAAACCGGGCCAAATTTGAACTACAGGTGCCTCGTAGTTTGCTCGTGATTTTTTGCAAAAATCATTTTTAGGTACCCAATTACCTATTTTAACATAGATACACCAATATTTCATCTAGATTCAACACCTAGGTACGAACGGTCAGGTCCCCCGTTTTGACTGTTTTCCGAAACCAGCTTTGAAAATTACAGAAAATTCTAAAAAACTCGAAACGATGCAAGATCTTCGCGTGGTGTTGTTATATAGGTCCTAGTATCCACCAAAAATAATAAACTTGGAATACGGCAATTTGGTGGAAAATGTGTTCACAGAAATGAGCTATCTCGTACGAAGATTCATGGCTTTCGGGTGAAATGACGGATGTTTTGGCCACATCCATGGCATAGTTTGTTTAAATGTGCCCATATTCCACACAAAGGGGAATATTGGAACAACTAACAATGTTCACGAAGAAAGTTTTATTTTTCGTTGAATAAAAATACCATTTTCCCTTTCCGGAGTGTCAAAACCGGCTTTTTTTGTGAAGCACATACACAAAATATGTTGCCAAAATGTACAAAGTAAAATTCTAAATATATTATGTCATATTTGATATAAAAATAACAAATTTACTACCTCTCAATAGCTCAAAATACACCACTTTTGAAAAAGACAAATTTCTGCCGATTCGGTTGAAACCGGGCCAAATTTAAACTACGGGTGCCTCATAGTTTTCTCTTTATTTTTTGCAAAAATCATTTTTAGGTACACAAGTACCTATTTCAACATATATACACCAAGAGTTCATCAAGATTCAACACCTAGGTACGAACGGTCATGTCCCCCGTTTTGACCGTTTTCCGAAACCGGCTTTGAAAATTAAAGAAAATTAAAAAAAACTCAAAACGATGCAAGATCTTCGCGTGGTGTTGTTATATAGGTCCTAGTATCCACCAAAAATAATAAACTTGGAATACGGCAATTTGGTGGAAAATGTGTTCACAGAAATGAGCTATCTCGTACGAAGATTCATGGCTTTCGGGCCAAATGACGGATGTTTTGGCCACATCCATGGCATAGTTTGTTTAAATGTTCCCATATTCCACACAAAGGTGAATATTGGAACAACTAACAATGCTCACGAAGAAAGTTTTATTTTTCGTTGATAAAAATACCATTTTCCCTTTCTGGAGTGTCAAAACCGGCTTTTTTTTTGTGAAGCACATACACAAAATATGTTGCAAAAATGTACAAAGTAAAATTCTAAATATATTATGTCATATTTTATCTAAAAATAACAAACTTACTACCTCTCAATATCTCAAAATACACCTCCTTTGAAAAAGACAAATTTCTGCCGATTCTGGTGAAACCGGGCCAAATTTGAACTACAGGTGCCTCGTAGTTTTCTCTTTATTTTTTGCAAAAATCATTTTTAGGTACCCAAGTATCTATTTCAACATAGATACACCAAGAGTTCATAAAGATTCAACACCTAGGTACGAACGGTCATGTCCCCCGTTTTGACCGTTTTCCGAAACCGGCTTTGAAAATTACAGAAAATTCAAAAAAACTCGAAACGATGCAAGATCTTCGCGTGGTGTTGTTATATATGTCCTAGTATCCACCCAAAATAATAAACTTGGAATACAGAAATTTGGTGGAAAATGTGTTCACAGAAATGAGCTATCTCGTACGAAGATTCATGGCTTTCGGGTGAAATGACGGATGTCTTGGCCACATCCATGGAATATTTTGTTTAAATGTTCCCATATTTCACAAAAAGGTGCATATTGGAACAACTAACAATGTTCACGAGGAAAGTTTTATTTTTCGTTGAATAAAAATACCATTTTCCCTTTCCGGAGTGTCAAATCCGGCTTTTTTATGAAGCACATACACAAAATATGTCGCAAAAATGTACAAAGTAAAATTCTAAATATATTATGTCATATTTGATCTACAAATAACAAACTTACTACCTCTCAATATCTCAAAATACACCTCCTTTGAAAAAGACAAATTTCTGCCGATTCCGTTGAAACCGGGCCAAATTTGAACTACAGGTGCCTCGTAGTTTTCCATTTATTTAAAAAAAAATCATTTTTAGCTACCCAAGTACCTATTTCAACATAGATACACCAAGAGTTCATAAAGATTCAACACCTAGGTACTAACGGTCATGTCCCCCGTTTTGACCGTTTTCCGAAATCATTTTTGTAATGGAAAAGCTTCGCAATGTGACCACATGAATTTTGCAAAATAATAATAAAAAACCAAGTTTTAAAAGTGGATTTTTTAATTTAATCATGGCATAATTTGAAAACCCTACAATTTTATCTCGCATTTGAATTTAAAAGAGTAATCCAAAATTTTATTTAGGAATCTTCACAACCCTATATGAAGCAATATATAAAGGTTAGGTGTATTTTGTATTTTTATTGAATAAATATTGTTCCTAATAGTCTATAATAGCAAAACACATATTTTGTTTTAAAAAATCAAAACTTATTTGGTCGAAATTGGAGTCCAAAATAAAATAAAATTAAAGAAGACAAAAAATAAAACAAACCTCCAGCAGCGCGCCCGGCCCAGGCCAGCATGGCCGATCTTTCTTAGCGCAACCGACGCAGCCCAGCAGCCCGGTCGATCTTTCCTAGCGTGTTCAGCCCAGCCGAGTGCGGACGGTTTGTATGGAGAAAAATATAGTAAAACTCCTGTTTGTATCACGAAATGGTTGTGGCCTACTGGTTTCGAAGATGGAGCGCATGCGGGAGGTAGCTGGTTCGATTCCTCTGCCCGACGCCCCTTTATTTCCTATTTTCTCTTGCGTGTGGTGCAGTGCGGTGCTGTTGCGTGTGCGGTGCGGTGCGGTGGACTCGTGGGTGGTGCGGTGTTGTGTGGTGCTGTGTGGTTGGTTGTTAGTTGCTTTACATGTCAGCAAAAGTGACAGCTCAGAGCAACATGTATGCCACCCACTTAATTGTTAGTCAGCGAAATTGACAGCTCAGCGACACATAAGAAAAAATTAGACAACTAGGACGACACATCATCAAAAATGATGAGGTGGTGGAATGCAATCGGCCTATGACCAATTCATTTAATGAAATCATGACTTTTCTCATCAAATAGTCGTTATGTTTTCACATTTGGACCCTTCCAAACAGCTAACGACCAACTGATTTTAAATGGTCATAGAAACATGACCAATTCATCCACGGTCATTATAAAAGGGTCATGTATCAACATATTTCTTGTAGTGACCGGATATTCCGATGTCGTGACAGAACCTAGCCGGATATTCCGGTTCAAAACTGAACCGGATATTCCGACAACACTACAGAACACAAACGGATATTCCGTGAGCACGAAAACATCACTAGATTTATTCTTACTTAGATTTGAAAACTAGATCGGTGACATGTGAATCTAACCTATTGTCTCTAGCATGTATAGGATACCCTCGGGAACAATCACTACCAAGCATTTGCGAGAAATGCACAAATTCATAGAGAGATATGGTTATAGCACCAAGATTCAAAAGATTTGAACGTTACCGGTGTCCATGGATGAAGATGGTTGGCTGGAAATGCTCCCAAGGTGATGGAGAACAAGATCCGGGCAAGAAATCGCAGATCCCGTGGAGGAAGTGGCCCGAGAGGCCAAGAATCGGAGCGACGGCGTGTTTGTGGAGAAGGGGAGTTGGAGAAGAAATAGGAACGAACTGCCTCTCTCCCCGTGCCCCTCCGAATAAGTGGAGATGAGCCGGACCGGATATTCTGCTTCAAGTATGAACAAGATATTCCGGTACCACCCGGATATTCCGGTTCAAAACTGAACCAAAATTTCCGGCTACCTTCTGATTCAAAACTTCCTAGTTTCAATGGAATGACAAGTGTGCTAGACAGAGTTTTTTTTTGGGTATAAAGGCTTAGGATAGGAACACCAAACTGGAATTAGTACTTATCTCACTCAATTGCAAGAACTAAACACTCAAAAAAGACCAATTGAGAGAGATTTTCCTAGGAAAACACTTAGCGAGGGAAAACAAGATTAATGCAATGAAATATCAAATAAACCCCAACTAAGTTCCAACTCTTCACAAAGAAGAGGTTGGTGGCTAAGCCACCATATAAGAGATCATGGTATGACACCACGAAGATATATCTTGGGTGCATGGCCAATACTCGACATTCAAGCTTATAATTCAACATTAATTAGAAAAAGAGAGATAACACTGAATTTTTGTTTTGGGCATAATGGGGGGAGTGAGAAACCATTGTGTTAGGATAACACTCTCCCTATGTCCATTCCTACACCTAAACCCAAACAACATCACAACTATAGGGGTGTGTGCAAGATCTTCAAGTCAAACTCGTAGAATCAATGATATTTAGCCCCATTCGTCAATAACATGAATCTTGCATCATGGAGAGGCTTCGTGAAGATGTCCGCGAGATTATCCTTGGTGGGGACATATGCGAGCTCAATATCACCTCTTTCCACATGATCCTAGATGAAATGATGACGAATCTCAATGTGCTTCGTCCTTATGTGTTGCACGGGGTTGTAGGCGATCTTGATGGCACTTTCATTGGCACACATGAGGGGAACCTTCTCCAAGTGAACATTGTAATCTTTCAGGTTTTGCCTCATCCATAGAAATTGGGTGCAAGCACTTGCGGAGGCCACGTACTCGGCTTTGGCGGTGGAGAGAGATATGCAATTTTGCTTCTTCGAAGACCAACTCACGAAGGACGTACCAAGAAATTGGCAAGCCGCGAAAGTAGACTTCCTATCGTAATAATCGCTGGCACAATCCAAGTCCGTGTAGCCCTTGATATAGAATTGTGCCCCCTTCGGGTACCACAAACCAAATCTTGAGGTATCAACAAAATACCGAAAGATCCTATGGACCGCCACTAAGTGGCTTTCCTTAGGAGCCGCTTGATACATTGCACACACACCTACACTCAAAACGATATCAGGCCTAGATTCACAGAGGTAAAGCAAAGAACCAATCATAGAACGATACAACTTTTGGTCCACATATTTAACATCTAGATTGTGCTTGAGGTGGCATTTGGCTTGCATAGGTGAAGGCTTCATCTTTGCACCTTGGAAGTTAAACCTCTTGAGGATATCTTGGGTGTACTTGGCTTGAGAAATGAAAGTCCCACGAGCCAATTGCTTGATCTCAAAGCCAAGAAAGAATTTAAGCTCTCCCATCATGGACATCTCAAACCTGTCAGTCATAAGCTTTGAGAACTCATTATTAAAATCTTAGTTAGTTGAGCCAAAGATAATATCGTCCACATAGAGTTGGAATATGAAAAGCTCTCCCTTTACCCTCTTTGTGAAAAGGGTGGGGTCGATCTTCCCAACTTCGAAAACACGGTCTTCCAACAACTCTCTAAGGTGCTCATACCACGCACGTGGTGCTTGTTTAAGTCCATAGAGCGCCTCATCAAGTTTGTAGACATGGTTAGGAAAGTTGAGGTTGCTTAAGATATACATCCTCTTTTAGTGGACCATTCAAGAAAGCACTTTTGACATCCATTTGTTGCAATTTGAAATTATGCGAAGATGCATATGCAAGGAGGATACAGATGGACTCAAGGTGAGCCACGGGAGCATAGGTCTCATCAAAGTCAATGCCTTCCACTTGAGTGTATCCTTGAGCCACCAATCTTGCTTGTTCCTTATGACAATGCCATGCTCATCTTGCTTGTTCTTGAAAATCCACTTAGTGCCAATAACATTATGGCAATGTTTGGGCTTCTAAACTAGATTTCAAAATTTATTGCGCTCAAAGTTATTGAGCTCATCATGCATAGCTTCAACCCAATCAGAGTCCTCAAGAGATTCAAACACTTTCTTTGGTTCCACCATAGATATGTGAGCTTGATGCTCACTAAAATGTGCCAATTTCCTTCTTGTGGATCTACGAGCTTGAACCTTCCAACACTTCGTTGTCTTGAGCATCAATTTTCTTCAAATCTCTTCTTATCCTTCTAGCACGACGAGCTTCGATCTCCTCATTATTGCGAGGAGGAATCACTTGATCATTTGGGTCCCCGTCTTGACCAACTTGGCCTTGACCATCATCATTATCATCAACCACAACTTCTTCAACACTAGCTTCAACTTTAGGAGAGGAGGATGAGGATGGTTGATCTTGGCCTTGACCTTGACTAGCATGAATAATAGGAGTGGTTGCTTCTTTCGCAGTAACTTGATAAATAAGAGGAGGGTCTTCAACATGTTCTTGGTTAGGTGGATCACTTGGCTCCTTGGCTTGTTCTTCTATTGTAGAGGAGGTCTCCACTTGAGTAGAGAATAGTCCTTCTCGAGTCTCTATAAGGTGTCCCTCAATGGGGCGGAAAAATCCCACACCCATCCTTCTTATGGCTTCTTGAGGCATTTCAACATCTACATTAGAAACATGAAATTGCGCCACTTGGGAGCCATCATTTTCCTCAAAAACTACACTATAAGATTCTATGACAATCCGTGAGGCTTTTTCAAAGACTCTATAAGTGTGGGATTCGACACCGTAACCAACAAATATACCCTCAATAGTTTTGGATGGAAATTTAGACAACCTAACACCATTGATCAAATAGAAGCACTTACAACCGAATACACAAAAGTAGGAGACGTTGGGCTTGTTGCCGGTGAGGATCTCATATGGAGTCTTCCCCAAGCCCTTGCGGATGTAGAGGCGGTTGGAGGAGTGGCAAGCAGTAGAAATAGCCTCCGCCCGAAGATGTTGGGGAGAAGAATACTCCGCCAACATTGTCCTTGCCATGTCCAATAGAGTTCTATTCATCCGCTCAGCTACACCATTTTATTGAGGGGTGTACTTGGCGGACAAATACTCTCATCACTAAGGAATTCATTCAAATTGTACGTAGTTCTTGAACTCGGAGCCATTATCACTCCTAATGGCCATGATTTGGACACTATGTTGGCGTTGCACTTTCTTGGTGTAATCGATGATAGTTTGTTGGGTCTCACTCTTGCACTCGAAGAAATAGACCCAAGTGTATCTTGAGTAGTTATCAACAATCACCAAGAAATACTTCTTGCCTCCAAGACTTGCCTCAGGCACGACACCAAAGAGATAAACATGGAGAAGCTCCAAGATCTTCTTTGATGAGATAATAGTCTTAGCCTTGTGGGCGGCATCATGCATCTTTCCTTCAACACACGACCTACAAACGCGATCTTAGGAAAAAGAAACATTTTATTTTAGTTGGAGGATAAGGTCACCTTTGTGAAGACTTTGAAAAGTTCTCATGTTGACATGGATAAGAGGAGATGCCACAACCACCCCACGCCCGCCTTTCCGAAAATACACATTCATTACGAGTTGGTAGACTTCGAAAAGTCCACCACAAACAACTCATTTTCAACATTTCCCATGTATGTGACGTCAAGAGTCTTGATCCTCAAAAGGACCGCAATATCAGGATCAAAGAAGATGGAGAAACCCATCTTCCCTAATGAACAAACTGAAAGTAAGTTGTAACCAAGGGATTCAACAAGCATGACGTCCACGATAGTGATATCAGGAGCAATCACAACCTTGCCAAACCCCGATACCTTACACTTGGACTTGTCTCCGTAGGTGACGGTTGCATCAATATCATTTGGGCGCAACTCCGTCACAAGTTCTTTTCTTCCGGTCATATGACTAGTGCATCCACTATAAATTATCCATTTAGACCCACCGGAAGCATAGTCATGCAAGAGATCATTGACTAGAGTTAGGACCCTAGGAGGGTCCCATCATGTTAGCAACAAGGGTCTTTGGAACCCAAATGGTATAGTCAATGTAACCCTCAACAGGACCAACATATTTAGCTTGCACAACACCATAATAATCAACATATAAGAAATGGTGTGGATTGTTCGTTCCCGCGGAAATGCTACGAGTACTGTTGTCCCTCATGAGAACACTACTTGAAGCAACATTGTTAGCTTGTGCGGGAGTGCTACGAGTAGTGTTGCCCCTAATGAAAAAACACCTTAAGCACCATTGTTGGCCTTCTTCTTGCTCTTCTTCTTGTTCTTCTTCTTGGCAACATAGCCAAGACCTTGCTTGCCCACTTGTTGCCTTTGAGCACTCATTTGTGGTCTAGCAATAACCACATGAGAGCTAGGGGCAACCACTTGTGGGATACATACCACAACCTTCTCAAATTGAGGGCCTTTGCCATTGAGCCTTGCTTGCTCTTCCTTCAACCTAACATTTTCCTCAATAATATTTGCATGATCACAAGAATAAGTAGAGATGCTAGGGTTGTTAAGTTGATTAAGTTGAGTTTGAAGCTGTTCATGCAACTCTTTGAGGGAAGAATGTTGACTCTCCAAGGCCTTGTGACCCTTGGTTAGCTTTCCAAACTCCTCGGTTAGTTTACCATGACCAACACCAAACTTAACCTTATCCCTTTTAGCCTTTTTATATTTAGCAATTGCAAGGTCACGTTCCTTAGTGAAATTAGAAACAAGTTCATTATGTGACTCTTTAATAGATTCTCATTCCTCCTCAAGAGAAACTCTACCATCATGCTCTTCCTCAATAGTCATAGAGAGAGATGATATCTCATCCGCATCCCTTCTTTCAATCTCACCTTTCTTCTCAAGAGCTTCATGGGCCTCTCCAAATTGTCTCATGAGATGATCAAAGTACTTATTGGTATCCCCTTGTATGTTAGACATAAAACATTCCAAAGAGAGAATTTCATATTCTACTCTAAGACTAGCATGATTTTAAAGTTCACTTGGGGTCTTAGAGTTGGGAGAAGGTGATACCTCCGAGGCCTTAGCCATGAAGCACTTGGCATTTGGGTGAGGATTATTCTCATTGGGGGATTGAAAGAGAGATAAAGATGATGAAGTAGAAGCAATAGCAAGAGCGGCCACTTCACTTGTCTCTTCTTCTTCTTCATCACTTCTGGAATCATACTCCTCTTGAGTCACTAGCACAAACTTGGTGGTGGACTTCTTGTTGAATGGTTTCTTCTTGAAGTGAGGTTTCTTGTAGTCAGCCTTGGACTTTTCCTTGCGAGTAAGCTTGCCACCATGGAGTTCTCTATTCTCATAGGGACACTCCGCAATGAAGTGGTGCTTATATTCACAATTGAAGCAAGACCTCACACGTTGAGTCCCATCATTTCCATAGAGAGACTTGGTCTTCTCCTCAACATATGCCTTGGCCTTGGGAGGATCCCTCCAAAACTTTTGCACGGTGAGAGCAATGATATTGTAGTGGTGGTATCACGGCAGACGCCATGGGATGGCTTAAGTGTTGGGGCCGATGGACGCTGGAGGTATCCGGGGAGGGATCGCACGGCGAGTAGCGCCGCGCTAAGATGTCTCAAGCACTGCAAACAACAGATCTTACCCAGGTTCAGGGCCCTCATGTGGAGGCAACACCCCTACTCCTGCCTTTCCTCTCTATATGTGTGTAATCGAGTAGCCACAGTACAATGTATGCCTCCAGCCGAGTAGCCACTCTGTTGTTCTCTCTCTTTCTACTGTGAGCTCTAGCAATAAATGCGAAGTGTAGAAACGTCCCTTGCGCAGAAGGGGGCAGGGCACCTTATATACTGGTGCCCAGCCGAATAGGTAAAGACTAAAAGGTACGGTGATGTGACTTGACAATTGTGACGACAGCACGCCTCCGAGATCCCGCGCGGAGAAGCGCCGCGCCGTACACCTGACAGCCCTTGTCCACCCTGCCAGTGAGATAGGGTAGGCCTCTAGACCTGTCCTGTCCCCTCTGTCAGTGACAGGACTCGACAGGCGCCTACAGCACTGTAGCCACGCCGTAGCGCGGATAATCACGCGCTCCGTAGTTGAACCGCACGCCGGTACGGACGCAGGATACGCGGGATCCTTTGTCAGAACGGCTCGTATTGACTTCTTGCCCGGGTAGGAACGTAGTCCCTCTACCCGGACCAACTTCTTTACTCGGACGAATATAACTTCCTTGATATCTTCTCTTGGCCTTCGGTGGATATGTCTGGATAGAAACCTACCGGGTAGCAAGTACCCGGGTAGCCGTCTACCCGGTCAAACATCCCTTTGACCTTGCCCTTTAGCACTTGCCTTACCCCTACTCGGGGGGTAACCCCCGACATTAGTCCCCGAAGCTGGTAGAGTCCTGCGAACTTGTTCACTGGGCCCTGCCAGCTTAAAAAAAAACCTTATCTTTGCAACTGAAAGAGGCCGAGTAGCACCTCCATACGGCCCTTTAACTCTTGCTTGAATCTCTTCTTCTCCGAGTAGCGCTGTCTTTCTTCTGTGATGCCGAGTAAAATAACTTAGCGAAATTTCGAACACAATCCCGCTGAGACAGACCGAATCCACCTCTCCGTGTCGCTACAGGGCACGTGTCACACCCCTGTACCCCCGACGCCTCGATGCCAGGGACACAGCGGGCCACGCGCCAACCTCTGCAACCTGGGCCCACCAGCCCGTTAGGTCACGTCAGTTGTACTCGAGAGCCAACGATCTGGACATGGGATTAACTGCGCCCGTTACGCGCGCGTTATGCGCTATGTGCATTTCTAACGGCCACTTAACCCACGCTGCACGATCGTGGCCCACGATCAATGCCACGATCAATCCACTGGTAACGGCAACTCGAGGCGTAGAGATAAATACCTCCGCGATGCTCCCTTCTCACTTTTCCTTTTCTTCCCAATCTCACGCCCCTTCGCCTCTCCGCCACCATCGAGCACATCGCTACCGCAAATCCTTGCTGCGCCGCTGCTCCACACGCCGCGAGAGAGAGTAGAAAAGAATCGCCTCCGCTCAATATCCAACTCCAATATCCCACGAGCGCCTCCGCCTCCATGGCTTCTCACGGAGATGACGATGCCGCCGCCCGCGCCGGCTGGGAAGGATCGGAGGTCACGGCAGAAGACTGCCAGTGGCTTGTCAACACGCGCCACGAGCCTCCCGGCGTCGTGTGCAGGCATCCAGGTACCGAAATCATCCCCAAGCCTGAGAAAGACGAGTACGTCGTCTTCCTCGCTCACTTAAAGCGCGGCTTCGGCCTCCCCATCTCTGAGTTCTTCTCTGAGTTCCTCAAAAACTTCGGCCTCCAGCCACATCACGTTCCACCCAACGCCATCGTAATGCTATCTATCCACGCCGTCGTGTGCGAGGCCTTCTTAGGCGTGTACCCAACCGTCCACACCTGGGCCAGGTACTTCTTCTTCCGAAAGCAAAGTGTTCCCAATCCAGGGCACACCGAGAGCGCGCGCGCGATGACCCAGACCGTATGCGCCATGATGATACAACGCAAGACCGGGCACCACACGCGGGTCAAGGGACTGGAAACTGTGCGCAAGTGGCAGCGCAGTTTCTTGTATGTGAAGAATGTTGCTGCCGAGAAGGGGAAGCCAATCGAGGACCGAATCATGCTTCCAAAGTTCAAGAACGCAAGGCCCAACCAGCAGAATTGGGGCTACGACCCCAAGAAGACCATCCATGATGTCCTCCAGGTTGAGCGACGCCTGGCCGAGTTGGCCTCGGAAGGGTTTCGCCGGGACGACCCCATCACGTGCTGGATATCACGCCGAGTGCTCCCACTCTAGCATCGCACGCACAAGATGTGCTACATGGGAGGACCCCGAGACTGCACAAGGACAACAACATTCGAGCTCACCAAAGCCGAGGTGGCTCTCCGGGCCAGGTCCATCATGCAGACCTCGCTTACTGACACTTGGATGTATGGCTTCGAGCCGTATAGCCGCCTCAAGCCTATTGGACAGGTGATGGCTAGGTTGAGACTCCAAGTGCAGAGTGTGTAGCTAGTGGCAAGCCTTCTTCCCCACGAGGGTGACTCGAAGGGTTATATCGAACTCTTGGGGAGCCAGTATTTCAGAAGTTGTCTTCTAAGCTTCCTCCAGGATCCTGCAAACAAATAGAGAGTTTTGTGCCCTCAACCTCATCAAGTGGTTGTCAAGCACAAGGTGTGAGACTTCTAAATTGCAGTGAAAAACTGAAAGTAAATGTGCAATATTTAAATCTACTATTAAATGCAAATGAGAAAATAAATATGCAATGGATTGTTTTTGTATTTTTGTGATGCAAGTGGTGATGGAGATAATGTAAATTCGAATTGGAGATGCAAGTAAAGTAAAGTGCAAGTAAAGTAAATTGCAGCAAAGTAACTAGAGTGCTTTCTTATATTTAAAATAGGACCGGGGTTCATGGTTTCACACTTGCATTCTCTCAAATAAAGTGGAAGAAGATGGACATAAAGAATTACATGTGAGATTACAATAACATGTTTAACATTGAGTACTTCCATCTGGGCATCACGTCCTAGCATAGAGATCTCTACGGTCATATTGATACCTCTTATACTCCACCAAGATGCGAAATAAATCATAACACCTCGATAATTAAGGAAAAACCAGAGTATAGCTTTAAGCAATGTGACATGAAGTTGAAGCAAGAACTTGCTAGATCTAGTCATGGAGATTGATTAGTGTCACTTCAAATCCCCGGTAACAAGGTACTCCTTTTTATCCCTAGTGAGCTAACTAAGAAAGGTTTAACAAAACCTAAGTGGATCGCTGAACTTCTGTCACTTTCACAGCACTAGCCACCCCCCGTTACTCCAACTAATGCACCCATCACCCCACACACGCTCTCAAGAACTAGATTGATCAAAGCTAGCAAATAAGAACGGGGTACATAAGATACATCTACTCAAATAACTCAAGAGAAACAATTGCAATCTCAGATTCAATAACTCATAGAAAAGATCCACCACATAGGAATTACAACGGTGCCCGTAATCATGTGAGGCAGCTCATACGGATCTAATTAGTGAAGCACATATAGAGAGAGATACAAGTGCTACTTCCACAAATCCATAGCCCTGGGGTGGACTACTCCCTCTTCATGGAGATGTCGATGGAGATGACGTTGGAGGGGTAGGAGATCACACCGGCGGTGCCCCGCCGGAGTTTTCCCCCTCCAATATGGAACTTCTGGTCTCTGTTTTGGTGTTTCAGTGTTTCGGCGGCGCTCCTCTCCGTAAGGGTATGGGGGACCCTTTTTATAGTCGGTTTTAGGTCAAGACGGAGTCGGTAAGTCGAAGATGGAAGGAATGGGGGCCACAGGGGCCAAAAGGGGGCCTCTCACGCGGCCAAGGAATCTGGCCGCATGGAGGCTCCTCTTTTGGGCATCCTTGCCCAATTCTCGTGGATCCTTCGCCCGCAAGTCTTCTCCTTCCAAAAAAAATGACCCCCGCTGATTTTCAGGTGATTTCGCGAAAATTTGCCCCCTGAAACGTCAAAAATATAGAAAACGGGGTTTCTGACAGGCAGGGTTAATTCCATAAAAGTTGGGGGACTTATTTAACCCAAAAATACTATAAAACATTGAATTATACCCTTATATGATGCAATATGTAATAGAAAACCATGTGAAAATATGCAAGATTCATCTATGCATTTTACATGCATCAACATCCCCAAGCTTAACCCATGCTCGTCCTCGAATATGAAGGTGATAAAACTAAGATGGGTTTTGCATATTGAAACAATCATGGGATATCAAGGAGGATTATTCATGCTACCAAATGATTAATACTGGAAATGAGTAGCAATATACAATTCATGTTGTAAGAAATATCAAACATGCAAGCAAAGATGCTTCATGAAAGTTCACAAAGTGTATAATGAAATAAAAGCACTATGGACCAAATTCATACACAAAATGAAAAATAAAATCCTATATTGGTCAAAGAATAGCATAATGGAGAATAGAAAATATGGTGGACACTTTGGAGAAAATTAAGTAGACGTAAACATGATCAAGTCTTATTTAGCCTCTAAATTATTCAACTAAAATTACTAATTGAAATGTGGTATCCATTGATCTAGGACTCTCATTGCCCCTTTATCACTAGCATCTTAAAATTGTGAGTATTGAAGTAATGAGAATGACAAGGTGGTTGAAAGCCTCATGTCCCGTGAGTGTGAAAACCTACTCCATGATTACTCAATTTAAGATTCCTAATAAGCTTTGTACAATCATAATAAGTATTAGTGACATCATAGAGAACCGCAAAGAGGTACCTCTTGCCCCATGACATGAAAACAAGCCCATGTTACAATGACAAGATGAACAAACGGAGTAGACTCATCATCCTTTTTATTTTCATTCACTATTATGCATAGCTTCTTATTTTGTTATAGGATGTGTTGTAGAGTCACTTAAGCTGTAACTAAATTTCCACCATGATAAATCATGGCTCGGGTTAGCGGCCCAATGTGTTTATCTAGTCATATAGACACTTACTCATCAAAACTTACTATTCCTCTATTTCATTTTGGCATGGCAGGAGTCCAAAAACAAAAGTACATGATATCAACCAAATTTAAATTTTTGTGCAATGTTGAAAGCTTTCCGGTGATACACGTTTATAGCTAGCTCCCAACCACACACTTGTCAAACGCAAAACTTGTGGCTCCCATTATTGGGTCATGTTTATTAGATGCATAAAAAGTAAAGTGTGCCTTCAAAAGTTCGCGAGAGTCCTATCCCAAGTTCAACCCATGACAATTAATAAAGTGAATATCTTAATTTAGAACATAAATAACACAATAACATGGTTAACATACTCGGAATAGCAATGAAGCTAATGGGAAGATATGGTGGACTCACTGGAAATACTTGGCTAAGGAGTGATGGAAACAAGTTTTTACTTGTTGGAATTTTTAAATTTTTTGGGCTAGCAAGAGGGAGATAGTTTACCAGCTACTATGCATGCGTATGTCCATAGAACTACTCATTTCATGAAAAACTAAATAAACCAGGACTTAACATCAAGGACATGAATAAGAGATAGCTCAAGACAACATTATTGCAAATTTCTACACATAAAAAGCCTATAAATCATGCAAACATATGTAGCTCTTCAAATCAACCATGGCATCCCTATTTTAAGTCATAATACTAGCATACAATACATTCCAACCCCAAACTCCAGTATCTCAATCTCATATAAAATGATGGTGGTGGTCTTATCAAAACAAAAATAAAAACAAAAACTAGACGCTTCAAGTCTCTACGATAAATGCTTTGCTTAGAAAAACAGAAAGTAGACGTGTGCTAACCAAAAGAGTGTAGCTCCAGTGGGGTGTTGATCACATCCCCAAGCTTATGGATTTCACCATTCTTGGATGTCTCGAGGCGCAGCTCCTCTATTCCCTGTGAAAAAACTTCACAAAACATGTTTCTCCCATTCTTTTTCTGTGGGGTGAGATTAGCAAGGACAAACAAATCACATGCTTGCTGTACAAAATTCCAAATCAAATGCTCCAGTAGATAGATAATAAGGTTCATTATGTTTTATGTTCACTCTCTTGCTTGAAAGAATCATGGAAATTCTATTCCCAATCCCAAAGAGTGCATAAAACAAAAGAAGGCAGAATCTGTCCAGAAAAGCAACAACAGCAAAACAAACGTTTTTCCCTAAGCTAGACTCGTCAAAAAATTAAGTCAATTTTTGTGCTTACAGAGGACGAAAATTTGCAGAACATACTAAAACATTAGCTCAATACGACATACCAATAAAAAACATAAAATCATACGGTGAGCAGACTCGTGCTGAAACAGAAATTTCATGCACTAGGATAGCAACTTATAAGTCCAAATGAGTTTGACTTGACTCTTTATTGAAAACTCCAGAATCAAAACAAAAAAAAACTAATCTCTTTAGACAGCAAGAGGACACTAGGAAATCCAAACAAAAACAACCGGGTTACCTCCCGTAAAGCGCTTTCTTTATAGCCAAGCTAGGCTTTACTTACTTGATAATCAAGAGGGATAAAGCTCATGAGGGAGCTTGTTCTTCAGCGTGCCCCTCTTCCTTGGGAAGTGCTCCATGCTTTTATTGTGAGGGAACTGAAACTTGACATTCCCTTCCTTGGAGTCTATGATTGCACCTGTAGTACGAAGAAAAGGTCTACCCAAAATAATAGGACTAGGGGATTTATCCCCCATATCCATAATAATGAAATCAACGGGTACGAAAGTCATGTGCAATTCAATCGTAACATCTTTTACTTGTCCTACAGCATGTTTAGTAGAGTTATCAGCAAGGACAAATTCACTTCAGCACTTTTATAAATTTTCTAGTTCTAGCAATTCATATAATTCTTTAGAGAGTACCGATATACTAGAACCTAGATCTAACATAGCATGGTGAATTTCTTTTCCAATTGAAACTAGCATCTTGGGGATCCATGCATCCCCAACATTAGGAGGTATCATGGCCTCATTCTTGTACCTAGCAATTTTTTCTTGCAAGACATGATTAGCAATATAAGATCCAAAGCCAGGTTGATTAACATTTATAGTGGGATCACTAGCAAATTTTTGTAGAGTAGCAATAAGTTCTTGCAAGCTACTTTTTTCTAAATCAAGCAATGGATCCTTAATTTCAGTAAGCATCATAATTTCCACTACTTTACTCTCTAATTTAGCTAGCATGTTTGATTCACGAGGACTAATTCCATCTTTGCTAGCAAGATAAGACATATATGGAAGTAAATATTCAGGGTACTTCACTATTTCATTCAAAGTTTCTTCTAAGCTAGTAGGGACATGCTCACTTGTATTCTCAGCAATATGATCAATATTTTCAATAATAGGAGCAGCAATAGTAATAGAATTCATTCCTACACTAGGTTGTTCTTGTGGCTTTTCTGCTGACATGCTTAATAGAGTTGCTTGATTATCAGCTAATTTTGACAATGCTTTATCTAAATTCGAAGATTGAAGTTGCAATCCTTTAATATCACTACTAATGGATGCAATAGACTTATTTAACTCATGTATGATAGCATTGTGACTAGCAACTTGTTCCATAAGCAATTTATTAGATTCAGAAATTTCACTAGAAGGCTTCCACTTATTTTCATTAGCATTAGGATATGGAACAAAAGGTTTATTTGGCACATAAGGAGGTTTACTATATGAATTGTAAGCATGACCAAAACCATTCCTACCATAATTCCTAACAAAATTAACATTCACACTTTCATAATTACTACCAACTAGCCCCTGCAAAGGCACATTCTCCATATTTTGTTTATTAATAAAAGCAAGAATAGTGTCCATTTTAGAAGACAAATCATTGGTTTCTTCAATTGAGTTTATTTTCTTAGTGGGATTGGGTGCTCTTTCAGTATTCCATTGACTATAATTTTGCAATATGCTTTCTAATATGCTCTTAGCCTCACCTACAGTTTTACTCATAAAGGCACCTCCAGCAGCAGAATCAAGTATATTTGTAGACATGTAGTTTAGACCATTATAAAAAGAGTGTAGTATGGTCCATTCATTTACTCCATGTGATGGTCATGTTCTAAGCATTAATTTAATTCTATCCCATGCCATGGCTACATGTTCATTCTCATTTTTCCTAAATGAGAGGATATTATTCCTATTTTGCAAAATTTTAACGGGAGGATAATATTTATTAATGAAAGCTTCTTTTAAATCAACCCAAGACTTTATACTAGCTGTAGGTAGTGAAAGTAACCATTCTTTAGCCTTTCCTCTAAGTGAAAAAGGAAATAATTTCAGTTTTAAAACACTACTTTCCACATTTTTAAATTTTTTGCATATCACATATTTCCATGAAATCATGAAGATGCATAGAGGCATCCTCCATAGTACTACCACCAAATTCCTCTCTAGTAATTAAATTCAATAAACTATGACTTATTTCATAGCTTTCAGCTTGTATTTCAGGTGTAGTAATTGGCCTAGCAATGAATTGGTCATTGGGTGTATTTGTGTAGTCACTTAATTTAGTTCTATCACCCATTTTAACAGTTTTTATGTAGTTTTTAATTTTTTATGCAAAACTGAAAAGTAAAGTAACTAGGCAAATTCGAAATACTAAAATAAACTAGATAACTAAATGCAAAACTAAAATGCAAACTAAAATAAAATATGCAAGACAAAACAAAAACAAAAACAAGACAAGAAACAAAACAATCTACTTGAAAGAAGGTGGAGATAGAAAGGACGGTACTCACGTAGGTGCAACCTCCCCAAGCTTAGGTGTTTGCACACCTTGTTGGTGATGAAGACTTCTTGTGAGCTCCCTTGGACAAATCCTTCACCCATGGCTCCCCGGCAACGGCGCCAGAAAAACGCTTGATGGCTAGGTTGAGACTCCAAGTGCAGAGTGTGTAGGTAGTGGCAAGCCTTCTTCCCCACGAGGGTGACTCTAGGGTTTATATTGAACTCTTGGGGAGCCAGTATTTCAGCAGTTATCTTCCAAGCTTCCTCCAGGATCCTGCAAACAAATAAGTGGTTGTCAAGCACAAGGTGTGAGACTTCTAAATTGCAATGCAAAACTGAAAGTAAATGTGCAATAATTAAATCTACTACTAAATGCAAATGAGAAAATAAATATGCAATGGATTGTTTTTGTATTTTTGTGATGCAAGTGGTGATGGAGATAATGTAAATTCGAATTGGAGATGCAAGTAAAGTAAAGTGCAAGTAAAGTAAATTGCAGCAAAGTAACTAGAGTGTTTTCTTATATTTAAAATAGGACCGGGGTTTATGGTTTCACACTTGCATTCT
This sequence comes from Alopecurus myosuroides, assembly GCA_028641055.1. Classification (NCBI taxonomy): domain Eukaryota; kingdom Viridiplantae; phylum Streptophyta; class Magnoliopsida; order Poales; family Poaceae; genus Alopecurus; species Alopecurus myosuroides. Next base: position 189,836,257 of record CM054061.1, on the reverse strand, counting down.
CTCAAATGAAGTGGTAGACGGTCGACATAAAGAATTACATGTGAGATTACAATAACATGTTTAACATTGAGTACTTTCATATGGGCATCACGTCCTAGCATAGAGATCTCTACAGTCATATTGATCCCTCTTATACTCCACCAAGATGCAAAATAAATTATAACACCTCGATAATTAAGGAAAAACCAGAGTATAGCTTTAAGCAATGTGACATGAAGTTGAAGTAAGAACTTGCTAGATCTAGTCATGGAGATTGATTAGTGTCACTTCAAATCCCCGGTAACAAGGTACTCCTTTTTATCCCTAGTGAGCTAACTAAGAAAGGTTTAACAAAACCTAAGTGGACCGCTGAACTTCTGTCACTTTCACAGCACTAGCCACCCCCCGTTACTCCAACTAATGCACCCATCACCCCACACACGCTCTCAAGAACTAGATTGATCAAAGCTAGCAAATAAGAACGGGGTACATAAGATACATCTACTCAAATAACTCAAGAGAAACAATTGCAATCTCAGATTCAATAACTCATAGAAAAGATCCACCACATAGGAATTACAACGGTGCCCGTAATCATGTGAGGCAGCTCATACGGATCTAATTAGTGAAGCACATAGAGAGAGAGAGAGAGATACAAGTGCTACTTCCACAAACCAATAGCCCTGGGGTGGACTACTCCCTCTTCATGGAGATGTCGATGGAGATGACGTTGGAGGGGTAGGAGATCACACCGGCGGCGCCCCGCCGGAGTTTTCCCCCTCCAATCTGGAACTTCTGGTCTCTGTTTTGGTGTTTCGGAGTTTCGGCGGCGCTCCTCTCCGTAAGGGTACAGGGGACCCTTTTTATAGTCGGTTTTAGGTCAAGACAGAGTCGGTAAGTCGAAGATGGAAGGAATTGGGGCCACAGGGGCCAAAAGGGGGCCTCCCACATGGCCAAGGAATCTGGCCGCGTGGAGGGTTCTCTTTTGGGGCTCCTTGCCCAATTCTCGTGGATCCTTCGCCCGCAAGTCTTCTCCTTCCAAAAAATGACCCCCGCAGATTTTCAGGTGATTTCGCGGAAGTTTTCCCCCTGAAACGTCAAAAATATAGAAAACGGGGTTTCTGACAGGCAGGGTTAATTCCATAAAAGTTGGGGGACTTTGTAATTTAACCCCAAAATACTATAAAACATTGAATTATACCCTTATATGATGCAATACGTGAAGGGAATATGCCCGAGAGGCAATAACAAAGTGTTTATTATGTTATTCCTTGTTTATGATAGATGTTTATTTCTCATGCTAGAATTGTATTAACCGGAAACGTTGATACATGTGTGATTAATAAACAAACCAACGTTCCTAGTGAAGCCTCTCTTTTAACTAGCCCGTTGATTAAACAGATGATCAAGGTTTCCTGATCATGAACATTGGATGTTGTTGATAACGGGGTCATGTCATTAGGAGAATGACATGATGAACTTAAACCCTAACTAAGTATAACAATACGATCAAGTCATTTAGTTTTGTTGTTATGTCTTACATTCGGAGTAACATTATTCCTTAGACCATTAGATCATGTTAATCACTAATACCGAAAGAATACTTTGATGACATCAAACGTCACACCGTAAAAGGGTGACTATAAAGGTGGCATTGGATATTCGGAAAGTGTTAGTTGAAGCTCATGGATCAAGAATGGGATTTGTCCATCCAATATGACGGATAGATATACTCAGGGCCCTCTCGGTGATATCACATCGACACCGCTTGCAAGAAAGTGATTTGATCACTAGGATGTTATATCACGGGAACAAGAAAAGAGTACTTGTCGGATAACGAGATCGAACAAGGTATAGTGGATACCGATGATCGGATCTCGGACAAGTAATATATCGCGAGACAAAGGGAAATCGTTACGACGTTGAAAGGTTCACACGATCACGAGAGTCATCGTTGAATATATAGGAGTCATCACGGATTTCCAGATCCCGCTGTTGATTATTGATCGGAGAGGAGTCTCGATCATGTCTATAATATTCACGAACCGTAGGGAGACACACTTAAGGTTCGATGAAGCGTTAGAGAGGATACGGAATGCCAGAGAATATTTTGGGCAGCTCCGGAATTGTTTCGGGGAAAATTGAAATAGTTCAAGGGGTTTTTCATCGAATGGTTGTTAATAGAATTAACAAATGGTTCGAGGTGCTGCATGCAAATGTTTGTTAATGGAATTAACAAATATAAATAAAGAAATAAAAATGTTTTATTTATTTATTAAAGAAAAACCTTTGGATTTTCCAAGTGGGAATTTATGGAAATTTGAGTGGGTTTGAGTGGAGCTTCCACTCACATGAAGAGAGGAAGGGGTGGGGGCACCCATGGCTGGCCGCACCCCCCCTTTGGGCTGCCTCCCCCTCCCCTATAAAAGGAGGGTGAGGGCTCTCTCTTCCACACACACTTGCTCACACATTTTCCCTTCCACCCGCTGCTCCATTCCATGGTCTCCGGCTTGGCGAAGCCCTGACCGTGGGATTCTTCACCACCACCACGCCGTCGTGCTGCTGGAATTCCGGAGGGATCCTCTACTTCCACAACCCGCTGGAACGAGGGAACGGAAGTCTTCATCGAGCTGAACGTGTGACCGATTACGGAGGCACCGCCGGATTGCGGTGCTCTTCTTCTCGCTCGGGATCGGTGTGAGAACGACTACGCCAACAACGAGATCTTTTCTCGTACCACTTAGAGTCTTCGAGGGTATGTTATCTCAAGACTCTCTTTCTCCCCGTTGCCTTTCATCTCATAGATTAGATCTTGGCCATTTGGGTTTATCGCGTGTAGGAAAATTTTTGTTTTCTATGCTACGTTCCCCTTCAGTGGTATCAGAGCCGGATCTATGCGTAGATGAATTGTACGGGTAGAACACATAGGAGTATGTGGGGGTTGATGATCATGTTTTTGTCTCTTTGAGTATTTTATGATCTTAGTGCCATAGTAGGATGAAGCTGCCCCGGACTAAGTTTACGTGTACCATGTACGCGAGAATTGTCTCACTTGTGACTGAGGGGGTGTCCGTTTCTCCTACTATAGTTAAGATCTAATCTACAAAGGGTTGTTAAAAATATGTTTTATCAACGTTGTGGTTCTTGTACGTAGGTATGAACGGTTCTATCTTCGTAAGCCCAAAGCCACGTAAAATATGCAAAAATAAATTAGACGCGTCTAACTTGTTTTTGCAGGGCATGTGATGTGATATGGTCAATGTTACAAATGTTATGTATGAGATGATATCTTTTGTAAATTATTGACATACCGGCTGGAGCCATATGGTTGTCTTATTTTATGGCCTGCGTGCTGTATGTCATATCCATGTGATATGTTGTAATGGACAATCAAGATGGAGGTGCCACGGACCTTGGTGCCACGCCGGTGGAATGATGGAGATCATACCATGATGCACAAGATGGAGATCAAGTGCAAGAAGGACCATATCATATCACATTATCCATGCATGTGATGTTTATCCTTTTATGCATCTTATTTTGCTTAGATCGCGACGGTAGCATTATAAGATGATCCCTCTCACTTAATATCAAGATAATAATGTGTTCTTCCTTAAGTATGCACCGTTAAGAAAGTTCGTCGTTTCGAGACACCACGTGATGATCGGGTGTGATAGACTCAACGTTCGCATACAACGGGTGTTTTCAAGCCTAGCATGTACAGACATGGCCTTGAAACACATGCAATACTACGGTTCTACTTGGCGAGCCTAGCATGTACAGACATGGCCTCGGAACACATAACCGAAAGGTAAAGCATGAGTCATATGAATGATATGATGAACATGTTGATGTTCGCCTTTGCAACTACACCGTCTCACGTGATGATCGGTTTCGGTGTAGTGAATTTGGTTCGTGTAATCACTAAAGACAACTAAGAGGGATGTTGTTTTTGAGTGGGAGTTCATGGGATAATTTTAGAATTAACTTGAACTTAATTTATCATAAACATAGTCTAAATAGTCTTTGCAAATATGTTGTAGATCATGGCACCACCTACCTTCAATTTCAATATGTTCATGGAGAAAGAGAAATTAGCGAATAATGGAAGCAACTTTACCAACTGGGCACTTAACCTGAGGATTCTCCTCACCGCTTGCAAGAAGCTCTATGTGCTTGATGCACCTCTAGGTGACCAGCCCGCTGATGATGCTTCTGATGAAGATAAAAATGTTTATCTGACTCAACAAGAAGACCACAGTATAGTTCACTATGGCATCCTCTATGGATTAGAGCCAGAGCTGCGAAAACGTTTCGAGAACAGCACTGCTTATGCCACAATGGGAGAATTGAAAATGATTTTCGATACCCATGCCGCAGTTGAGAGTTATGACGCTTCAGAAAAGTTCTTTAGCTGCATGATGGAAGAGAACAGCTCCGTTAGTGAGCACGTACTCAAAATGTCTGCGTACGCTGATAAACTCATAGCCTTGGGAATATCGATTCCCATTGAGCTAGGGATACATCGTGTTCTCCAATCTCTGCCACCTAGTTACAAGAACTTCGTGATGAACTATAATATGCAGAGCATGAAGAAGTCTCTTCCCAAGCTTCTCTCGATGCTTAAAACTGCTGAAGTGGAGATCAAGAAGGAACATCAAGTGTTGATGATCAATAAGACCACTAGTTTCAAGAAAGGCAAGAAAGGGAAGCCAAGGGTAAACTTCAAGAAGGGTGGCAAATCTGTTGCTACTGCTGAGAAGAAAACCAGGCATGGCCCTAAGCCTGAGACTGAGTGTTTCTATTGCAAGGGTACTGTCCACTGGAAGCGCAATTGCCCCAAGTATCTGGCAGATAAGAAGGCCAGCAAAGTGAACAAAGGTATATATGATATACTTGTTATTGATGTGTACCTTACTAGTACTCGCAGTAGCACCTGGGTATTTGATACTGGTTCGGTTGCTCACATATATAACTCGAAACAGGAGCTGCAGAATAAGCGACCACTAGCAAAGGATGAGGTGACGATGCGCGTCGGCAATGGATCAAGAGTTGACGTGATCGCCGTCGGGACGCTACCTCTACGTCTACCATCGGGATTAGTTATAAACCTCAATAAATGTTATTTGGTGCCCGCATTAAGCATGAATATTGTTTCTGGATCTTGCTTAATGCGGGACGGTTATTCCTTTAAGTCCGAGAACAATGGTTGTTCGATTTATATGAATAATATCTTTTATGGTCATGCACCTGAGAAGAATGGTTTATTTCTTTTGAATCTTGATAATGTTGATACACATATTCATAATGTGAATGCCAAAAGAATTAAGTTAAATGATGATATTGCTACTTATTTGTGGCATTGCCGCTTAGGTCATATTGGTGTTAAACGCATGAAGAAGCTCCATTCTGATGGACTCTTAGAATCACTTGATTATGAATCATTTGAAACATGTGAACCATGCCTTATGGGCAAGATGACTAGAACCCCGTTTTCTGGATCTATGGAACGGGCGACAGACTTACTGGAAATCATACATACTGATGTATGTGGACCAATGAGTGTATCGGCGCGCGGTGGATATCGTTATTTTGTCACTTTCACGGATGATTTGAGTAGATATGAGTATATTTACTTAATGAAACACAAATCTGAAACGTTTGAAAAGTTAATAGAATTTCAGTCTGACGTTGAAAATCATCGTAACAGAAATATTAAATTTCTACGGTCTGATCGTGGAGGTGAATATCTAAGTTACGAGTTTGGCATGCATATGAAACAATGTGGAATAGTTTCACAACTCACACCTGCCGAAACACCACAGCGAAATGGTGTTTCCGAACGTCGTAATCGCACTTTATTAGATATGGTTCGATCTATGATGTCTCTTACAGATTTGCCACTATCGTTTTGGGGTTATGCACTAGAGACCGCTGCATTCACTTTAAATAGGGCACCATCTAAATCCGTTGAAACGACACCGTATGAATTATGGTTTGGAAACAAACCTAAGCTGTCATTTCTAAAAGTTTGGGGATGCGATGTTTATGTGAAGAAGCTTCAACCTGATAAACTCGAACCCAAAGCGGAAAAATGCGTCTTCATAGGATACCCTAAAGAAACAATAGGGTACACCTTCTATCACAGATCCGAAGGCAAGATTTTTGTTTCCAAGAATGGATCCTTTTTGGAGAAGGAGTTTCTCTCGAAAGGTGTGAATAGTAGGAAGGTAGAACTCGACGATGTTATTGAACCTTCTCTTCTTGGAATGGCGAGTAGCGCAGCGCCGGAAGTTGTTCCGGAGCCGATCCCGTCAGATGAAGAGAGAGTTAATGATCAAGATCATGAAACTCCAACAGAGGAAACTACCGCACCTCGCAGGTCAACTAGGGAGCGTGCAGCTCCTGAACTGTACGGAGATCCCGTATTAAACTTCATGGTAGATGGAGGTGATGACCCTGCGACATATGAGGAAGCGATGATGAGCCCAGATTCCAACAAATGGCTTGAAGCCATGAAATCCTAAATAGGATCCATGTACGAAAACCAAGTTTGGACTTTGGTGGATTTACCCAATGACCGCAAGGCCGTTGAGAACAAATGGATCTTTAAAAAGAAAACTAACGCTGATGGTAATGTGACCGTCTATAAAGCTCGACTTGTCGCAAAAGGTTTCCGACAAATTCAAGGAGTTGACTATGATGAGACTTTCTCACCAGTAGCGATGCTTAAGTCAGTTAGGATTATGTTAGCAGTTGCTGCATTTTTCGATTATGAAATATGGCAGATGGATGTCAAAACGGCGTTCCTTAATGGTGACATTGAGGAAGAGTTGTATATGATGCAACCCAAAGGTTTTGTTGATCCTAAGGATGCTGACAAGGTGTGTAAGCTTCAACGTTCCATTTATGGACTGAAGCAAGCATCCCGGAGTTGGAACCTCCGTTTTGATAAGGTGATCAAAGGTTTTGGATTTGTCCAAACATACGGAGAAGCTTGTATTTACAAGAAAGTGAGTGGGAGCTCTGTAGCATTTCTAGTACTATATGTGGATGACATATTGTTGATTGGAAATGATATAGAACTTTTAAAAAGCGTAAAAGGTTATTTGAACAGTAGTTTTTCGATGAAAGACCTCGGTGAAGCAGCTTATATATTAGGCATCAAAATCTACAGGGATAGATCAAGACGCTTAATTGGACTTTCGCAAAGTACATACCTTGACAAGATTTTGAAGAAGTTCAAAATTGAAGATAGTAGGAAAGGGTTCCTACCTATGTTGCAAGGCAAGACGTTGAGTAAGACTCAATGTCCAGCTACAGCAGAAGATAGAGAAAAGATGGATAAGACTCCCTATGCTTCAGCCATAGGTTCTATCATGTATGCTATGCTATGTACAAGACCGGATGTGGCACATGCTATTAGTTTGACTAGTAGGTACCAATCCAATCCAGGTTTGGAACACTGGACTGCGGTCAAGAATATCCTAAAGTACTTAAGAAGAACTAAGGACATGTTTCTCGTATATGGCGGTGAAGAAGAGCTCGTCGCAAGATGTTACGTCGATGCTAGCTTCGACACTGATCCGGATGACTCTAAGTCTCAGTCCGGGTACGTATTTATTATGAATGGAGGAGCTGTAAGCTGGAGGAGTTCCAAGCAATCCGTGGTGGCAGGATCATCAACAGAAGCGGAATATGTTGCTGCCTCGGAGGCAACACATGAAGCAGTTTGGATGAAGGAGTTCATATCCGAACTAGGCGTGGTTCCGAGTGCGTTGGATCCAATGGTTATCTATTGTGACAACAATGGTGCCATAGCCAATGCTAAGGAACCAAGGTCTCACAAGAATTCCAAGCATATCAAGCGCCGTTTTCACTCCATCCGTGAGCATGTCGCGGATGGGGATGTAAAGATTTGCAAAGTACATACGGATCTGAATGTGGCAGATCCGTTGACTAAAACTCTCTCAAGGACAAAACATGATCAACACCAGAACTCAATGGGTGTTAGATTCATCACTATGTAATATAGATTATTGCCCCTAGTGCAAGTGGGAGACTGAAGGGAATATGCCCGAGAGGCAATAATAAAGTGTTTATTATGTTATTCCTTGTTTATGATAGATGTTTATTTCTCATGCTAGAATTGTATTAACCGGAAACATTGATACATGTGTGATTAATAAACAAACCAACGTTCCTAGTGAAGCCTCTCTTTTAACTAGCCCGTTGATTAAACAGATGATCAAGGTTTCCTGATCATGAACATTGGATGTTGTTGATAACGGGGTCATGTCATTAGGAGAATGACATGATGAACTTAAACCCTAACTAAGTATAACAATACGATCAAGTCATTTAGTTTTGTTGTTATGTCTTACATTCGGAGTAACATTATTCCTTAGACCATGAGATCATGTTAATCACTAATACCGAAAGAATACTTTGATGACATCAAACGTCACACCGTAAAAGGGTGACTATAAAGGTGGCATTGGATATTCGGAAAGTGTTAGTTGAAGCTCATGGATCAAGAATGGGATTTGTCCATCCAATATGACGGATAGATATACTCAGGGCCCTCTCGGTGATATCACATCGACACCGCTTGCAAGAAAGTGATTTGATCACTAGGATGTTATATCACGGGAACGAGAAAAGAGTACTTGTCGGATAACGAGATCGAACAAGGTATAGTGGATACCGATGATCGGATCTCGGACAAGTAATATATCGCGATACAAAGGGAAATCGTTACGACGTTGAAAGGTTCACACGACCACGAGAGTCATCGTTGAATATATAGGAGTCATCACGGATTTCCAGATCCCGCTGTTGATTATTGATCGGAGAGGAGTCTCGATCATGTCTATAATATTCACGAACCGTAGGGAGACACACTTAAGGTTCGATGAAGCGTTAGAGAGGATACGGAATGCCAGAGAATATTTTGGGCAGCTCCGGAATTGTTTCGGGGAAAATTGAAATAGTTCAAGGGGTTTTTCATCGAATGGTTGTTAATAGAATTAACAAATGGTTCGAGGTGCTGCATGCAAATGTTTGTTAATGGAATTAACAAATATAAATAAAGAAATAAAAATGTTTTATTTATTTATTAAAGAAAAACCTTTGGATTTTCCAAGTGGGAATTTATGGAAATTTGAGTGGGTTTGAGTGGAGGTTCCACTCACATGAAGAGAGGAAGGGGTGGGGGCACCCATGGCTGGCCGCACCCCCCCTTTGGGCTGCCTCCCCCTCCCCTATAAAAGGGGGGTGAGGGCTCTCTCTTCCACACACACTTGCTCACACATTTTCCCTTCCACCCGCTGCTCCATTCCATGGTCTCCGGCTTGGCGAAGCCCTGACCGTGGGATTCTTCACCACCACCACGCCGTCGTGCTGCTGGAATTCCGGAGGGATCCTCTACTTCCGCAACCCGCTGGAACGAGGGAACGAAAGTCTTCATCGAGCTGAACGTGTGACCGATTACGGAGGCACCGCCGGATTGCGGTGCTCTTCTTCTCGCTCGGGATCGGCGTGAGAACGACTATGCCAACAACGAGATCTTTTCTCGTACCACTTAGAGTCTTCGAGGGTATGTTATCTCAAGACTCTCTTTCTCCCCGTTGCCTTTCATCTCATAGATTAGATCTTGGCCATTTGGGTTTATCGCGTGTAGGAAATTTTTTGTTTTCTATGCTACGTTCCCCTTCAATATGTAATAGAAAACCATGTGAAAATATGCAAAATTCATCTATGCATTTTACATGCATCAACAGGTTAGCCTTCTATGCTTTTCTTTCGCACTTTGATACCGAGTAGGAACTCTTAGCTTATTGTGCTCTGTGTTTGCACGCTATTCCGAGTAGAATATCACTAATATCCCTTTGGCTTTATATGCTTTATGTTTGCATGCTGTGTCGGGTAGGACTACTTAGCTGAATATGCTTTGTGTTTGCATGTTGTCCTGAGTAGAAATCTTTAGCCGGAAAAAATAACCCACTATGTTTCATGTTTGCCTCAACAGCACATCGATCACCAGCTAGAAGAAGATACCGAGATCCTGGATAGCAACTGGTCCGTGGACCGAGAAGAGGACGATGCGACCGCCAATGACACCCAAGACGCCCTCTGCATCCCTCACGCCAATCAGCCTGGTAAGTCCCGAGTTGACGCGTCTATCCGGGACTGGTCCGAGGATGACGAAGGTGACCAAGTTCACCTCTCTGCTTACTAGCAACACGCTTTGATTTCCTTCTCTGCTTCTGAATCTATTTCTTCTTCTACTCTGAAGAGGAGCCCGAGCTGGAGGATGACGATGAGGCCTTGGAGGTAAATTCTCTATCTGTGGCAGGTCCCAACACTCGGAAGAGGGTTGGCAGTGGTGCCCAGGAGCCTCCTCCGAAGAAGCCCAAGAAGGCAGGTAGCAAGAAGATCACCGCCAGAAGACAACTCCCCACCAGCAAAGGGTAAGTTGTTCCATCCGAAAACCAACTCGTTACCTGTCGTGGTGGTGTCAAGACAGATGCCATAGGATGGCTAAAAGTGTGGGGACGATGGACGCTGGAGGTGCTCGGGGAGGGATCACGCGACGAGTAGCCGCGTGAGGTAAGAATCAAACACTGCAAACAACACGATCTACCCAGGTTCAGAGCCCTCGTGAGGAGGTAAAACCCCTACTCCTGCCTTTCTCTCTGTATATTAGTGCTTGTCCGAGTAGCCACAGTACAACTTCGGTCTCTACCGAGTAGCCACTCTTCTCTCTTCTATGAACTAGGTCAAGAATCTCTACGGGTGTCAACGTGTGTGGTGTTCGTTGTGCGATCGTCTCGTCTTCTCTCGTGTGTTCCGATCCTCACGCAGGAGGGGGCAGGGCACCTTATATACTGGCGCCCCTGCCGGATACAGCCAACTAGGTAGAAAACAAAACAAGTGTCGACATAGTGCTCACATCGTCCTTCTTCCGAGCTTCCGCTGACAGCTTTGGCTTCTAATCTTGTCCTGTCCGGAAAGTCGTTGGGCAAAACCAAGTGATCAGTCTGGTATCACTATGACAAACACAGAGTAGGGCCCCCCTATCCTGCGACGCCCTGCTGACACACTGTCACTGTCAGGCACGCCGTCCTCAGATGAACAGTGCCGTGAATAGTGCCAAGTACGGACCCCGGATACGCGGGATCCTGTGTCAGAACGGCTCCTTTGACTTCTGGCCTGAGTAGGTTCCCGCCAGTTTTACTCGGACCAGCTCTTCTACTCGAATGAACATAGTTTCCTTGACTCATCCTTCTGGTCGTCTTTATGTAAGACCGAGTAGCAGTCCACCGGGTAGCGAGTACCGGGTAGGCGGCTACTCGACCAAACATCCCTTCTGACCTTGCCTTTAGCACTTGCCTTTACCCTACTCGGGGGTAACCCCCCGACATTAGTCCCCGAAGCTGGTAGAGTCCTGCGAACTCGTTCACTGGGCCCTGCCAGCTTAAAACCAACCTTGGCAACATTGCCCTTGAACCTCAAGATGCCGAGTAAAACCTCCGAGTAGTACTCTGGAAAATACCTTGAGTTTCTTCTTCAAACGAATAGTGCTAGTTTTCTTCTCTGTAACCGAGTGAAAAGACTTGATGAATTTTCCCAACAGAATCTCTTCGTGACAGAGCACAATCCGGCTTTCCGCGCTGCAACTGGGCACGTGTCACGCATCCACGACCCCGACGCCTCGCTGCCCAGGACCTGACAGGCCACGTGCCCAGTTTTCACGGAGTGGGCCCACTAGCCCGTTATGTCTCATTACGCGCAGTAATTGCCCACGATCTCGTCGTGGGATCTAATGCGGCTGTTACGCGCGCGTTCCGCGCTGTGTGCGTTTCTAACCGGCCCACAGACCCCACGCCGCACGATTACTGCCACGATCGATCCCACTTCCTCAATTCGTAACGGTAATCCAAGGAGCGGTATAAATACCCCCTCGGTAACTCCTTCTTCTCCTTCCGCTCACACTTTCCCCTTCTGCCTTCTCGTTTCTCCGCCGCCGCAGAGCTCCTTGCCGCCGCGCAACTCACTGCGCTGCCGCGAGTTCATCCACTCCACCAAATCCTTCAATCTTTTCCCCAATTTCCTACTCACCGCCATGGCTCGCGACGACAACGCTCGCGCCGGCTGGGCCGGATCCGAGGTCACCGCCGAGGACTGCCAATGGCTCGTGAACACCCGGAGGGTTCCTCCCGGTGTTTACTGCCGGCAACCTGACGATGAGCTCGTCCCGGCTCCGAAGGAGGGCGAGCATGTCGTCTTCCTCGCGCACTTTGCGCGAGGATTCGGGCTCCCAGCATCGAACTTTTTCCGGTCGTTCCTCGACCATTACGGCCTCCAGCCACACCACCTTCCTCCGAACGCCGTCGTCTTCCTCTCCTACAACGCCGTGGTATGCGAGGCCTTCCTGGGCGTTCGCCCCACGACGGAAACTTGGTCCAGGTATTTCTTCTTTCGCCAGCAGAGTAAAGGCAAGAAGGACGGCGCGGACACCAACAACAGGATAACAGAGACCGGCAGCGCCATGATGGTGCAGCGCCCTGGAACCAACCATCCCCGCATCAAGGGATTGGACTCTGTCCGCAAGTGGCAGAAGACGTTCCTGTACGTGAAGAATGTCCCCGCCACGAAGGGAGCCAAGGGGGAGGACCGAATCAATCTGCCCCGCTGGAGCAACCGAGCTCCCACCGGGCAGAACTGGCGGACCAAGCCGTCCATCGACAGCAACCTGAAGCAGATGGATGAGCGCCTCGCCTATCTGACCGGAGAAGGGCTCAAGAGCGACGACCCAATCGCCTGCTGGATCTCCCGGCGGGTGCTGCCACTCCAGCACCGCGTCCACCCCATGTGCTACATGGGCGGCCCCCGCGACTGTACTCGGACAACCACGTTCGAGCTCAGCAACGCGGATGTCGCCGCTCATGCGCGGTCCATCATGACCACTGGCCTCAGGGACAATTGGCAGTATGGCTTCATCCCGTACAGCCGTACGAAGCCAATCGAGCGGGTACGTACTTCTTATCCTGTTTCTTGTATGCATGTTCCGAGTAGATAGCCTTCTTATCTTGCTGCGACTAGTATTTGCACTCTGCGCCGAGTAGGGCACTTAGCAGAACTGCTTAGGCCTAATGTGCTTTATGTTTGCACGCCTTGCCGAGTAGCACACGGAGTAGCACTGCTTAGGCTTAATGTGCTTTATGTTTGCACGCCTTGCCGAGTAGCACACTTAGCAGTTTTCTCTAGGCTTACTGTGCTTTGTGTTTGCACGCCTTGCCGAGTAGGATGCCTCTATGCTACTCGACTAACTTGTGATGTTTCTCTATTCTTTAGGTCCTTGCTCGCCAGCTTGCTGAGAGCATGGAACGCTTCGAGGACAACTGGACGGATGACCGAGAGGAAGACGATGAGGTCTCCTTCGAGACCGCGGACAAGCTCAACCTCCCTCATGCCGCTCAGACGGAGAAGCATCACGTAGACGCGTCTGTCCGTGATTGGTCCGAGGATGATGACGAAGGTAATTGAGTTCATCCTGTCTGGTCGTGAGCAGCGCTACCCAATTTCCTCCTGCTTCTGAGCTGTTTTCTTCTTCCAAATTTCACAGATGGTGCTGACGCTGAAGAGGAAGGCGAGGACGAGGACGAGGAAGCCCTTGTCGTCAAGCCGCTCTCGGTTGCTGCTCCTCTTACCCGCAAACGGACGGGTAGCGGTGCTCAGGAGCCCCCCGCCAAGAAGAAGAAGACGGCGGCCGGGAAGAAGACCAAGAAAGCCGTGACGAAAGGGCGACGGCCACTCCCTACCCGTAAAGGGTGAGCATTTTCTCCTAAGCTTATGCACCTCTGTTGGCGCAATTTCTCGATTCTCCTACTCCGCTGTTTCTTCTCGACTTCCTCTGTCCTTCTCTCTTTCTGAACATCATTCTTTCTTCAGCGCCCCCTTGGACGCTGATGCCGCTATCACGCCCACCAAGACTAAGAAGAAATCGGCCATCGACGTCGATAATCTCATCGATCTCGACGACGAGAGCGAAACTGCAGCGCAGGACAGGGCGCGTGCGTCCTCTCCTACACAAGGAGAAGACTCCGACGAGGCTCGGGACATGGACACGGATACCCATGACGCCGAACAGGAGCAGCAGGCCCGCGCAGAGCTGGAAGCGCAGGACGCTGCTCACCAAGAGAGGCCTCCTTCTCCTCCAGCCAACACAGCCGAGGAGAACCTAGACCAAGATCCCGAGACGCATGATGACGCCGCCCTTGAGCGGCAGGAAGAAGACCCAGAGCAGCCAACAACAAGGGCTGCTGAACAGGAAAACCCCGCGGCCCAGGCGCGGGTAGAAATACCAGACGCCTCACAGCAAGATCCCGCTGCCGAGCAGCGGGTTGAAGTAGTTGACGAGATGCAGCAGGACCTGCAGAGCCACGTGCAGCCAGATGCTGCGCCGGGTAGCACGCCCTTGGCGCCGCCTACCCAGCAGGGTACTTCTTCCACTGCACCAGACTCCTCATCGGTGAAGAAGACTACAGCTGCAGCCAGCCCTCCGGCCAAGCCGGTTGCAAAGAAGATCAAGCAGGAAACTGCAGAGAAGAAGGCCGCTGAGAAGAAGGCCGCCGAGAAGGAGATTTCCAAGAAACGGGCTGCCGAGAAGCCGGCTGGCCAGCCAGAGGGCGCTGTTCGCAGGAACCCGCCGCGTGGTGGCGTGCATGATGCTGCCGTAATGCCGCCGCCAAGACCAACTGCCAAGCCCGGCCAGCTCATCATTCGCGAACCTGGCGCGGCCGCTGACACCGCCGCAGGATCTAGCTTCCCGGATCCGCCCAGCTTCCCACCTTACATGGTGAAGATCAGCCAGCAGTACGGCATTCCCTTAACCACCGAGGAGAAGAGACTCGCCCTTAAGAAGGGGAAACAGGCCACGGCACTGGACTCCAAACCCCCAGCCAGAAATAAGGATAGGTCCCTCTCGATCTCCTCGCGTGAGGTCCAGGAAGCCGAGGTGACATCCACAGGCCTCGAGCAAATGATCGACCTAGTTGGATTCATCGACGCTAAATGGGACAGCAAAGTCCTTGGCAACCCAAACTGGGACGGCGTGAGCCTGGGCGATTTGGACCACATGCGCGTCGACTGGAACAAGGCGTACATGGGTTACAAACCCATGACCATCTCGTCCAAGTCCAGCACGCTGGCCGCCAAGATGTTCGTCCACCACAAGGCTGCAGAAGACCTTGAACAATCTTATGCGGTAAGTCTTACTTATCCGTCCCGAGTTGCATTTCCCTTCTCTTCTACTCTTCTGCTTCTTCTTATCCATCACCCAGTCCCCGAGATTCTGGCCGAGTAGGCGGATACTCAACCGAGTAACCGCCTTCTCGGGTTGAATCTTTACCACTTTGCCTGATTCTTTTTCCTTTTGCTTCTCAGAATACCCTATTGAAGAGGACCAACCTGTATCGTCGGCTGCTCTGGAACCATAGCGTCGCTAGGAGGCGCATTGACGCCCTAGAAAAGGAGCGAAAAGCCGACGAGGTAGCAGAGAAAGAGGTCATGGATAGCGCCCTCCAAATTTCTGAAGTGGAAGGTAAGCTTTTAGCTATGCGGTTCCTGCGTTTGGTGTTTACGCCCGCTCTTGCTTTCTGCTCTAACCGATCCTACTCTGCAGGCAAGCTTAAGGCCCTGGCCGATGAGCACGCGAACTGCCGTGCTTTTGTTGAGAGTGGCCAAGCCACAATCAAGAAATTGGAAGGTATGTTGCCGTCTTCTCGGCTTGTCTTTCTTTTTCCTTCTTTGCTACTCTGCTGACCGTGTTTTGCTCTTCACAGAAGATCATAAGAAGTTCGTCGAGGAGCATCTCGACTGCCTCAAGCCTGCTGAGGTGCAACAGCAGCTTGAAAACCTTGAGGTGGAATTCCAGAAGAGACATCTTGCCGAGTTGCAGCCAGTCCAGGTCCAACTGAAGACTGCCCTCCAAGATGCCCTCAACATAGCAGCCGAGAAGGATAAAATAGTTGCCGAGAAGGCCAAGAACGAAGCAGCAGCTGCGGCGAAGCAGAAGGCCCTCGAGATGGAGCGCGAGGTGCTGAAGAAGAGCAATGCGGACCTTATGGGTCAGCTGGCCGGGCTCCGCTTACTCGAAGAAAAGCACGTAGCTGACGAGGAGCTGTGGAAGGACAAGCTGCAGGGGCGACTCTACGACCTGAATAGTAAGTGTCATGTTCTCTTCGCTTCACTGTCTCCTTTGCTTCTCTGCTGCTCGGTTTATTTTTCTACTCTGCCTCTGTCTCTGATCTTCTCGATAGCTCTTTCAGAAATCTTCCCCGACCTTGAGTCATCTTGCAAGCCTGCCTTGGCAAAGGCCCGAGCAGCTCGCACCGAGAAGGGCGAGCCCACGGACACCAAGGCAGAGATTGAAGAAAGCCTCATAGTCATGCAAGGACAGCTTCAGCGTCTAGCGGGCGTGGGCACCGAGCTGGTGCGCGTCACCTTCAAGCTCCATGACCTATTCTGGCCTCGGGACTCCGCGCCAACGACTATCCGCGGACTCGCCTTGAAGCTGAACGGCGTGAAGGCCGAGCTGAAGAAGTGGCGGGCGTCTGGAGCTCGGGCAGGCGCCGATATAATGCTGTTGTTCATCACAAGCTGGTACGAGAACCTCAACTTGAACGTCGTCCTGGAGATGCGCGAGGACTCCAAGTGGGAGACGGATTCCGATTGCGTGGCTCTCCGCCAGGCGGTTGCATACGAGGTTGCCCAGTATGCGGACACGATGCGCTTCATCGAAGGTCTCACAGAGCCTCACACCGAGGTGGACGAAGGCGAGGAGGAGGGCGAGGACGAAGAGACGGATGAGGAGGCCGTTGATTCTGAGGAGCTGGACCTGAGCTGCTTCAACACTCCTGACGGCAAGACCGGGAAGGGGAAAGTTGCGTTTGTCGCGGACAGCGACGATGAAGCCGAGAGCGAGAAGATGACGATCGACACCGCAGCGCGAGTTCGGCACTTCGTCAGGTGCTGCCCTCGATGACACGGCTCGCCTCCGCGCCCAATCGACTGCCTCCACCTCGGCGACAGGGCCCATCTCGGTGGCCACGGCCACTTCAGACGCAGATGCAGCGAAGACTGATGCCGCCAACTCGGAAGCGGATGCTGCCAAGGCCAACACTGAAGCTGAAGTTGCGAAGACTGATGCCACCAGCTCGGAAGCAGATGCTGCCAAGGCTAGCACTGAAGCTGAAGTTGCGAAGACTGATGCCACCAGCTCGGAAGCAGATGCTGCCAAGGCTAGCACCGAAGACGAGGCTGCCAAAGCAAACGCCGAGAACCCTGCCGCCTCGACCTGATTTTCTCCTGCAACCTTATCCTTCAAACATTTATTAGATCCCCGGGATGCCGGGTGCAGATGTATCAAAGTACTTATGCCGCTTGCTCGCTATTCAGTTTTATTCACACTTGAAGTTTTTAACTTAGTTAATTTGTGCAACCTTGACTCGATGCCGGGTTGCGTTATCATGCAAGTCCCCGAGTTGCATTTCTTGTTCGCTCTTTCTTTTCATCTCAGCTCTTACCCGCAACTTGTTGCTTTTTTGGTATTCGAGTCACAAGATTTCGAAGTCAGAGTTGCAAATACTTAGCCACTTAGAAACAATCATAGTAACGCAGCCCCCCACTTAGCCGAAAAGAAAAGATGAAGAACAGTAGTAAATGGCACCCTACTCGGTTCCTGCACTCTTTTCTTTCTTAGCAATTTTTCTTGTGCTCATTGACCTTTTGCTTGTTCTCTTGCTTGCCATGAAGCCGGGTGTCGGACGGCAGCAGAGTCGAAGAGTTGGCATGTAGGTTTAAACACAATACTCAATGTACTTATGAAATTTGAAGCAGAGCAACCGAGTAGACAAAGAGTAAAGCCGAGTAGAAACACTTAGAGCAATTTTGGACGAGGGCAGTCCCCGAGTTCAATTTCAGATTGCAGAGTAGAATTGAGAGTACATACACATTTTTGCTCACGAATGAAAGCGACGGAGTAGAGCTACATTTCAGGGACGCTTAGATTCCTCTCCAGCTTTGTCTGCCCTGTTCTTCTGTGATGGCTGTACGTCGACTAGGTAATAGGCGTCATTGTGCAAAGCCTTGCTCACAATGAAGGGCCCTTCCCATGGAGGAGAGTGTTTGTGCATCCCGGCTGTGCGTTGCACAAGCCTAAGGACCATGTCTCCTTCTCGGAAAACCCTTGGGTTCACCTTTCGGCTATGATAACGCCGCAGGTTTTGCTGGTAGATAGCCGAACGTGACAGAGTCAGCTCTCTTGCTTCTTCAAGCAGGTCAACGTCGTCTTCTCGAGCTTCTCTCGCCTCCACCTCAGTATAGAGGGTTACTCGGGGGGAGTCATGCTCTAGGTCTATTGGCAATACGGCCCCAGCCCCATATACCAAGAAGAATGGCGTGTAGCCGGTTGACCGGTTAGGGGTAGTCCTTAGACTCCACAACACCGCTGGCAACTCGTCTAGCCAACACCCAGGTGTTTTCAGCAGTGGCTCAATCAGCCTTGGCTTTATGCCAGCTAGCACCATGCCATTTGCTCTTTCAACTTGCCCATTGGAGGCGGGATGCGCGACTGACGCAACGTCTAGTCGGATATGCTTATCTCTGCAGAATCGCACCATTGCTCCTTCAGCAAAATTTGTGCCATTGTCTGTGATGATGCTGTGCGGGTAGCTGTATCTCAGGATTACATCCTTTAAGAAACTCATGGCTGTGGCTCCATCGCACTTCCGAATAGGCTTCACCTCTATCCACTTGGTGAATTTGTCAACCATGACCAAGATATGCGTCATGTTGCCTCTAGCCGGCTTGAAGGGACCAACCATATCCAAGCACCAAACAACAAATGGCCAAGTAATGGGAATGGTTTTCAACTCGGAGGAAGGCAGGTGGATCTTACTTCCGAATCTCTGGCAGCCATTGCACTTCCTCACGATATCCTCAGCTTGTTTCAAGGCAGTGAGCCAATAGAATCCATGCCAAAAAGCCTTCTTGACCAATTCCCGAGAAGAGGCGTGATGCCCACATTCTCCTTGGTGTATTTCTACCAGGATCTCTTCTCCTTCTTCTGGTTCCACACAGCGTTGCAGCACGCCGGTAGCACTTCTCTTGTGCAGCACTTCTCGGAATATAGTGTATCCCTTGGATCTTCTCTGAATTTGCCTTGCAGCAACCTTGTCTTCTGGCAGGGTACCGTCACTTAGAAAGGATAATATGGGCATAGCCCAACTCGGTGTTTCCCGTGTAGGAAACACTGGTTCGTCCACTTCCATTGGAACAGGTACCTCTGTCTGCTCTTTAGGGTTGAGAGCACTTCTTTGAAGCCCTGAACGATTTGCAAGGACCTCCTCAATGAATGCAACAGTCCCCGGGTCGAGAGGGGCAGTCCCCGAGTAAGGAAGGACAGTCCCCGAGTAGGGAGCGGCAGTACCCGAGTAGGTAACGGCAGTCCCCGAGTTGCAGACGCCAGTCCCCGGGATGGAGGATGCAGTCCCCGGGTTCTGTGTTGCATTCTCCCAGTCAATCTCCATGGGAACAGCTTCTTCATTCGGCAGAGAAGGAACGAATGTGGATTCCGAGTTGGGGGATGGCTTGATGGATGGCTTCCTTAAATGCTCCAAGGCAATTCCCGCCGGGATGGATTGCCGAGAAGAGCCCAACTTGGACAGCTCGTCTGCTGCTTCGTTCTCTGCTCGGTGGATATGCTGGAACTCGCAGCCCTCAAAGAATCCAGTCATAGACTGCACCAGGAAGCGGTACGATGCCATGTTGTCATCCAAAGCATCCCAAGTGCCAGAAACTTGCTGCACCACCAGGTTGGAATCACCATAGCATATGATGCGCTGCACGCCCACCTCCTTGGCTACTCGCAAGCCGTGCACCACGGCCTCGTACTCTGCAACATTGTTGGATGCCTTGAAGTGGATTTGCAGCACGTACTTGAGTTGATCTCGCTTGGGTGACGTAAGCACCACGCCAGCACCAAGCCCTTCCTTCACCTTCGAGCCGTCAAAGTGCATCCTCCAGTAATTGGAAACCGGAGCAGGAGGCTCATACTGCACCTCAGCCCAATTCACAAGAAATTCCGCTAGGATTTGAGACTTGATGGCTTCTCTTCTCGCATATGCGGGAGCGTACGCAGCTAGCTCGATTGCCCATTTGGCTACTCTGCCACTCGCCTCCTTGTTGCCCATGATATCCGAGATGGGAGCAGAGCTCACAACTGTGATAGGATGCTCTAGGAAATAGTGCTTCAGCTTCTTGGCGCCCAGGTACACACCATAGGTCATCTTCTGGTAGTGCGGGTAGTTCTGCTTGGAGCTGGACATCACTTCACTGAGATAGTATACTGGGCGTTGCACGCTCTTGCCTTCCTCTTCTCGTTCCACCACAATCACCACGCTGACTACTCGGTTGGTGGCAGCAATGCATAGCAGCATTGGCTCCTTGGGTAGCGGACTAGCCAAGATGGGAGCGCTACCCAACATTGCCTCCAGCTCATTGAATGCCACGTCTGCCTGCGGCGTCCAGACGAATTTATCACTCTTTTTCATCAATTGATAGAGAGGCAGAGCCTTCTCGCCCATTCGGCCAAGGAAACGGCTCAGAGATGCCAAGAAACTAGTGAACTTTTGCACATCCTTCAAGGATCTCGGCAAAGGCATGCTCTCAATAGCTTTAATCTTTGAAGGATTGGCTTCAATGCCCCGACTAGACACCAGGAAGCCGAGTAGCTTGCCAGCCGGGACGCCAAAGGTGCATTTACTCGGGTTCAGCTTCATTTTGTACTTGCGCAGGTTAGCAAAGGTTTCCTCAAGGTCGGCAAGCAGAGTATGTGTTTTATTCGTTCTGATGACAATGTCATCTATGTACACCTGCACATTCTTGCCGAGTTGATCGTGCAAGCATTTCTGCATGCATCTCTGATAGGTTGCACCCGCATTCCTCAAGCCAAAACACATGACACGATAGCAATAAGCCCCGTACGGGGTAATGAAAGCAGTCTTTATTTGATCAGCAGGGTTGAGAGCTATCTGATGAAAACCCGAGTAGGCATCTATGAAAGACAAAAGCTCGCAACCAGCTGTGGAATCGATAACCTGATCGATGCGATGTAGCGGAAAAGGATCCTTGGGGCAGGCCTTGTTCAGGTCGGTGTAGTCGACGCACATGCGCCATGCGGTAGCGGCCTTAGGATCTTCCTTCTTCTTCTCGACCATGACCGGGTTGGCTAGCCAATCCGGATGCAGTACCTCCATGATGAAATTGCTTATCAGCAGCTTGGTGATCTGATCACCGATAGCTTTCCTTCTCTCATCTCCGAAGCGGCGCATAGCCTGCTTCACTGGCTTGGCGTCAGGACGCACATGTAACGAGTGCTCAACCAACTCCCTCAGGACACCTGGCAGATCTTCATTGGACCAGGCGAACACGTCCCGATTCTCACGGAGGAAGTGGATGAGCTCGCTTTCCTATTTCTCCGCCAACCCGGAGCCAATGATGGCATCTCGGTCGGGGAACTTAGGGTCAACCTGTATCTTCTTCGTTTCCTTGGAGGCCTGGAACGCAGTCCCATACCAAGAGCTCGGCATCCCAGGAGCGACACCTTGCGCAGCTTGCGCCATGGCCACCACCTCATGTGTCTTCTTCTTCTCGGCAGCAATCACCATCGACTCCGCCAGCTGAGAACCAGTAGAAGCACACTCCATGGACTTCTTGTAATCACCAGAGATGGTAATCACACCATTGGGACCAGGGATCTTCATCTTCAGGTATGCCGTGTGGGTAGAGGCCATGAACTTGCTCAGAGCAGGCCTGCCGAGTAGAGCATGGTACGGGCTTTGATGATCAACCACCTCGAACTGCAGCCTCTCAGTACGGCAGTTCTCCCTGGTACCGAATAGCACATCTAGCCACACTCTGCCCATTGGAGAGCAAGAAATCCCCGGCACAATGCCATGGAAAGTGGTCTTGCTGGGTAGCAGCATGTTCTCGGCGATCCCGAGCTTCTCGAGTGTATCCTTGTACACAATGTTGATGCTGCTGCCGTTGTCGATTAGCACCTTGCTGAACCTCACATTCTTCTCGGGACCCAAGAAGGTATGATCCAGCACCAAGGCGTAGCTACCCGGGTTGGGCATTATGTAACACCTGGGGTGTTACCTGTTTGATTGCTTGCATCATATGCATCACATTGCATTGCACCATGTTTGCATCACAACTGAAAATTTCAAAACAATTTAAACTTTTAAGCTTGCTCAAAAACTTCCAATTTCAAACTTGCAATTAAAACCCCTAAATTGTTTTCCACTGGTTAATTCTGTTTTAATCACTTGTCTGTTACAACCTTTCAAATAAAGAAGTGCAAACTAAAACCCTCTTTTGTTTCAAAGCAACTCATTATAATTCACCTTTTAAGTTGTTGCTTAAAATCAATTAACCAAATTAATCAATTATTTCCAAGTCTTTTTCCAAACTCAAAACAATTATCAAATCATCAAACTTTTGAATCCATGATGTTCAACACAACTTGGTATTCTTTAAAACATTCTAACCCTAGGGGAAACCCTATTGAAAACACCCTATTTTCTAAATCTCTACTATATAAAAAGTCTTACCGTGATGATGGTTCGTTGGTACGTTCGCCTGTCGCGAGTACACAAGCCAGTCCGTTTCCGATGCAATTTCCTTCCGCGTACAAAGAAAAGACCAACGGACGTCGCGAGTACACACCCAGTTCGTTTCCTATGCGATTCCCTTCCTCACCCTATCCTTTCCTCGCCGCTACCTACCCAGCAGGCCAGCACCATGCGTGCGCCGCCCAGGGCTCCGAGCCTCCGATGCGAGCTGCCTGGGGACTCCTCGGCACGCGCCAAGACTGCGGAACGCCGCCATCGTGCTGCTTGTGCTCCTCCCCCAGCGAGCGCCCAAGCCGCGGAGCGACGCCACCGCACCATACGTGCGCCGCCCAGGACCCCGATGTGAGCTATGCTAGAGGACTCTTCTGCACGCGCCAAGGCGACAGAACGCCGCCATCGTGCCGCTCGTGCTCCTCAGCCAGCGCGCTCCCAAGCCGCGTAGCGACGCCACCAAGCTGCCCCTTCTCCTTCACACCGACTGCTTCGTCGATGGGAGAGATCTATCATTAGAATTGACTGATGAGCTCCTATGCGATGTGCACGTTCGTTTGTTCACCAGCCACGAAGTTGTCCGCCACCTCGAGCAGTTGCGCACTGGTCAGCCACTTTCAAAAGTTGCGAACTTGCCCGCTACATGCTTGTGTTATTACCTCAACGAACTTGGTGAGCAATGTTCATTATGGATACAGAGTATTGAAGCGCTATGCCTTTTGTCTCAAAGGTCTGAAATTGTTGGTACATAGTAAATTATTTTTCTTTACATCCGATGCATGGATTCACTCAATTTTGTATTACTGGCCAGTGGCCGCCAAGTAATTGATAGTGTACTTATGAAACTTAACGTTTTAACTTCTAACAGTCGCCATGAAGTTAGTTTGTGCCTACTACCGCTAATTCCTGATAAGTGTATGTGTTAAGGTGATTTTTGTGGAATTGTGTATATGCTGCTCTGGAATTGTACCTGCCTCTTGGTTTTGACTTTTGAGTATTTTGGGTGGATTTCTGAATTATCTGAAATTATACAAGGTGCTGGTATTGTGACATTGGTTCGAGTTTGGTGATCTGATACTCTGTTGGTTATTGGATTTCAAGGTCCTTTCTTCCAGATTATGTTTTCATGACTTTTGAGTATTTTGGGTGGATTTCTGAATTATCTGAAATTATACAAGGTGCTGGTATTGTGACATTGGTTCGAGTTTGGTGATCTGATACTCTGTTGATTATTGGATTTCAAGGTCCTTTGTTCCAGATTATGTTTTCATTTATTCGATGGTTATCCTACACCAAGGGACCTTGCTGAAACTCCCTTTCATGGAGCCCACGCCCCAACTTGATTCTCGAGTTAGAATCCATTTTAGCTGCCTTGAAACTCGATTGTGGAAAATTCCAGGTGAAAAATAAATACCGATTCTGGTTCTCTAACAATAGGTTGGCCACTCTAGGAATTATGATAAAACCAATTTATCTGAATATAATTTAGATACAGTTTGCATGAAGCACTTGACATGCATTTACAAGGGGTATCTAAGACAATTTTAAGACCTCTTGTGAGTTGTGAGTTTGTGACGCAGATACAGTGTAATTGGTGTATGGGCATGCCTTCATGTGTAGGATCACTCTGTTCTGGTCTGTAGATTATTCATGCTTTATGACGTCTCTATACCACAAGTCGGTTCATGATTTTTTTTTATGCTCGGATCATTGTTTCACATCATAGTAGCCAACCTTACTGTTTCCTAGAAGGTTAGGATCTACTCTATGTGAATAAGCAATATTTCTGTGCCAGCTCACACCTGTGCCACCTCATCCCTCCAGGCAATAACTGTAACTAAATCAATCAAAGACAAGCTTTCTCTATGGAGAGTTAGGTTGATTTGAACTCTACATGAGCAGGGAATTACCCGTTCACCCGCGAGGCGATGCCGCTAACCAATGATAGATTTATTAGGACTTAATTAAATCACGCGCTGTATTTGACCACTGCATCGAAGTCTGCATCTACGGCACCACCATGACACCTACGCTCGTCCTCATATTGTTGGCGGTCACTTTAAGCACACGCTACTTCATAAGTGCATCGGAATTGCTCGATGTGATCTTGTAAATAGCTCCTGATGTCAATAGTCATTTACTCCGTAGCGGAGCACGGGCATTGTGCTAGTATTAATTACTATGGCAATTTTCACTTAATTTGGTTCAATTTTGAAACAGCAATCAAACATTTGAAATTTTGAAAACCAAAACTGCCAGGTGGTTTCTTTTCACCTAAGAAGCTTAACCAAATTTTTCTGTAATTTTTCTTGACCAAAACCTTAACAGTTTTCTCCAAAAACCAAACTACAAAAAAAATAATAAAACAGAAAAGAATAAAGGAGAACAGGAGAGGCAGCTAACTATCTACCGCAGCCCAAGCCCACCTAACCACTAACAGCGCGCAGCCCAGCCCGCCACGGCGCAACTTAACGGTTCGCTGTGCGCCAAGATTCGTGCGAGAGCCATCCTCCTTCGTCATCCCGTACGGCCGCGCATCGGCCGGTGCCACCGCGGACCGCACGCGACGCCGGCGGCCGTCCCATCGCGCCGCGACCCTATAAAACGAACCTAGGGCATGCGCCACCTAACCCTAACCCTAGGAGGCTAGTTTCCCTCTCCGCCGCCGTCAGTTGCCTCTTCCCCGATGAATTCCCTCCTCTGCTGCCACCTCGCCGGAGACGGAGCTCTGAACCTCGCCCTAGCCTCGCCACTTTCCGCCTCCACCTAACTATCCACCAACTGTAATCGAAGCGCCTCTTCTTCCTCCTTCCATTGGACACCTGCAAGCGCCACGGTGAGCTGCCAATCGAGGACGCGATCCTCTTCTTTTCTTCCGGCCACCGTGCCGCGTTTTCTGAACCCGACCATCTCGTCGCCGTTGCAGGCCACCGCTGCACCCACCGTTTCCGGGAACGAGCTCGCCACTCCTCCATCTTTCGTTTGGACACCTGAGGACGCAAGGAGGACCATCAGGAGCTCGCCGCCGTCCTCGACTGTCCGCGTCACCGCCGTCGTCAGCCTCGCGTCATCACCGTCGAGCCTCTGCCCCTCTACAAACGGTGGTGAGCAACGATCGCTTCTCCTTCCTCCTTGCATCTGGTCCGCGTCCATCTGCAACGCGCCCACGCATCCATCTGTTCGAGCGCCACCGTGCAATCGCCGCCGGCGAGGCCTCTGTCTGACGAGCACACGAACGCACTTCAGTTTCGTCAGTTTCGTCAGAGCACACTCGCGTTACTGAACCTTAACCTTGCTGCGTAGCTACTACTAGTAACGAACGAACAGCAGCGCATCTGGTTTCAGTCTTGCAGCGCGCAGTGGAGATCGCGGGTTCGATCCCCCCGCAAAGCGCAAACCTTTTTGGTTTCTTTTGCCACAGCGCAGTAAGGCCCACCAGTCGGTGACTGGCCTGCCACGCTGTCGCGTGTGCGCCACGCTGGCCTCGCTGGCCCGCAGGGCAGCGGCTGGTGTGTACGTCCGTCGGTAACAAAAGTTTACAGTGAATCTGTTAATTTTCCAAATTCGTTTAAATAGCAGATTAATCTATAAATCTTTAAAATTCAATAACTTCAAAACTATAAATCCAATAACTAAACTTTGTCTATGTTTTCTGTTCAGAATTTAACAAACTTTCCAAATAACTTATTTGTGTTCTGTTTTGAAATTTCAAAATGCAATTTAAATTCAAATCCAAATAATTCAAATGCCATTTGTAATAATTCATAACTAATTATTCTTAAGTCCAAATAATCCAAATAAAATATGTTTTCCATACCATTTTGAATACCCTATTCAAATATAAACTTTGTTTTCTGGTTTGAATAATTTAAATTGCCTAAACAATTTAAAACTTGTTTAATTCAATTAAAACTTGTTTAATATTGTTTAATTCATAAATAATTAATCCAAAGTCCAATTTCAAAATGTAAAACATGTATTCCAACTAAAATTTGATAACCTTTTCAAATATCAACTTTGTTGTTTGGTTTGACCAACTTTAGCTTGATGATAACAACCACTACTTGCTTAACACCATTAAGTAACAATAATTTTCCAAACTTGATAATGTTTTCTAAACTTGTTAACCATCCTTCCAATTGCATTTAATATTGTTATATTCTTGTTCTTCATCATGCATGCATCATTCTAACTCACCTACACATGATGCTTAGTGTTAGAACAACTAATTCAACTATAAGGCATGGGTTTGCCATATGCAATCTCTGCATATGGAATCCATTTAAACTTGTGTATCATATCCACTAGCTTACTTTGGTGCATCTATTAAACATGACATGCATCCATACCTTGTTCATGCTGGATCTTTTGCCGTAGTAGTAATTGTTGCATCCGGTGTTTCTTTTAGTTCGTTGCTTCTTCCCGGATAGGACGTTGAGATGATGTGAGCAACGACAAGTTCTGCTACCTTGCGGGATCTCAGGCAAGTATACTCACTTGCATGCCATATGGCTGCCTTTCATCACTTGTTACCGATTCTTTCCGTTGATTCTTTTCTGCTAGCCTTAGTAGTTGTTGTTTCTGTTACGAACCTATCACATGAATCCTTTAACCCTGATATTGCCTCACCTCCACACCTATAACCTTTGCTTGAGCCTGTGTCTTACTATCTTGCTTAGGGTTGTTTTGCTCGAGTCCGTTACCCGTTACTTTCTGTTTTTTTTACTCTATTACGTTCTGGGGGCTCGATGTTTAATCAATCAATCAATCATGCTAATGTTGCTATTAATAATAAATTTGATGATAAGGCACCGGCAGGAGGCCCTTTGTGGTTTTTGAGGCCTGCTAGTGTCGACCCTAATAGGAAAAGGGTCTTGTCTACTGATCCATGATGAGCGCACTACCCGCATTTGGGGAGTATGGGCTCCCCCTCAGTTTGGCCCGATTCACATCTCGTCCAAATCGCCTCATTTAGTTCGGGTTTTCCATTTGCTGCATGCATGATCTTGCGAGCCCTTGGATCCCGGGTGGAACTTTTGTAGTCGGCATATAGGGGGACACGGTCTTAGAGTGCTATGAGGGTCCATTTTCTTCTGGGCCCGAGTAGCCGTGCGCCCAAGGTGCTTTGGGCTTGATGCGAAGAAGGGTTGGATTGTGTTGAGTGCCCCGCTTGGTGGAGTGGCCGCTCCACCTGGCGGGATATTCATGAGTGTCGGTTACTATGGTGCAACCCTGCAGGGATAATCTTCTCGAGAAGCCGTGTTTTCCGCGGTTATGGATTACTTGGTGAAAGTACTGGCTAACAAGTACTCAGGACAACTTCAACATAATGATTAACCATGTTACACCCCATGATTAACAACTTGACTAGTAACAGGTTTATTCACACAATAACTTGATTCACCTTTATTACAACTGTGTGAGTTATCCTCGGATTGCTTCTTTGGCTAAAGGGGCGAGGTCCAGGATGGGTTTGTTTGGATTTACTTTCAGTTGGTTACAATCCTCGATCTTATCCCTTTTTCTGCTAGTTGGAAGTAATAGAATCTCTGTAGTTGGTAGTGCAGCCTGTTGTCGCTTATTTGCAATAACCCCCTTCCTTTCCGTTGATCCTAAAGTATCTGTATCTTGTGATGACTGGCTACGCCGGTAACTTGTGAGTATGGGTTTTATCCCCCTTGCCAGTACTTAACCGTACTGACCCACGAATCTCTTTCGTGGCTGCAAATTCCAAATTGCAGTCAACAGGTTTGAAGTCTGACGACGTTAGCTTGGGAATCCCTCCGGCTTGGCCTGGGCAGGGATTGGACGCCTTCGGTTATCTTCAGGACTCTTAGTCCAATTTGTATCTTGTCCGTAGCCGGACGTTTGTTTCTTCCGCTGTTATTTGGATCTTTGTATTGTATCAGTTGTATCCCTGACTCGTCTGAGTCATCTTGTATCTATCTGATTCTGTTGTAATTGTGGATTATTCGTGAACTATTGTAATGTTATCATAAATGGCAACCTGGGATCGGTTATTATGCGGATTTGGCGGGAATGCTGAAATCTGCATAGTGCCCGATCTCGGGGCGTCACACATTACCTTGGGATGATCAGCTCGGGACCACGTGATCTCTACATTGCACCAGTGCATGTAATGAGGAACAGCGGGGATCACAACATTGACCTCCATGGAACGCCTGTGCTGCTACTGCTTGTCGACAGGCTCAGAAGTGAAGATCATGTAGCTCTCGTGGTGCTCTTGATACTGGTTGCGGCCCCCATCATCATTGTTACCATTGTTGTTGCCCTGGAAGTTGTTGTTGTTGCCTCTGTTGTTGTTGTGGTTGCGGTTGTTGTTGTTGTTGTTGTTGTTGTTGTTGTTGTTGCGGTAACCCTCATTGTTGAAGTAGTGGTTGGCTCCTAAAGCCACTTGGTTCACATTCTCTCTTCTCGGGAACACCGGAGGCCGAGCTGCGGGCGCGCGAGCAGGATGCACATTAGCATTTGCAACTGGCAGGGGAGGAGGAGGAGGCAAGCCTTCATTCCTGATCAGATCCCACCATTCGCACTGCCGAGTAGTGTGGTTGGCTGGCCTTGAGGGGTGCTGAGTGTGGAAGCTGCATGGGCCATCCTTCATGTCATCAAAGACGCACTTCTTAGCCGGCTCCGAGTTGCCGCTACCCGGCTGAGGAGCGCGGTATGTCTTCTTGTTGCCTTGGCCCTGGTTCTGGTTCCGCCCGTACTGGGCTCCAGCAGGTTTTTGCCCTTGGCTACTCCCAGCTCCAACACCCACAGCATTCACCTCCTCAGGGTCATACCGAGTGTCTATTCGGTCACCCCTGCGCTTGTTGCGGAACTTGTTGCGTTTGTGGTTGAAGTTTCTTCTCGGCTCGGAGGAGTCCATCAGAGGCTGAGTAGGATCACCAAGCGCATATTGATCCGCGATCTTGATGGTCTCCGCCAATGTGTTCGGCATCTCCCTCTGCAACCTCTGCCACAGCATGCTGCCATGCTAGCAACCCTGCGCAAACCAAGTGATGGCCTGCGCCTCGTTTACACCTTCGCAGGTGTTCCTCAATGTACTCCACCGAGTAAGATACTCGCGATCCGTCTCGTCTTCTCGCTGCCTGCAGGCGGACAGCTACTGCGGCCTATTCGGCCTCTTGTAAGTGCTGGTGAAGTTGCTGATGAAGGCATCCGAGAAATCCAACCAGCAATTGATGCTGTTCTTGGGCAAATTGTTTAGCCAAGTGCGAGCTGGACCCTCAAGCATTTGCGGAACGTACCGCACAGCCCATCTCCGGTTGCCGTTCGCGATATGAACCGCGGTGACATAATCATTGAGCCAGTCTTCCGGCTTGGTGCTGCCATTGTAGCTCTTGGTGCCCCTTGCGAGCTGGAAGTTCTTCACGGATGGCTCGTTCATGATGCGCGGGCCAAAGCACTCAGGGCCGGGAGGCCCCGTGTTCTCGAGCCGCGCGGACAGACTGATGTTGTCCAGCTTGTGCCTGGCATCCATGGGTTCAAGCATGCGCTCACCCACGCGATCCAAGATATCATAGCCAGCCAGGCCCATAGCCGAGTAGCCGTCATCGTATCTGTCCACCTCCATGGCCACAGGCTGCTCCACCAGGTTGGCAACTCGCTCTGCCGCACGCGGCTGAGCAGCAGCCGGCTGTTGCGGCCTCTGACGAGTAGGCTGAGCAACTTGCTGCCTAGAAGGCCGCGGGCGATCTCCATCTCGTGCCTGGCTTTGAGCTTTGTGGGCTTGAAAGCCTGCTCCTGCAGCGTTGTGTTTCTGACCGGACTGCTGCGGCACAGCGAGCTGTTTCGCGGCAGCAGCCGGGTCGTACACCTGCATTTGCCTATCCTTGCCAGAACGCCCACTACGGCTCTTCTCGCGGCTGGGATGCGGAGATGAGGCCTGATCGTTAGATCTAGCCGCATGCGAGTGCACCACCTGCGAGCCTCCAGCTCCCGAGTTGGCTTTCCGGAACTCCTCGTTCTGCCTAGCAGCCTCTAGCACTAGCTCATTGAGCCTTTCTTGCTGTCTAATGCGCGCGTCACCGTCAAGATGCGGCAACTCTGCCGCTACAGCCTCAGCATCTCTAAGGGTTTTGGCGGGGGTGCTGTACCTAGGCCTAGTGGAGGTGTTTGCAGTGGCGGACTGACTAGGAGCCTCTACAACAGTTGCCATCTCGGCGCCTAAGTTGCGACGCGTAGCACCTACTTTGCTAGCTCTCCTAACAACTGGCGTGAAACCGTGAGTCTTGTTGTACTCGTTCTGGTCTAAACTGAGCTCGAGCCTAACCTTGTCCAACTCTGCCTGCTCGGCGAGCAGCTCCTGGCGCTGCCGGTCAAGCTGCGCCTTCATGGTCAAGAGTTCGATGTCGGTGGGAGGCGGCATGCCAACCCGCGCAACAGACGCAGGGATAGTCGGAGTAGTGGAGAGGGGAAGGTTGCAGTCCTTCTCGTAGGGCTTGTGGGTCTTCCCGCCAGCGCTCGAGCCGGCGAGATCCTCGATGACGCCCGCGGCACCAGCCGCACCCTTGCCGGCGTCCGCAGCCAGGCCAGCCACCATCACCTCCGCGCAGTTTGCAGAACGGCGCGTAGGCCTTCCGCGAGCAGCGATCACAGCAGGAGGGTCCTCCGCGACCAGCACCTCCTCCGGGAACTCGTGGACGACAGCGGTGGCGACATAGACGAGGTGTGAGCCGAAGGAGATCACCGTGCCGCCCTCCGGCATGGCTCTGCCACCGAAGTCGCCTGCATTGTCGATGACGAAGTCGAAGGAGCCGAATCTGTGGACAAGGCCACAGACTACGCGCTCCGTCGAAGAAGATCCCGTCCGAACGGAAACTCCAGCCAGCGCTGCTGGTTGCCCCACGGTGGGCGCCAACTGTCATGGTGGTGTCAAGACAGATGCCATAGGATGGCTAAAAGTGTGGGGACGATGGACGCTGGAGGTGCTCGGGGAGGGATCACGCGACGAGTACCCGCGTGAGGTAAGAATCAAACACTGCAAACAACACGATCTACCCAGGTTCAGGGCCCTCGTGAGGAGGTAAAACCCCTACTCCTGCCTTTCTCTCTGTATATTAGTGCTTGTCCGAGTAGCCACAGTACAACTTCGGTCTCTACCGAGTAGCCACTCTTCTCTCTTCTATGAACTAGGTCAAGAATCTCTACGGGTGTCAACGTGTGTGCTGTTCGTTGTGCGATCGTCTCGTCTTCTCTCGTGTGTTCCGATCCTCATGCAGGAGGGGCATGGCGCCTTATATACTGGCGCCCCTGCCGGATACAGCCAACTAGGTAGAAAACAAAACAAGTGTCGACATAGTGTTCACATCGTCCTTCTTCCGAGCTTCCGCTGACAGCTTTGGCTTGTAATCTTGTCCTGTCCGGACAGTCGTTGGGCAAAACCAAGTGATCAGTCTGGTATCACTGTGCCGAACACAGAGTAGGGCCCCCCTATCCTGCGACGCCCTGCTGACACACTGTCACTGTCAGGCACGCCGTCCTCAGATGAACAGTGCCGTGAATAGTGCCAAGTACGGACCCCGGATACGCGGGATCCTGTGTCAGAACGGCTCCTTTGACTTCTGGCCCGAGTAGGTTCCCGCCAGTTTTACTCGGACTAGCTCTTCTACTCGAATGAACATAGTTTCCTTGACTCATCCTTCTGGTCATCTTTATGTAAGACCGAGTAGCAGTCCACCGGGTAGCGAGTACCGGGTAGGCGGCTACTCGACAAAACATCCCTTCTGACCTTGCCTTTAGCACTTGCCTTTACCCTACTCGGGGGTAACCCCCCGACATTACCGCTTCTCGTTGTTCTCTTCTCCTTTTCCCTTTCTGAACCGTTTCCTTCTTCCAGCGCCCCTCTGGACGCAGATGCCACTGCAGGCCCCACTCGCACCAAGAGGAAGGCCGTCGTGGACCTTGAGAAGCTCGTCGATCTCTTAGACGAGGAAGAAGAGCTAGCCCAGCAGGATAGGACGCGTGCGCCCTCTCCTGTCAAGTTGGAAGAGGATACCGGCACCGAGAACACTGGTGCTGGTGATGAGGTTGACCCCAATCTCCAACAGCATCAGGATGCTGCTCATGACGAGACGCCGCCATCTCCCCCAGCTGCAACAGCTGGGGAAAACACTGAAGAAAACCTCCAGGAACAAGACAGTGCTGCCCTGGAGCGGCAAGACGACACCACCGAGCAGCTGGACGATCACGCTGCAGCTCAAGAAGATCCCGCGGCCAGGCCGCGGGTAGAAGAAGTTATAGACACAAGACCTGATCCCGCTGCCGAGCAGCGGGTAGAAGAGATAGTGGTGGAGCCCGCCGGCCAGGGGCAAGTGCAGCCAGATGCTGCGCCGGGTAGCCGGCCCCCTGTGGCGCCTACCCAGCAGGCAACTCAACCGACTGCGCCAATCCCTCCACCAACAAAGACTGCATCAACGACCACTTCTCAACAAGTGACTCCTTCTGCTTCACACCAAGTGCCTCCGTCCGCTTCTCGGGCGGATACTGCTCCCAGCCTCAAGAAGAATGTCAAGCCTGAAGCTGCGCCTACACGGAAGTATCCACCGCGCAAAGTTGCACAGGCTGGAGACCAGATTCCACCACCCAAGCCACCGATTGCGCCAGCCGGGAAACCGGTGACCAAGAGCACACAACTGACCATCGGCGCGCCCACCAGTAGCAGCAACCCGGCTGCTGCTGGTCTGCTGGAGGGCCGAGTGCCAGAGCTGCTGTCCGCGCACAAGCCAGCTGGCCGCAGTATCTGATGGAGGTCTCCAAGCAATATGACATTTCACTGGCCAAAGGCGAGAAGAAACATTCTGCCTTGAAGGGAGGTCAGGACAAAGCGATCGACGTCACGTCCAAGGGCAAAGGACCAGCACCAGTTCCTTCGCTCTTCTCGCGCGAGGCCGAAGAGGATGAGATCGAATCGGAGGGCCTGGCTGCGATCCTGGACCGGGTAGCGTTTGTGGACTCAGTTTGGGAAAGCGATAAACATGGCATCCCAAAGTGGAATGGCCTTACGCTGGGTCCATTCGACCACTACCGGACTGACTAGAACAAGGCCGATGTCGGCGCTGTTCCAATGACAATCGCCAGCCCCTCCTGCACTCTGGCCGGGAAGCTGTTCTGCCTGCGCAAAGCCGCCGAGGACGTTGAGCAAACATATGATGTAAGTATTTTTTTCCTTTCTTGCTTTTTCCGAGTTGCAATTCTTCTTTTCTTCTTCTCTTCTCTTCGTTTCCTCTTTTCCTCTTGGCCACTCCCCAATCCTCGAGATTCGGGCCAAGTAGTCGGAAACTTAACCGAGTTGCCGTTTACTCGGGCCAAATCTTCCAAAATTCTCTAATTCTTTCTCTTCTCTTCTACGGAATAGCCTCCTGAAGAGGACAAAGCTGTTCCGCCGGCTGCTCTGGAACCATCGCATCGCTAAGGATCGCATCGCAGCTCTTGAAGCCGAGAAGAAAGATGGTGCAGCGATGGAGCAGGCGGCACTGGACCGCACTCTCTAGATTTCTGAAGTGGAAGGTAAGCTTTTAGCTATTCAGTTTGTGCGTTTTGTGTTTACGACCATGTTTGCTTTTTGCTATAACTTTGTTTACTCTACAGGAAAGCTCAACGAGCTGATAGATCAACATCAACACTTCCATGTCTTCGCTGCCTCCGCTGAAAGCACAATCAAGAGATTGGAAGGTGAGTTGCCAGTTACTCTGCACTTGTGTCTCTTTACCTATCTGGCTACTCTGTTGACACTTTTGTTCTTTTCGCAGAAGAAAATAAGACATTCCGGGAGCAGCACCTAAATTGCCACATGCCTGCCGAGGTGCAGCAGCAGCTGGCAACCCGAGAAGCTGAGATCCAGAAGGAACGAACTGCTGAGAGAGTTGAGTTCGAGCAGATGCAAATCCAGCTGAAAACTGCCCTCCAGTATGCCATCGACCAGGCTGCCGAGAAGGACGAGGTCAAGAAAACTGCCAAGGCCAGAGAGCAAACACTTGAGATGGAGCTCTCGTTGCTGAAGAAGCACAACGAGCAACTCGTCCTCCAGATGGCCGACTCGCGCCGCATTGAGGACAAGCATCTCTCCAACGAGAACAACTGGAAACTCAAGCTGGGTGCCTTACTGGTGGATTTGGAAAGTATGTTTCCCCTACTCTGTCTTCTTCTACTCTGCTCTGCTTCTTCTCGGTTTTGCCTTTTCTCGGTTTTGCCTCTTCTCTGCTTCTCTTCCTAACTCTTGCTGGTTCTTTTTCTCAGATGTCTTGCCTCAACTCCGTTCCGCCAGCGTGCCTGCTCTGGCAAAGGCACGACAACTCCGAGCTGATGCTGGTCTCCCTATTGATGATAGCTCAACTATTGAAGATCATCTTCTCAGCATCAAGACACAAATCCGCTCCCTCAAGGGCCTGGGAACCACTATGGTGTCCACTGCGTACAAGCTGCACGATCTGTTCTGGCCTGATGAGAATGCGCCAGACAGCTTCAGCGAGATCGCCGAGAAGCTGAATGGAGTGAAGGCCGAGTTGAAGAAGTGGCGTGCCTCTGCAGCTCGGGCAGAAGCTGACCAGTTGCTGCACTTCATCATTAGCTGGTACGAAAATCTTGATTTTGACAGGATCCTAACTATCCGGGAAGGCTCCAAGTGGACGAAGAAGCCAGAATGCGTCACTCACCGGAAAGCAGTGGCGTATGGGATTGCTTCTTATGCTGACACTGCCACCTACATCAACGGCCTTCCCGAGTCAGAGACTGAAGTTGAGGATGAAGATGAAGACGAAGATGATGATGATGATGATGAGAACACAAGCGAAGAGTTGGCAATGTTCGAGGACGGCGCCGCCAAGGGAGCGTCCGAGAAGGGGAAAGCCCAGGTCACCGAGGGAACTGAGTTGGCCACCGGCGGGGTGCCGAGCAGCCGCAGTCTAGTGCACAAGGGGCCACCATCACCACCGAGATGGTGATCAACCAGGCGGCACCCGAGTTGGGCATGACGGCTGCTGCGGCAACTGACGCCGCTGCGCTACTCAAGACACATTCCGCTGCGTCCACCTCGGCCACAGATCCCACCTCCGTCGCCACGACCACCTCTGACTAAGCTACCAAGGTTGGCATTGATGCCGAGAAGACCGATGCAGACAACACCGCTACTGACAATACTGCCGCTACCTCCAAGTGATGCCTGAAGAACTCTTATCTTAAACTTTTATCAGATCCCCAGGATGCCGGGTGCAGATGTAATCGTACACTTATTGTTTCTTTGCTCCTCAACTTTTATTTAGTTTGATATTTTAGCAACTCTGGCTTAATGCCGGGTTGCGTTTCTATGCAAGTCCCCGAGTTGCATTTTTTATCCACCCTTCCTTTTTATCTCAGCTCTTACCTGCAACTTGTTGCTTTTTTGGTAGTCGAGTCACAAGAGTTCAAAGTTGGAGTTTCAAATACTTATCCACTTAGAAAAGTGCATGGTAATGCTGCCAACCACTTAGGCGAAAAGAAAATAAACAGTAAAAAACACTCTATTCGGTTGCCACATGTTCCCTTCCCTTAGCAATTTTTTCATGTGTTCATTGACCCTTTGGCTTGTTCTCTGGCTTGCCATGAAGCCGGGTTGCGCACAGCAGCAGAGTCGCAGAGTGTCCTGTGGGTTTAAACACACTACTTTGTATGCTTTTGAAATTCTAAGTGGTTCAATCGAATAGACAAAGTAAAACAAAGTAAACACGAGGAACAGTTTGAGCAAGGGCAGTCCCCGAGTTCGAATTCGTAGTGCCAACTAGAATTTAACTCGGGTGAGGATACATACACATTTTGCTCATGAATGAAAACGTCGGAGTAGAGCTACATTCCAGGGGCGCTTAGATTCCTCTCCAGCTTTATCCGGCCTGTTCTTCTGGGGTGCCTGTCCGTAAACTAGGTAGTAGGCATCATTGTGCAGAGCCTTGCTCACAATGAACGGCCCTTCCCACGGAGGAGAAAGCTTGTGCATCCCGGCCGTGCGCTGCACGAGCCTAAGGACCATGTCTCCTTCTCGGAAAACCCTCGGGTTAACTTTCCGGTTGTGATAGTGCCTCAACTTTTGCTGGTAAACAGCTGAACGTGACAGAGTTAGCTCTCTCGCTTCTTCTAGCAGGTCAACATCATTTTCTCGGGCTTCTCTAGCCTGCGCCTCGGTGTAGAGGGTTACTCGGGGCGAGTCATGCTCTAGGTCAGTGGGCAATACGGCCTCAGCTCCATATACCAGGAAGAATGGTGTGTATCCGGTTGATCGGTTAGGGGTAGTCCTTAGACTCCACAACACCGCTGGCAACTCGTCTAGCCAACACCCAGGTGTTTTCAGCAGTGGGTCAATCAGCCTTGGCTTTATGCCGGATAGCACCATGCCATTTGCTCTTTCAACTTTCCCATTGGAGGAGGGATGCGCAACAGATGCAACATCTAGCCGAATGCGTTTCTCTCTGCAGAACCTCGCAAAAGCACCCTCAACAAAGTTTGTGCCATTATCCATGATAATGTTGTGTGGGTAGCCGTATCTCAGGATCACATCCTTCAGGAAACTCACAGTTGTGGCTCCATCGCACTTCCGAATAGGCTTCACCTCAATCCACTTGGTGAACTTGTCAACCATGACCAAGATGTGAGTCATGTTTCCTCTAGCCGGCTTGAAGGGGCCAACCATATCCAAGCACCAAACTGGAAACGGCCAAGTAACGGGAATGTTCTTCAACTCGGAAGCTGGCATATGAATCTTACTTGCAAATCTTTGGCAGCTGTTGCATTTTCTCACAATATCTTCAGCTTGCTTCAAGGCAGTGAGCCAAAAGAAACCATGCCGAAAAGCCTTGTTGACCAGAGCCCGAGAAGAGGCGTGATGCCCGCATTCCCCTTGATGTATCTCCACCAAAATCTGTTCTCCTTCCTCCGACTCTACACAGCGTTACAGCACACCAGTAGGACTCCTTCTATGCAGCACATCTGTGAAGATAGTGTAACCCTTGGATCTTCTCTGAATTTGCCTCGCAATCACCTCTTCATTCGGCAAGGTGCCGTCCTTTAGGAAGGATAATATGGGCAGAGCCCAACTCGGTGTCTCCCGGATGGGAAACATTGGTTCGTCCAGTTCCATTGGGTCAGCCACCACTACCTCTTCTGAGTTGAGGATGAGGTCACGAGTCCACGAGTACTCGGAAATGACCCCCTCGATGAATGCGACAGTCCCCGAGTTAGGAGGGGCAGTCCCCGAGTAAGGAGGGACAGTCCCCGGATTGCAGGCGCCAGTCACCGGGATGGAGACGGCAGTCCCCTGGTTCTCTTTTACACCCTCCCAATCAATCTCCATGGGAACAACTTCCTCTCCTGGCAGCGAAGGCACGAAGATAGACTCCGAGTTGGGGGATGGCTTGATAGATGGCTTTCTCAAATTCTCCAAGGCAATCCCAGCTGGGATGAACTGCCGAGAAGACCCCAACTTGGATAACTCATCAGCTGCATCATTCTCTGCTCGGTGTATGTGTTGGAACTCACATCCTTCAAAGAATCCAATCATGGTTTGCACCAGAAACCGATATGATGCCATGTTGGCATCCAGAGCATCCCAGGTACCAGACACTTGCTGCACAACCAGATCCGAGTCTCCATAACATATAATGCGCTGCACACCAACCTCCTTGGCTACTCGCAAGCCGTGTACCACGACCTCATATTCGGCCACATTGTTGGATGCCTTGAAGTGAATCTACAACACATATTTCAGTTGATCTCGCTTGGGTGACGGAAGCACGATGACAGCACCAAGGCCTTCCTTCACTTTGGAGCCATCAAAATGCATCTTCCAGTAATTGGTTTCCGGCAAGAGAGGCTCATACTGCATCTCAGCCCAATCCACTAGAAAATCTTCTAGGATATGTGACTTGATGGCTTCTCTTCTCGCGTACAAAGGAGTGTACGCGGCTAGCTCGATCGCCCACTTGGCTACTCTGCCACTCGCATCCTTGTTGCCCATGATGTCCGAGATGGGAGCGGAACTCACCACTGTGATGTGATGCTCTTGGAAGTAGTGCTTCAGCTTCTTGGCACCCAGGTACACGCCATATGTCATCTTCTGGTAGTGTGGGTAATTTTTCTTCGAGTTGGATAGAACTTCACTCAGATAGTACACTGGCCGTTGCATAATCTTGCCTTCCTCTTCTCGTTCCACCACAATCACCACACTGACTACTCGGTTGGTAGCCGCAATGTACAACATCATTGGCTCTTTGGGTAGCGGACTAGCCAAGATGGGAGCGCTACCCAGCATGGCCTTTAACTCCTTGAATGCCACATCAGCTTGCGGTGTCCATACAAACTTGTCACTCTTCTTCATCAACTGATACAAAGGCAAGGCCTTCTCGCCCATTCTGCCCAGGAAGCGGCTCAGAGAAGCCAGACATCCAGTGAATTTCTGCACATCCTTCAGTGATCTCGGCAAAGACATGCTCTCTATAGCTTTTATCTTTGAAGGATTGGCCTCAGTGCCCCGACTGGATACCAAGAAGCCGAGTAGCTTGCCAGCCAGGACGCCAAAGGTGCATTTAGTCGGATTCAACTTCATCCTATACTTGCGCAAGTTGGCAAAAGTTTCCTCAATATCACTAAGCAGAGTATGTGTTTTATTTGTTTTGATGACAATGTCATCTACGTACACCTGCACATTCTTGCCAATTTGGTCATGCAAGCATTTCTGCATGCATCTCTGATAGGTAGCCCAAGCATTCCGCAACCCAAAACACATGACACGATAGCAATAAGCCCCGTACGGGGTAATAAAGGCAGTCTTTATTTGATCATCAGGGTTGAGAGCTATCTGATGAAAACCAGAGCAGGCCTTGTTCAGGTCGGTGTAGTCGACGCACATGCGCCACGCGGTGTCGGCCTTGGGATCCTCCTTCTTCTTCTCAACCATAACCGGGTTGGCTAGCCAGTCCGGATGCAATACCTCCATGATAAAGTTTCTTATCAGCAACTTGGTGATCTGATCACCGATATCCTTCCTCCTCTCATCATTAAAGCGGCGCATAGCCTGCTTCACTGGCTTGGCATCATGCCGCACATGTAGCGAGTGCTCAACCAACTCCCTCGGGACACCCGGCAGATCCTCATTGGACCATGCGAAGACGTCCCGATTCTCGCGGAGGAAGTGGATGATCTCGCTTTCCTATTTCTCTCCCAACCCGGCGCCAATGATGGCAACACGGTCTGGGAACTCAGGGTCAACCTGGATCTTCTTTGTCTCTTGGGACGCCTGGAACGCGGTCC
The DNA here is from genome assembly GCA_028641055.1 of Alopecurus myosuroides. Lineage (NCBI taxonomy): Eukaryota > Viridiplantae > Streptophyta > Magnoliopsida > Poales > Poaceae > Alopecurus > Alopecurus myosuroides. The sequence continues at coordinate 189,796,289 of CM054061.1, read as the reverse complement.
CGTAATAGGAACTCCGCATACCAGGCGCACCGCCTTGCGCGGATTGCGCCATAGCCACCACCTCGTACATCTTCTTCTTCTCGACCGCAATGACCATGGATTCCGCCAGCTGAGAACTAGAAGAGGCACACTCCAAAGACATCTTGTAGTCACCCGAGATGGTGATGACCCCATTAGGACCAGGTATCTTCATCTTCAGATAGGCAGCATGGGTTGAAGCCATGAACTTGGTGAGGGCAGGCCTACCGAGAAGCGCATGGTAGGGGCTCTGAAGATCAACCACCTCGAACTGCACGCACTCGGTGCGACAGTTCTCCCTGGTGCCGAATAGGACATCCATCCATATGCGGCCGATCGGAGCACAGGATACTCTCGGCACAATCCCATGGAATGTGGTCTTGCTAGGTAGCAGCATGTTCTCGGCGAGGCCGAGCTTCTTCAGTGTGTCCAGATACATGATGTTGATGCTGCTGCCGTTGTCAATCAGCACCTTGCTGAAGCGGACGTTCTTCTCGGGTCCTAGGAAAGTTGGATCCACCACTAGAGCATAGCTACCCGGGTTGGGCATCACCTTGGGGTGATCAGCCTTGGACCAAGTCACCTCCTGGTCGCACCAGCGCAAATAGTGAGGCACAGCCGGGATGACGGTGTTTACCTCCATCGTGCGCCTGTGTTGCGACTGCTTGTCGAGTGGCTTGGTGACGAAGACCATGTAGCTCTCGTGGTGTTCCTGGTACCGGTTGCGGTCTCAATCACCATTGTTGCCGTTGTTGTTGCCTTGGTTGCTATTGTTGTTGTTGTTGTTGTTGTTGCCTCTGTTGTTGCGGATGTAGAAGTTGCGGTTGCGGTTGTTGCGGTTGTCGTAGTTGTAGTTGCGGTTGGCTCCTAAAGCCACCTGGTTCACATTCTCTCTTCTTGGAAACGCTGCAGGCCTGGGAGCAGCTGCCCGAATAGGTTGCACATTTGCATTCGCAGCCGGCAGAGGAGGAGGAGGGGGCAAGTCTTCATTCTTGATGCGCTCCCACCAGCTGCACTGCCGGGTAGTGGTTGGCTGGCCTGGTCGGATGCCGAGTGTGGAAGCTGCATGGCCCATCCTTCATGTTTGCAAAGATGAAGTTTGGAGCTGGATCCGAGTTGCCGCTAGTCTGCTGGGGTGCAGCTTAGGGCTTCTTGATGCCTTGGCCCTGATTCTTGTTTTTCCCGTACTGGGCTCCAGCAGTTTTTTGCCTTTGGCTACTCCGAGCAGTCGTGGTCACATCATTCACCTCCTAGGGATCATATCGAGTATCAATCCGGTCACCTCTTCTCTTGTTGCAGAAATCATTGCGCATGTTGCCATCTTGGAACTTCCTTCTCGGCTCAGGGGAGTCGAGCAGAGGCTGAGTAGGATCGCCGAGTGCATACATATCTGCAATCTTGATTGTCTCGGCGAGCGTACTCGGCATCTCTCTTTGTAGCTTCTGCCACAACATGCTGCCATGCCTGCAGCCCTGAGCAAACCAAGTAATGTCCTGGGCCTCATTTACACCCTCACAGGTGTTCCTCAAGGTGCTCCACCGAGTAAGATACTCGCGGTCAGTTTCCTCTTCTCGCTGCTTGCAAGCGGACAGCTGCTGCGGCCTATTCGGCCTCTGGTAGGTGCTGGTGAAGTTGCTGATGAAGGCTTCCGAGAAGTCTAGCCAGCAGTTGATACTGTGCTTGGGCAAGTTGTTAAGCCAAGTCCTAGCCGGACCCTCTAGCATCTGCGGAACATACCGCACAGCCCATCTACGATTGCCGCCTGCAATGTGCACGGCTGTGACATAATCATTCAACCAATCTTATGGCTTGGTGCTGCCATTGTAGCACTTGGTCCCCCTGGCCAGCTGAAAGTGGTAACCAATATGAAGCACGCGGAGACACGATGTAATCCTGAGTTCCTCCTTTTTAAGGGAGTACGTCTCTTTGGAGGGGTGTGAGATCGCCACGAAGGCCTACTCAACGCCACAAAGGCCTCACCCTATTCTCCGATGAACCCCACCACAAAGGCCTAGTCCACCTTCCACTATTGATCCCCTTTGAGGCGGGAATCAAATCCTTTACAAACAACTTGGGGCACACACCCACAACCAATGGGGGCTCCCAACAATCTCGAATCACTAAGAGTAGCAAGATGCCTAGGTTCTCCACAAGAGGAAACCCTAGTCTAGACCCCTCAATCTAATGAGAGGAAGATGAAGAACGGCTCGATGAAGATGTAGATCGGGGCCTTCTCCTTCAATCCCCCAAAGATCAACAAGTTTGGTGGAAGGGATTGGGAGTTATAGCGGATTTTGTGAGCTCAATAAATGCTATTGAATGCTAATGGACGAACTAGAGCTCAAGGTGGAAGAGGAGGGATATTTATAACCCCTCCTCAAATCTAGCCGTTTGGCTGAAAAACAGGTACCGGAATATCCGGTCCAAGTTTGGACCGGAATATCCGGTCGGGATATTTCTTTAGATCTGCTTCGAATTCGTTGACTTCAACCGGATATTCCGACTGACCCGGAATAATCCGGTACCAATAATACGGTTGCCTTCTGTCCCGCGCAGGAACCTGAACCGGATATTCCGGTTGCCACGAATAATCCGGTTGGCTTCTGTGAGTTCCAACTTCAGTCCTTAGCCGATTTTAAGCAGAAAAAACCTCAACCGGAATATTCGGTACGATATGTATAATTCGGTACCAATATTCCGGATCTTCTCTATTCCGAACTGGACATAAATCATCCTAACTGGATTAATCCGGTTAGAATAATCCGTCTCCTCACTGTCCCAAATCTCTTAGCTTCGCTTATCGATGTCCATGTTAAAGATAACACCTACACACTAAACACCTCGATAAATAATGTACTTAGTATTGTTAACTAACACACAAAACACCAGGAAAATGAAATGCACTTTCACCACCCTTTCAAGAAACGACACACATGTCTCAACTTATTAAGCCATACCTCAATAGGTGAATGGCCCTTAGAAACAACTCTCCATTCATATGCCACCATGTAAAAGAAACCCTCAAGTTCCATCCATGATAGCTCAAAAGAATAACATGTAGAATTACCAATATGAGCTCCACCCCGAGTGTCCAATAACAACGGGGTGTCGTCCGATCCAGACCTTGGTAGAGTCCTAACCATAGCTAGTGGGTATTTCTGTTCTCACTCCATGTTTGTTAGAACTCTATCTAACTTCTCAAAGGTTTGGTTCTCACGTCTGTTAGCCCAAGCGTATTGACTTCAAGAGAATTCTAACTCCTTCATACTTAAACTTTGGATAATCGTGTTAAAAATAAAAGGCCATCTCAGACAAAAATTTCTATTATTATTTTCCTCAGGTGATCTGATGATATTAAAATCTCCTCCCATCAACATGGGAAGAGTTTCATTTTCAGCGATACAAGCAAGCTCAGCCAAGAACTCATGCTTATGAGCATTCTGTGCCGCACCATAAACAATAACTAAGCTCCATTGGAAACCATCCAAAATAGATTTCACATTGAGCTTCACAAACAAATCCCCAGCAACCACACTTTGGACCCTTAGGGTTGCGGCATTGAGACCAACTAACATGCCCCTTGACCTTTCATCAGGTGGTGAGAAGAACTAGTAGATTTCCACCCCTCCTACTAAGTGGCTCAAAAAATGAGAAGCAAAATTTGCCCTCCCTATCTTCGATAAGGCAATGAAGTCCAATTTTTGTTCCCTCAAAATCTCTTGAATAAATAAATGTTTACCAGGATCTCTAAACCCTTCACCGTTCCAAAAACCCCTCTTGTACTAACAATTTTGTTTTTAAATTCTGGTACTCCTCCTCTTCTTAGAGTTATAGCTTTTTTACTACTACAGGAATATCCCTTTGATCTCCCATAGTTTTTTATTCCTCTAAATCCTCTGACAAACAAGAGGCTTTAGCTAGCACAAGACTTATAGGTCCCTCATCCCTATTGCATCTAGAATCAATAGTGTTTTCTAGAATTATAACTTTTCTCTTAGCCTCATAATCAAGAATAGCCTTAGCATAATTTAGTTGCTTATCCGTTGACTCTCCCAAAGAAATACCCAAGGAAATTGCTCTATCAACAATATGCTCTTTAGAAAGAGAAATTAAAGGAGGGGATAAAGAGTTTGTACCTAAAAATGGTTCGTGGTTATAAACTAGAGTCATTGCCATCTGCATAATAGTGTCATTATAATTCGGTTGTGTCCGAATACGATCACTACAACGAGTTACCATCCTCGGGTCGGACACACCACCAAACGCCACCACCTTGCGCCTAGTCTATTCCGCCATCAACTCCGCCGTTTGCGCAGCTGTACCTGTCGGCGTGATCAGCACATCGCGCAAAACCGCACTCCTGGAGTGCGCAACAAGGAAGGAAAAGGGCTGGAGTGTCTTGAGCCCGCCCTTCCACCTGAGGTGCGTGGTGAGACAGACCCCCTAAGAGTCTCGGCGTCCTCCACCGCGATAGAGCCCATGATCGTCCTCCCCATGTCTTCACGGAGAAGATCTCCGCGCCGCGCATCCATACCTGCTGCCGGAGAAGCATGCACAGCATGCGTCGAAGCCAGTTCCTACCCGGCAGAGAATACGTCATTTCTCTGCCCGGCCAAGAACTTGTCCGCCAGCTTAACGTCCAGTTTGACGTTACGCTCGGTAAGTCAAGCTTCAATCTCTGTCTCATCAACAACGTCCAGCACCGCATGTCCTTCTAGGCCGCTGAGTAGAGACGAAGATGTCTCCATAGTAGGAACCGGCCGAGACACCTCAATGCCAAAACATACATCCATGGGAGGTGATTCTATGAAAGTTTCCATAGCCTTCTGAAAGTAGCACTGCACTATTAGTGAAAACACCACCCCCGTCCTTGCCACCTTACTAGTTGTAGGTGCAAACGCTCCCAAACCATGATCTTGGGTGTCCATGGGCTCCACCCCATCAATTTTTTCAGCTTGCGACTCCTTCTGTTCACTCTCATGAAGAGCATCCTTGAAATCATCTCCCATCTCACTATCATCTGAATCTCCATCATCTTCGTGCTTCGGTGCATCCATGTGATCATCCGAAACAAAACCATCCCAGTCCTCAACAAAGAAGGAGAGTCTATACAAACCATCTTTAATAAAAAGAAGGAACATACTCGGGATTTTAGTGTAGTCGAGACAACCAATTAAGATCCTTAACACTTTGTGCTTCATTGTGTATTTCATATCAACTCTAAGCGTTTTCCCAAACATGAAACCCACTTTCCATAGAGCAAAAAGTCCCCTCTATGTCTTCTCGGGATGCCTTTCACCCTAACCCAAATTTCAGGAAAAGTCTCCTCTGGCTCCTCATCGTTGGCCCAACTACCAACTGTCAACTCACATGGACTATTAGGGATCCTGCAATTTCCAAAGATCTTGAGCCTTTCAAGCTCATTATTCGAGGGAAATTGCAGCTTGTAAACATTGTGCTCCAGATGCATCACCTGCCACCGAAAGGAAGCCGTGAGAACAAGTCTCTATAGCTGGAAAGTGATCTGATCAATGGACATCACCCCCTAGTGACCACCACCGAGGCCATATGAACATTCTCCAAATTTGGTCTATAACTCTCAAAGCACAACATCTCGAACATAATCAGCTCTTTGTGAGAATACCCATACATCATGAGTTGTGGTTTTGGGTCTGTCAAGAGCGGGTAATTACCATCACCATTGGGATGCTCGAGGACCTCGCAAACATCACAAAGGACTACCATACAATCTTCCGAGAGGTGACCGTCCACACCACATGTGAAACATTTTTGCTTCTCTGTTGCATTTACCGTTGCCGTCGCTAGCTGAGGAGCAGACACCAACGACCCTCGACGATCCACCGCACGAGCTTTTCCCTCAATGGGAGCATGCGCACTAGAAACCGATCCCCTATAGTAGCAGCATTATCGACGGCCATATTCTGTCTGGTAGGAGGCACCTCGGCAGCTAAAATCTACTCGGCAGCAACTCCCACGCGACTGTTCCTCGTCCGCACCGCCACCCTCTCCGTTTGAGCATCAGCAACAATTACCACTCCACGACCAGCACCATTTCTGAAACCACCCGCATAACGACCCCTAACACCACGGGCTGGATCAGCATGCCGATCCTCATCTTCATAACAACGACCACGGCCGAGATCCTGGCCATGACTTCTTCCCTGACCGTTGTAGCCACGTCTTCCTCTCTAACCACGCTAGCCTCCACGGAAACCTCCACGCTTGCCTCCATGGAACCCCGACCCAACATGGAAACGGCCCTGTGCCCCAGCGGCATCGTTCATGGCCGTCTGACCACCGGAGTTCTGTCCCGCCGTGCCGCTAGGGCCGCCAACTTCGAAATTGTTGAAGCACTAATACATCATAAACGTATCCTTAATTTCTGATGTTCCATGTTGTTTTCATGTTGTTTCCCACATGTTTGCTATACACTTTATGTCATTTTATCGATTTTCCGGACTAACCTATTGACAAGATGCCACAGAGTCAGTTCCCTGTTTTCTGCTATTTTTAGTTTCAAAAAAGTTGTTCCGGAAATATTCTCGGAATTGGAAAATTAGAGGTCCAGAGGTCCTAGAATTCCCGAAGGTTCCACGGAGTCCCGAAGAGATCCGTAGGGGGGCCACAGGGGGCCCACACCATAGGGCGGCGCACCCCCTGGCCGCGGCATGGGGTGGTGTGGGCCCCCAGGCTTCCACCGCCTTTTCCCTTTCGCCTATTTATACCCCACGACATATTAACCCTAAAAATATACCACTTCGTCCCGAGAAACGTCCGAGGCTGCCGTCATCGTCATCCCGAGATCGGGAGGGTTCTGGAGCTTTCCCCGGCACCCTATCGGGAGGGGAATTCATCATCGGAGGGGTCTACATCACCATGCCCTCCTCCGAAGTGATGCGTGGGTAGTCTATCCCTGGACTACAGGTCCATAGCAGTAGCTAGATGGTTGCTCTCTCCACTTTTTACCTCATGTTTAGATCTTGTGAGATGCCTAACATGATCAAGATCATCTTTATGTAATGCTACATGTTGTGTTTGGTGGGATCTGATGGATGTTGAATGCTATGTCTTCTGATCATCAATATATCATGTTATCTTCATGCTTACGTTATTTTTGATCTTGCATGCTCTCCGTTATTAGTAGATGCTCTGGCCAAGTAGATGCTAGTAACTCCAAGAGGGAGTATTTATGCTCGATAGTGGGTTCATGCCTCCTTTGCATCTGTGCTCAAGTGACAGAAACGTGACGGATGGAGGATGTGTTGTTGCCATTAGGGAGAAAACAACGGTGTTGAACTAGTTTACATTGTTTACATTACACACTTTGCTTACTGCGATAATCTGCTGCTAGCAACTTAATACCCAACGTTTGTTCCGATGATATTCGAAGGGTGGATTATTAGACATAGATGTAGTTGGATGACGGTCTATGTATTTTGTTGTAATGCCCACATGAATCACATAATAATCTTTATGTCTTGCATATGCACTACGGTGCAGCCTCCATTTCTGTCAATTGGCCAACTGTAATTTGTTCACCGCGCATGTTATTTATCTTTCACGGAGAGACACCACTAGTGAACTATGGACCCCGGTCCATTTTCTCATACTGATAATACACACACTTCTTTCATACTGCTGCCACTGCTTTCATATTGTTTTCCTGCTGTTTTCCACACCATACATTTAACCTCTTTGTGTTCAGCAAAACCGCTGAGATTGACAACCTCATTGCTACATTGGGACAAAGTGATTTCATTGGGTTGTGTAGGTTCCACGTTGTTGCTGAACCGGTTGTGCGCCCTGCCACCTCAGTTGCATGAACCTTTAGATATTGCTTGTCCTCCTACTGGTCGATTCAACCTTGGTTTTCTGTTTTGAGGGATAACTTGTTGCTGCACCCTTCACACCTTGCACTTGGGGTCTACCGACGTTAATCATCAACAAAGGTCTCTGACGCCGTTGTCGGGGAGGAAGAGAATTTCCGCAAGGGGAGCCTCTCACTTCCAATCTCTTGACTTTGTTTTTGTTTTGCTTATTTTATTTTATTTTTTCTTGTTTTCTTCTCTTTATCAAAAACACAAAAAAAACTAGTTCTTATTCTAGTTGTTATTTTTTTTTTGCTTTATTATGCTTGCTATCAATGTTTGACGTCTCTGAAACTAGATCTTATTAGCAAGGTTGGTTCACGTATGAACAACAAAAATATTATCAGGAACACCGCTTGTTACCAAAAGGGATACACTTATGGGAGCAAATTAATAAATTGCATGACTATGCTAGAAACTTGTGCTCTATTTAAAATGTTACTTATTGCTTTTATGAATATCGTTGATGTAGGAGGTATAAACACCTCCCTCTTCAATGTGAGTATAATGATAATGTTACCATATCTTTTTATGTTAAGGGAAATATGAATTTTATGACGTGGAACAAATTTAAGAATTTATTGCTTGGAAGGGTGCATTCGAAATTTCCTATTTGCTTGAAAGTATTGTTGTTGCACCTTATAAATATGAGATTTATGCTATACACGAATATTGCTTTGATAATTACAAGGATTGTAATTACTACATACTTGAATATCTTAATAAATGCTCTAAACCTAAGGAAGAGACTTATGCCTTACAGGAACCTATGGAAGAAGAAACTGCTGAATCTGGAAGCTCGTTAGATAAAAAAGAGGAGGAGAGTGATGATCAAGAGGAGGAAGAATGGAGCTACCCATTTCTATCTCCCAATGGTAGTAACTCTTTAACTCATATTTGTGATGATCCGATTGATTCTTTTGAAATATGCCTTTTTGATGAAGTTGATACTTGCTATACTTGTGACCTTGATACTACTATGAACGAAACTTGTGAGAATGATATTGTTACTGCTATTTATGATAATCCATGCTACTTGGATAAATCTTATGATAATGCTCTTAATGATGGTCCTATGTTACTTGGTGTTGTAAATTATAATGCTACTGAAAATAAGATTGCTATAATGTGTCCTATACCTTTTGTCGTGGTGTGGAGAAGAAAGATACCATAGGATGGCTAAAGTTGGGGCCGATGGACGCCGTAGGTATTCGGGGAGGGATAGCAAGCTTAACTCGCTCGCTCAGAACACTACAAACAACAAGATCTACCCAGGTTCGGGGCCCTTGTGTGGAGGTAACACCCCTACTCCTGACTCTCTCTCTCTGTATAAGTATATGCCGAGTACAAGAGTTCTTCTCTCTCTCTCTCTGTTTCTTTCTGCCTCGTGAGCTGTGGAGCCTCTGGAATCAATCCACCAAGTGTGCGATCCTCACGAAGGAGGGGGGAGGCCACCTTATATACTGGTGGCCACCCACTATTTTACAGATAAAAGTACTGACTAGGTGACTTCACACTGTGCAGCAGTGCACGCCTCCGTGTCTTCGCTGACAGAGGCGCCGAAAGTCACCGCGGTTGGCCGCTAACATGTCATGTCCCCCTTGTCAGAGACAGGACATGACATTGCCCATACCGTACTGTACCCACTTTCGGATACACATTACCACGTACCTAGTAAGTTTAACCGCACGCCGGTATGGCTCCAGGATACACGGGATTCACCTCAACGGCTCCATTGACTTTGCCTCCGGGTAGAACAACAGCTACCTCTATCCGGATCATCCAAGTGCTACTCGGCTGACCCAGATAGTTACTTGAATCTTCCCATTGGTCTCTTGTTCTTCCTGTCGGGTAGCTCCATCCCGGCAGCCATCGACAGGGTACCATCCTATCCGATACGTACCTACTCGGGTATGGCCAAACTCGGTAACCAGTCTCTTGAACTCCAATTATCATCTGCCTTACCCCTACTCGGGGGTAGCCCCCTGACATTAGTCCCCGAAGCTGGTAGAGTCCGGCGAACTCGGACGTTGGGCCCTGCCAGCTTTAAACCAGAAAACTTCCTTGATACCCTCCGTCGAGTTGCACCTCAACCCGGTCGACCTCAATCCGAACTCGGATCCACTACATTGTTCCCTGTGGAGTTTTCTTCTTTGAACCGGGTTGACCAAGCTGATTTGGATTTTGCCGAGATCCCAACACTTAGCCAATTTTTATAACTTTGCCGCTCGAACCAGAGCATTTCGCTACCTTTGCGTTTAAGGCTCAACACTTGGCATGAGGACAGGGCCCACGTCGCCTCGGGTCTGGTGTAGTTGCACCGTACGTGCTCCACCTGCGCCTGTCAGTTCATACCGGGCCCACGCGTTGTTGCGTCACATCGCACAGGGTACTTGAGTACCAACGTCTCGCGACGTGGGATTGACTGTATCCGTTACGCGCGATTTAATCACTTCGCGCGTTTCTAACGGACGCAATAACTCCCCACGTACACACGATCTCCTTCACAGTTAATCCCAAGAAGTAACTGCGCTTTGGGGGGGTATAAGTACCCCGCGCCGCCCGTTGCCTCGACTTCCTCGCGAGAAGCAGTACCTTGGCGCACAAGATGTAGTGCATGCGCAAGCTAGGCTGCCAAAGATGCCAAGAACACCTCTCTACCTTCTCTTCTATCCAGTTTTCCGAGTTGTAACTTTTCTTATCCATCTTTTATACGTCATCCAGTCCCCGAGATTTGGGCCGAGTAGGCACTAGTCGACCGAGTTGTAGTCTACTCGGGTCGAATCTTCCCACTCATATTGTCTCTATTTTTTCTTCAGGAGTGCACTGATGCTTGCAAGAAAATCTTCCGCCAACTCCTCTGGTCTCATCGTAGGGTCAAAGTGCAGAACCGGGAGTTGTAGGAAGAGCGTGGCCAAAGAGGTAATTCTTATCCAAGCCGAGTTACTTCTTATGCTTTTCCGACATCAATATTCTAACTCGGTTCATGTTTTACAACTCTCAGCTATCATTGAGCAGCATCTCACGGACGCTATCACCAAGATCTCCTCGTTGGAGAGTGACTGCAATACTTTTTGTTTGTGTGTTTTGTGTTTACGCCAAGTTTTTGTATTTCTCAACTTCGTTTCTCAGCAGGTGAGCATCGGGCCCTTGCCGAGCAGCACTAGGACTGTTCTGTGCTAGCCGCATCAGCACATAGTAAAATCTAGGCTCTGGAGAGTAAGTTACTTCCTCTTTTTTCTTATCCGGCTTCTGTATCATTTCTATTTTACTTACCGGGTTTGCTCCTTCGCAGATGAACACAAGTCCTTCCTTGACCAGCATTAAGGGTGCGTCACTCCAGCCGAGGTGCAGCAACAAGTGCAGGCCAGCCAGACCAAGCTACCGAGAAGAAGGAAGTGCTCAAGCTTAAGCGTGAGCTGGCTGAAGCTCTCAAGACGACGCTAAAATCCGGCAATGACAAGACCCAGGCGCTGAATCAGGCTGCTGTCAAGAAGCTGGAACTGGAGAGGGAGATCGAATCCCTCCGATTAAGAAACACTGCACTCGACGCCATGGTGGTCAGCTCCAGCGGTCTACTGGACAAGCAGCACACGCTCGGCGAAGGATGGGCCCGCCGGCTTAGAGGCCTCGTCACGGACTTGCGCTGTGAGTTACTACACTCCCTCAAGTTATTCTATCCGGTTTCTTCTATTTGGTCTTCTTCCTATTCGGTTTTCTCTCTATCCGGTATTTTCTCTTGACTCTACCCAGTATCTCCTCTCCTAGGGACCTTTCCGGATTTCAACCTTGGTGCTGAAAAAGCTATGGAGAAGGCCAGGAAAGTGAGGAAAGAGCTGGGCCTCGACGTCGAGGACTCGACCACAATAGATGACCAGATTGAGAACATCAAGACCCGGGTCATCTCCCTCAAGAGATTGGGCACCACAATTGTGTCCACTGCTGTGCACCTGCACAAGCTCTTCTGGCCGGAGAGAAAGGTCCCAGAGTCGGTTGATCAGATTGCCTCCAATCTGGACTATGTCAAGGATGAACTGAAGAAATGGCGCGCCTCAGTAGCCCAAGCTGGTTCAGATGAGGCCCTCCACTTTGTATTGTCTTCGTACGAAAACCTCGACCTCGAGAAGCTCCGGAACGGTTCCAAGTAGACCGAGAAGGAGGAGTTCATCCAGCGCCGCCGGGAGACGGCTTACCGGCTAGCCTCATATGCTGACACCAAGGACTATATCAATGGCCTCCTTGAGCCGGATACGGATGTCGAGGACGACGAAGATGAAGCTGATGATGAGGAAGGTGATGAAGGTGATGAAGGCGACGAAGAGGTCGAGCAAGATGAGGCAGGGGATGCAGAGGCTGAGCAGAACAAGGCATGCGAGGAAGAGGCTGAGATGGGCGACGGTCAGGAGGCGACCGAGCCAAGAGCCGGCTCCGAAGTGGTCCAAGTTGACCAGCAGCCCACTGCCTTGTCCGGAGTCGTCACCACCGAGATGGTGATCAAGACGCCCGCTCCCGAGCTGAGCACAACATAGGCCACTACCGAGAACGCCGCATCTGGGCCTATTCCCTCGACTAGCGACTCCGCGATCCCTGTATCGACCACTTCATCCGAGCCCGTCTCCGAGTCTTCCGACCTATCAAGTGTTGAAGCCAACACCACTCCTTCGACGGCGGCCTAAGTTCATGCTCTATTTCAATTTCAATCTTTCTATCAGATCCCCGGTATGCCGGGTGCAAATGTATCCAACAATTTATTATTTCGTGTGCTACTCAGTTTTTAAGTAAGTTCTTAAGAAAATTGGCTCAATGCCGCCTTGCGTTAATTTTGAGTCCCCGAGTTGCTTTTCTTATCCACCCGGCTCTTTTATCTTTGCTCTTACCTGCCACTTGGGGCTCGTTGGTAGTCGAGTCACAAGATTTGAAAAACCGAGTTTGTAATACTTAACAACTTTGAGGTTTGAAATTAACACTGCATAGTACTTAGCCGCAAAAACAAAAGAAGAAAAACACTCAACTCGGTTGATACGCTCTTTCTTTCCTTAGCAGTTTTTCGTGTGTTTATTGACATTTGGCTTGTTCTCTTGCTTGCCATCAAGCCGGGATGCGGGCAATAACAAAGTCGAAGAGTTGGCGCTTAGGTTTAAACACATTACTAGACATGCTCATGAAATTCCGAGTAGACTAACCGAGTAGACAAAGTAAAGAAAGTAAATAACACAGAGCAAGTTTGGCACATGCAGTCTCCGAGTTCAAATTCGGAGTGCCGACTTGGAATTTAACTTGGTAAGAAGATACATACAATGTTTGTTCAGGAATGAAAACGGAGGAGTAGAGCTACATTCCAAGGGCGCTTGGATTCCTCTCCGGATTTATCTGCCCTGTTCTTCTGCAGTGCATGTGCGTCGATGAGGTAGTACGCATCATTGTGCAGAGCCTTGCTCACAATGAAAGGCCCTTCCCATGGAGGGGAAAGTTTGCGCATCCAGGCGGTGCGTTGCACAAGCCTAAGGACCATATCTCCTTCTCGGAAAACCCTTGGTTTTACTTTCCGGCTATGATAGCGTCTCACATTCTGTTGATATACAGCTGGTCATGAGAGAGAGTTAACTCTCTTGCTTCTTCTAAAAAAACAACATCATCTTCTCGGGCTTCTTTTTCCTCTTCCTGAGTATAGAGGGTTACTCTGGGTGAGTCATGCTTAAGGTCAGTGGGCAACACGGCCTCTGCTCAATATACCAGGAATAATGGTGTGTATCTGGTTGATTGGTTAGGGGTAGTCCTTAGACTCCACAACACCGATGGCAACTCGTCCAGCCAACAACCAGTGGTTCGCTATAATGGCTCAATTAGCCTTGGCTTTATTCCGGATAGGACCATGCCATTAGCTCTTTCAACTTGACCATTTGAAGCCGGATGGGAGACTGATGCAATGTCTAGCCGGATCCGCTTCTTCTTGTAGAATCCAGCAAAGGCTCCCTCAGCAAAATTTGTTCCATTATCGGAGATGATCCCATGCGGGTAGCCATACCTCAGGATAATATCGTTGTTGTTGTTGTTGTTCCTGTTGTTGCGGGTGTAGAAGTTGCGGTTGCGGTTGTCGTAGTTGTAGTTGCGGTTGGCTCCCTGAGCCACTTGATTCACATTCTCCCTTCTCGGAAACACTGCAGGCTTGGGAGCAGCTGCCCGAATAGGCTGCACATTGGCATTCGCGGCCGGCAGAGGAGGAGGAGGGGGCAGGTCTTCATTCTTGATGCGGTCCCACCAGCTGCACTGCCGGGTAATGTGGTTGGTTGGCCAACTCGGATGCCGAGTATGGAAGCTGCATGGCCCATCCTTCATGTTTCCAAAGATAAAATTCGGAGCTGAATCCGAGTTGCCGCTACTCTGCTGGGGAGCAGTGTAAGGCTTCTTGATGCCTTGGCCCTGATTCTGGTTTTGCCCGTATTGGGCTCCAGCAGTTTTTTTCCTTTGGCTGCTCCCAGCAGCCGTGGTCACAGCATTCACCTCCTCTGCGTCATACCGAGTATCAATTCGGTCACCTCTACGCTTGTTGCGGAAGTCATTGCGCCTGTTGCCGTCCTGAAATTTCCTTCTCGGCTCAGGGGAATCAAGGAGAGGCTGAGTAGGATCGCCGAGTGCATGCATATTTGCAATCTCGATTGTCTCGGCGAGAGTACTCGGCATCTCTCTTTGCAATTTCTGCCACAACATGCTGCCATGTCTGCAACCCTGAGCAAACCAAGTAATGGCATGAGCCTCATTCACACCCTCGCAGGTGTTCCTCAACGTGCTCCACCGAGTAAGGTACTCTCGGTCAGTTTCCTCTTCTTGCTGCTTGCAAGTAGACAGTTGCTGCGGCCTATTCGGCCTCTTGTAGGTGCTGGTGAAGTTGCTGATGAAGGCTTCCGAGAAGTCTAGCCAGTAGTTGATACTGTTCTTGGGCAGGTTGTTGAGCCAAGTCCTAGCCGGACCCTCTAGCATTTGCGGAACATACCGCACAACCCATCTCCGATTGCCGCCCGCAATGTGCACAGCGGTAACATAGTCACTCAGCCAATCTTCCGGCTTGGTGCTGCCATTGTAGCACTTGGTCCCCCTGGCCAGCTGGAAATGATTCACGGAGGGCTCATCCATGATGCGGCGACCAAAGCATTCTGGGCCGGGTGGCCCCTTGTTCTCGAGCTGGGCGGACCGGTTGATCCGGTCCAGCTTGTATCTTGCATCACTGGGCTCCAACATGCGGTCACCCACACGATCAGTGACATCTCTCGGGTCAGCATACCCGGCCAGCCCCATTGTCGAGTACCCATCATCATAGCGGTCTGGCTGCACCGCTGCGGGTTGTGCAACCGGATTGGCTGCTGGCACGGCTGCACGCGGTTGTGCTGCCGCTGGTTGCTGAGTCCTCTGCCGAGTAGGCTGGGAAGCATGACGCCGAGAAGGCCCTACATGGTTTCCTCCTTGCTCCTTACTATGAGCTTTAGTGGCTTGATAGCCTGCTCCTGCAGAGTTGTGTTTCTGACCGGGCTGCCGCGGCACAGCTTGCTGTTTTGAGGCGACAACCGGGTCGTACACCTGCATCTGTCTGCTCTTCTCAGAGTGCACACTCTGGTCCCTCTTATTGCCAGGAAGCGGCGATGAGGCCTGGTCCATAGACCCGACCGCACGCGAGTGCACAACCTGAGAAGCGCCAGCACCCGGATTGGCTTTCTGGAACTGCTCGTTCTGCCTGCCAGCCTCTAGCACTAGCTCGTTGAGTCTCTCCTGCTGCCTAGCGCGCGCATCGCCAGTGAGATGCGGCAACTCAGCAGCCACTGCCTCTGCAGCCCTAAGAGTTTTGGCAGGGGTGCTATATCTAGGCCTACCAACAGTGTCCAAACTAGCAGAATGGCTAGCAGCCCTACCATCTCTAGCTAGCTCAGCGCCTAAGTTGCGACGAGTAACGCCTATCTTGCAGCCTGGAAACAGGAGTAAAGCCATGCGCTGCATTGTACTCGTTTTGCGCAAGGTTGAGCTCAAGCCTAACCTTCTCCAGCTCCTGGGACTCTGCGAGTAGCGCTTTACGATGCTGCTCGATTTGCGCCCTCATGGCGGTGAGTTCCGCCTCCTTTTGTTGTGGCATACCCAGCTGCTCGGTGGCGCCTACGCGAGCAGCCGGGATCCCCGTGGACGTGGAAGGAAGCACCCACAGGTTCCTCGATGACGCCAACGGCAGCGGCCGCGCCCTTCCCAGCATCGATAGCCGAGCCTGTCATCATCACCTCCACGCTGTCCGCAGAGCAGCCAGTTGGCTTCTCACGGGCAGCGAGTACAACAGGAGGATCTTCCGCGACGAGCACCATCTCTGGAAACTCGTGGATGATGGTGGTGGCGACGTAGACCAGATGCATGCCGAAGGAGAGCATCGAGCCACCTGCAGGCATGGGCCTGCCGCCAAAAACTCCGGCGTTGTCGGTGACGAAGTCGATGGAGCCGAATCTATGGACAAGGCCACAGACCACGCGCTCCCCTAAAGCTCAAAACGGTCCCGTCTGAATGTGAATTCCAGCCAACGCCGCTGCTGGCCCCACGGTGGGCGCCAAATGTCGTGGTGGTATCACGGCATATGCCATGGGATGGCTAAAGTGTTGGGTCCGATGGACGCTGGAGGTACCCGGGGAGGGATCGCATGGCTAGTAGCCGCGCTAAGGTATCTCTAGCACTGCAAATAACAAGATCTACCCAGGTTCAGGGCCCTCGTGTGGAGATAACACCCCTACTCCTGCCTTTCTCTCTATATGTGTGTAATCCGAGTAGCCACAGTACAATGTATGTCTCCTGGCCGAGTAGCCACTCTGACGCTCTCTCTAGCTCTGATGTTGTCTCTAGTAAATAAATGCGAGATGAAGCAACGTCCCCCGCGCAGAAGGGGGCAGGGCACCTTATATACTGGTGCCCAGCCGAATAAACAAAGACTAAAAAGTACTGTGATGTGACTTGACCACTGTGACGTTGGCACGCCTCCGAGATCTCGCGCGGAGAAGTGCCGCGCCGTACGGCTGACAGCCCCTGTCCGCTTTGTCAGCCTCACAGCGTAGACCTCCATCCCGTCCTGTCCCCTCTGTACTTGACAAGACTGGATGGCTTCCTAACCTTGCGTCACGGATGATCACAAACCTAGTAAGTTGAACCGCACGCGGGTACAGACGCAGGATACGCGGGATCTCCTGTCAGAAGGGCTCCATTGACTTCTGGCCCGAGTAGGATTGCCCTCTGTCTACTCGGACCAACTTCTCTACTCGGTCGAACATAACTTCCATGATATCTTCTCCTGGCCTTCGGTGGATACGACCGAATAGAAATCTACCGGGTAGCAATTACCCGGGTAACCGTCTACCCGGTCAACAGTACCTTGACCTTCACTTTAGCACTTGCCTTACCCCTACTCGGGGGTAACCCCCTGACAATATTTTTGAGGAGTGTGGGCAGAGTAAGTTGAAGGAGTACCGGCTCGGCGAGCATGCGACATAGGGATCCCGGGGTTGAGGGGATCGTCACCCGGAGAAGTCCAGGTTGCCCGTCGCTTGGCTGGAGTTGTGTCCTTTAGAGATGATATAGTGGTTAGATACCTATTAAGTTTGCACATACGCGCATAGGAGTACGGCTCTGAGGTCATGGAGGAGTACGTCACCTTGAAAGTAACTCCTCTGGGCTTCCTTTTCTGGCCAACCTCAACTTCTGGCTCTTCCTCGCTCTCCTCCGATTGATAGCCGTCCTTATCAGCTAGTGCTGGTGATTGTGGTGCATTGTCGGAAAGAGGAGAATTTTGGTCTAATAGATTAACAAAGTATTTGTTTAGTAGTGACTCGGAATTACCTTCATCACTGTCACTCGGTTCTTCCTCCTCCGAGTTTTCAGAAGGGGGAGGTGTGACAATCTTCCAAAACGCATCGATTTCCTGGGTGAGAAACTGCAGAGATAAAAGTTAGTATGTATATGTTAGAAAAATCAGTCGGTACAGAAGGAGTTAGCCGGTTCTTACTGAAGGAGCCGGGTTAGAACGGGTGAAAGGGCCGAGTCCGGAGATGCTCTTGATGACATCTACTTTCTCGGCCAAGAAGTTCTTCATGGCCTTATTAATATCTGCGGTCGGGTATGATTTCTCCGAGTATCGAAGAGAGTCGGTTAAGTGACCCGAATACTCGCAGATGAGTTTGGGGCGGATGCTATTTAGCTGGATCCTACAGCTAATCCAGGTTTTCATTAAGTTTAGCCCACAAAGACCATGGGCTGCGAGAACGACAAGCTTGTGGAGGAGACGTTGGATAGATTGTCTGTCGGCATCTGGCGCGAACGAGCTAAGGTTGTCACTGAGTGAGAGGGTCTCAACAGAGAAACCCGGCAAAGGCTTTTCGCCGGGTGTTGATGTATCTTTGCAGTAGAAAAAATCTTCTGCCAGAGCTTCACGTGAGTATGAAGGCTGAGAGTCGGCATCAGAGAGTTTTTACGTCTCTGAATGGACACCCCCCCCCACAGACGAGGAGGGGTCCGTCCGTGCTCTCCCGGCAGGGCTTGCATTGAAAAAGCTCTAAGAACAAGGCAAGATTCGGGGCGATGCAAAGATAGGCCTCGCAGAGAACGATAAAGTGGCCGATATTCAAAATCGAGTTAGGACCGATGTCAAAAACTCAGAGTTTATAATGGTGGAGGATTTCGCGGAAAAAAGAGTGACCTAGGGGGCGGAAACCCCGGGTCACGTGCTCTGAAAAGACGACCACTTCACCTGAGCCGGGTGAAGGCCGAGTCTCCTCATCTGGCGCTCTCAAGGAGATTTCCGACTCTGCGGGGAGCACCCCAGACTCGGCCAGTTCCTCTAGTTTTGTCTTGGTGACAGTCGACCTAGCCCAGTTGGTTGAGATCGACTGACCCGGTTTCTGCTTCAAGGCCAGGTTTTTTCCCTTGGACTTAGCACCAACCTTGGGAACCATGGAAATGGATCTAGAGAAAATTGAAAAACAAGAATAAAGCTAGGAAAAAGGAATAGAGGCTATGCGCGCGATGAACACCAAGCTAAGAACTAGAGACATGCATCTACCGTCTAGATCTAAAAAGTGCTTACCAGAAACGGCGACGGAGTGGGGTTTGGTGTGCGCGACGGCGGCGGCTCGGTCCGTGGAGATGACGGCGGCGCGCGGGCGGCCGGGCGTTCTACGTTCCAAGCTTGGCTTCGAGCTCTAATGGCGCGGCAAGATCTTCGAGATGGAACCCGGCGTGCGCGGAGATGCAAGCACGGTGGCGTGGCGGCGGCGCAAGATGGCGATGCGGAGCGGCGGCTGGCGGTCGAGGTCAACGGCGCGCGCGGGTCCGGTTGCGGTCGTTTGACCTTGGGCGCTTGGGCACAAGCGGTGAGCGGAAGGAAGAAGAAGAGATTGGCGTTTGGATTTTAGGGTTTTCCCCCAGGGCCTATTTATAGGCGCAGGGAAACCCTAGGGGCCCAACGGTAAGTTTAGTAATTTGCGGGAAGATAAGATCCGGCTCGTAATCTATGGGATAAGGATTTTGGGAGTTATGGCTAAATGGCCGAGTCAGTCAAGCCCGCCTGAAGATCCGGAGTTGAGAACTGTTACTCGGACTGGCTGAATGGAGAAGATGAGAGCCGAGTTACAGGGAGTGCCTTTGGAAATTTGATCCGAGGAGCGATACCCGGCTCCAATAGAAATCAGGTTATTATATGGACCGCCAAAAGAGCAGGCCTGGCTAAAGTTAAAGCAATCTAGCCCGTCATGCTATGAATATAAATGTGTATTATTTTGCAGGGAATAGCGTGTGCTTCATGGTTGGTTCCAAGATGCTCAAGCTATTCTGGGGACTACTATTGGGGGGATGATAACCCGGTAGGCCTGCACCTGGGATGAGACTCGGCCAAAGGGAAGCTGCGCAAGACCCCACGTTGTGATGCAAGGCCGGATCTTGTTGATGGGCCAGTGGGTGCGTAGGAGACCCGGCTCAAAGGTTTGGAAGGTCTAAAAGGCGGTGTGAACCGCGTGATTCGTGACTTGAGGGTTACGGTAGGAAAGTTAGGGTTGTGTATGGATCTTGAGTAGGATTCTGCGTATATCTTGTAAGGAAGCCGGGTTATATATAAACCGACCTCCAGGGCATAGAAACAAGAGATCAAGAGAAATAGAGGTATTTGTGTATTCTAGGTATTCGAGAGCTAGTCCTTGAAACCCTAGATCGGAGTCTCGGCAACATTGCAGCTCGAGTCTTTAGATCGCCAGTTGATATGATTTCCCTTGAGCTAAACCCTCTCCCAAACACCAGAGTCGATTCGCCCCATACTAAGTTACCCCTGGTAATGTCTGCCGTGGATATCCCATGACAAGATTCACCGGGAGAAATCTCTTGCGGGTGAGAAGGTTGGGGAACCATTGGCGACTGGAGGATTTGGAATCAATGAAACCCACGAGTTCCCTTATCTTGAGATGAACTTCGTCGAGTCAGCTCAATGGTGGCGCCGGAAGTGGTTCTACGTCCAAGACACTGACGTGAACGGCGTCCCTGAGTTCAAGCCGTTCGCGATCTTGAAGCGAAGAAAATCTTGGGAGCACAAGTTGTCACCCGAAGAATCTAAGGCGACCGCACCACTACTCGCACAAGTTGCGTGGCTCCGACGGAAGGACCAGGAGCCTCTGCTGAACGGGGTCCATCTGGCGGCTGTCTTCTTGCGCCAGAGGGTGCAGTCGCTGTAAGATAGGCCCACCACCTTGTGGGAGTTCTCGGGCGTCAACGACCCGAGTTGAACATACGATGATATTCTCTCGAACATTGAGTTCGAGAAGAATATTACTTCTATCACCAGTTTGAAGAAGGGGAAGGACTACTCGCCTTGTCCTTTTGTACCTTTCGACGCTAAGCATCCTCCGAGTGAAGTAATTTTTTCCTTCTTCTTGTCTTGTACTTATGCCCCTTTTGAGTTTCTGTCGATTGAATCTGTTTCTCCCATTCTTCTTCCTCCTTGTAGAACTAGGACATGGTGAAGTTCTACCCGCCGCTTTCCGCGGATGACATGACCTCAGACTTTCTTGCGAGTAACTTACAATCCCCTCCCGACACTAGTGTCGCAAATGCGGAGTCGAGTGAAGAGCAGGAGGACGCGGAGGAGGAGGAAGAAGACGAAAATCCTCAACTCCCCAACCGCAAGCGCTGCAGACGCGAGGAAGACGAGGTGACTTCGAAGGAAACCTCTTTTAGCCAGGATGCGGTCGAGGAGGTCGAGCCTATCCGAGCCACTCCCTTGACCGCGCTTCCCCCCGTGTTTCAGCAGCCGAAGGTTCCGACGGCATGGAACATGGATTTCTTTGACGAGGATGACGAGTAAGTACTCTGCTTTTACCTATGTCGATTAGCTGTTTTATTCCCTTTTAACACTTGTTTAGCCTTCGAGTCCTCAGCAAAGACCAGTTCTCTTCATCGGCCCAATCTGCGAAGCAGGAGGAAGTTGTTGTGGAGAGTGCTAAAGCCTCGAGTCCTTCTCGATGGCCTCCGAGTTCTGCGAAGGAGGCTGATGCTTCCGAGTACGTGATGACCAGCCGAGTGATGCCGGGGCGCCTGCGATCAAAGAGGTTTAGAGTATCTCACCCGACCCTCTGTCGGCTCCACAAGGCAAGGTAAGAGTTCTTATTCGAGTAGTCGCTAAATTTCGGTTTTTTTATTGTTTATCGGGTGCATGTAAGTGCTCCCGATGGTAGTAGCCCCCAAGTCTGTGTTTGACTGCTTGCAGTCACTCACGGACTCAAGTAGTAGTCTTTTTGGTCCTTTCAGTCTTTTAGCTTGATTTCATTGGATGCACGGCCGTGCTCCCGATGCGAGTAGCCCCTGAGTGTGTGTTTTCCTATTTGCAGTCAGTCACTGACTCAAGTAGCATTGCATGGATTTCAACCCTTTCTTCTAGTAGGTTGTCTTCGAGCGCTTGGCCGTATTAGGGCATCGTCTCGTGGCCGCTAAGGCGGAGTGTGTTGCTCTTCGTTAGGAGCGCGACCAGCTCCTCCAGAGTCTTCATTCTTCGAGAGGTTAGTTTCCTGATTTTCCCTCCAGTGAAGCTCTCTCCCTTAACATGTTTTGCCTCGTTTTCTAGATGAAGCTGCCCACGCCAATGCTGAAAAAGCGACAGCTCATGAGTGGGCAAAAAATCTCGAGAAGGAGTTGGAGTCCACCCGCAAGGATGCCGCGGATCGACTCATGAAGTCCAAGGAGGACCTTGAGGAGCTGGAATGCGCAGGCACGGCTCATGATAATGAGTTGGTCGGTATTCTTCGACCTGTGGTTGAGGCCTTTTCAGGTATGCCACTCGCCAAATTTCGTAGTATTGCTGACTCGCTTAGTTCCTTTTCGTGACTTCTTTGATTTTTTTGTAGCGCGCTCGGGGTGCCTTGGCGATTCCCTGACAAACCAGGGTTGATGCGGTGATGGACGCTTGCCAGCAGCTGCAAGAACATGGGATGAAGGCCGCTTCTGTCGTTCGTGATGCTTCGCAGGTGCTGTCCCTGCTACACCAACGACTGTTTGTGGGAAAACATGTTCCCTCGACTCCATAAGGCTTTGTCCAAGATTTCCTCGGCAAAGGGGACCCTCTCTGTCGTGGTGTGGAGAAGACAGATGCCATGGGAAGGCTAAAGTTGGGGCCGATGGACACTTTAGGTATCCGGGGATGGATTGCACACCTAAGTGACACTCTTAGAACACTGCAAAAAAACACGATCTACCCAGGTTTGGTGCCCTCGTGTGGAGGTAACACCCCTACTCCTGCCTCTCTCATTGTATAATGGTGTGCCGAGTACAAGAGTTCCTCTCTCTCTGTGTGTTTCTTTCTCTCTGTGAGTAGCTATGCCTCTGGAATAAATCCACCAAGTGTGCGACTAAGTGACTGACCCTCGCGCAGCAGGGGGAAGGCCATCTAATATACTTGTGGCCATCAACTATTTTACATATTAAAGGACTGATTAGACCATTCCACTGTGTAGCAGTGCACGCCTCCGTGTCTTCGCTGACAGCGTCGCCGAAAGTCTCCGTGGTAGGCCGCTGACATGTCATGTCCCCATTGTCAGAGACAGGACTTGACATCGCCCATGCCGTACTGCACCCACGTCTGGATACGCATTACCACGTACCTAGTAAGTTGAACCGCACGCCTGTAAGGCTCCAGGATACGCTGGATTCACCTCAATGGCTCCATTGACTTTGCCCCCGGGTAGGAGAGCAGCTACCTCTATCCGGATCACCCAAGTTCTACTCGGTTGACCCAGACAGATGCTTGAATTTCCTCATTGGTCTCTTGTTCCTCCTGCCGGGTAGCTCATCCTGGCAGCCATCGACCGGATACCATCCTATCCGGCATGTACCTACTCGGTACGGCCGAACTCGGTAACAAGTATCATGAACTCCAATTACCGTCTGCCTTACCCCTACTCGGGGGTAGCCCCCCGACATTAGTCCCCGAAGCTGGTAGAGTCCGGCGAACTCAGACGCTGGGCCCTGCCAGCTTAAACCAAAAACTTCCTTGATACTCCCAGCCGAGTTGCACCTCTGCTCGGTTGAGCACAATTCGAACTCAGATCTACTCCATTGTTGCCTGTGGAGTTTTTTTCTCCGAACCGGATAGACCCAGCTTTGGATTTTGCATGTATCCCAGCACTTAGCCAATTTTCTGAACTTTGCCGCTCGAACCAGAGCGTTTCGATACCTTCGCGTGAAAGGCTCAACACGTGGCGCTAGCAGAAAGCCCACATCGCCTCGGTCTGGTGCAGTTGCACGGTACGCGCTCCACCTGCGCCCATCTCTGCGCCCCAGGCCCATGTGCCGTTGCGTCGCTTCAAACAGAGTACTTGAGTATCCACGTCGTGCGACGTGGGATTGACTGTGTCCGTTACGCGCGATTTAATCGCTTCGTGCGTCTCTAACGGACACAATAACTCCCCACGTATGTACGACCTCTGCCACAGTCAATCCCAGGCCATAACTGCGATTTGGGGGTATAAGTACCCCCGCGCCGCCCGTTGCCTCGACTTCCTCATCATTTCCCCCCGTACTCTTCTCCTTCCTCTCGCCACACTCACACAGAGTGCATCGCTCCGCCGCGAATCCACCGCACACCGCCGTGCCGCTCGCACAAGGAAGATAGATCCATCCCCGCGCGCCACCGCTCGCCAGAGTGCGCCGGAGGGCCTCATGATCTTCACTGCGAGATGCGTCCTTCCTCAACCTCGCACCGACATCGTGGTCTGACTGCGCCGGTTCCTCTCCGCCTTCTTCTTCAAGACCCTTCTCGCCGGAGACATCCCGATGGCGCTCGAGCCCACGGCAGATCTGAGCCTGGAGGGTCCAGCATCCACCCACGCCAGTTGGGAGGGGTCAAATGTCACCGCCGGTGACACCCAGTGGCTGGTCAATATCCGCGGGTACCGGCGGGAGTCATCTGCCGGCCTCCCGACCGCGAGCTGGAGCCAACTTTCGAGCCCAGTGAGTATGTTGTCTTTCTTAGCCATTTTAAGCGTGGCTTCGTCCTTCCCATCTCCAAATTCATGCAAGACTTCCTCCGCCACTTCGGCCTTCAACCCCATCATCTTCCGGCTAACTCTATAGCCATACTATCCACCTTCGTCACCTGCTGCGAGGCGTATCTCGATGTCTACCCCACGGTAGACATCTGGGCCAAGTATTTTCACTTCCGCCAGCAGGTTGTACCAAATAAAACCAATCCGAAAGCGCCCAAGATCATGACCCAAACCGGAACGGCCATGATCGTCTCTCGGTATCCCTGCTCTTATCCCCGAGTGTCGGGGGGCTACCCCCGAATAGGGGTAAGGCAAGTAGTAAAACAGAAGTCAAAGTACTGTTGGCCAAGTTGGCGTCTACTCGGGTATCTGGTACCCGGTAGACTCTACTCGGTGATACTTAATGCAGGCCAGGGGAAGATACCAACGAAGATCATAATCGTCCGAGTAGGGAACAAGTGGTCTGAGTAGATGGACTGGAATCCTACTCGGGCAAGAAGTCAATGGAGCCGTTCTGACAAGATCCCGCGTATCCCGCAGCCGTACAGGCGTGCGGTTCAACTTACTAGGTACGTGATTATCCGCGCTACGGCATGGACACAGTGAGGGTAGGCACCTGTCACGTCTTGTCACTGACAGAGGGGACAAGACGTGTCGGGGGGCCTACTCTATGAGACTAACAGGGTGGACAAGTCCTGTCGGCCGGATGGCGCGGCGACTTCTCGCCATGGCGTCAGCAGGAACCCGGAGGCGTGCTCTGCGTTACAGTAGGGACGTCCCATCGTGTACCTTTTAATCATTGTTTACTCGGCTGGGTACTAGTATATAAGGTGCCCATCCCCCTCGTGCGCGAGGGATGTTGGCCCTGAGAGCATTTATTGCAAGAGCCAGCACTAGGGGTAGAGAGAGCAAGAGAGTGGCTACTCGGCTGAAGGCCTGATTTGTACTGTGGCTACTCGGATATCACATATACAGAGAGATAGGAAGGAGTAGGGGTGTTACCTCCACACGAGGTCCCCGAACCTAGGTAGATCTTGTTGTTTGCGGTGTTCTTCGTGCGCGTCTACTCGACGTGCGATCCCTCCCCGGATACCTACAGCGTCCATCAGCCCCAACTCATTAGCCATCCTATGGCATCTGTCTTCACCACCCTACGACAGTTGGCGCCCACCGTGGGGCCAGCAGCGGCGCTGGCTGGGGTTCATATTCGTACGGGACCCGTTTCTGCATCGGGGGAGCGTGTGTTCTGTGGCCTTGTCCACAGATTCTGCTCCTTCGAATTTGTCACTGACAACGCCGGAGATTTCAGCGGCAGGCCCGTGCCTGCAGGCGGCTCGGTCCTCTCCTTTGGCGCGCACTGGGTCTACGTCGCCACCACAGTCATCCTCGAGTTCTCAGAGGAGGTGCTCGTCGCGGATGATCCTCCTGATGTACTCGCTGCCCGCGGGAAGCCGACTGGCTGCTCTGCGGACAGCGTGGAGGTGATGATGACGGGCCCGGCTATCGACGCCGGAAAAGGCGCGGCCACTGCAGCTGAGGTCATCGAAGAGCTGGCTGCAAGGATCCACAAGCCCTACGACATGCCCCGGAACATTTCGGGTTACGTGGCTCCTTCCACGTCTGCGGCTATACCGGCTGCTCGCTTTGGCGCCACCGAGCAGCTGGGCATGCCACAGCCCACCAACGCGGACCTCATGGCGTTGAAGGCGCAACTCGAGTAGCAGCGTCAAGCGCTACTCGTGGAGTCCCAGGAGCTGGAGAAGGCTAGGCTTGAGCTTAACCTATATCAAAATGAGTACAACAGGGCACACGGTTTTACTCCAGTTTCTAGATTGCCTAGAAAGCTAGGTGCTATTCGCCGCAACTTAGGCGCTGAGCTAGACAGAAATGGTAGAGCTTCTATTATGTCTGCTAGTTTGAACATTGCTGGTAGGCCCAAGTATAGATCCCCTGCCAAAATGCTTAGGGCTGCAGAGGCAGTCGCTGCCGAGTTGCCGCATCTCACTGGTGATGCTCACGCTAGGCAGCAGGATATGCTCAATGAGCTAGTGTTAGAAGCCGGCAGGCAGAATGAGGCCTTCCGAAAAGCCAACCCGGGGGTCGGGGCTTCCCATGTTGTTCATTCGCATGGGTTGAGATCTATGGATCAGGTCTCATCGCCGCTTCCCGACACTGAGAGAGCTCACAGTGTGACCTCTGGGAGAAAAAAGCAGATGCAGGTGTACGACCCGGCTGTCACCGGAAAACAGCGCGCTGTAGAGCGGCAGCCCGGGCAGAAACACAACTCTGCAGGAGCAGACTATCAATCCACTAAAGCTCATAGCAAGGGGCAAGGAGGAAACCGGGATGGCTCATCTCGGCGTCATGCTGCCCACCCGGTTCAGCAGGGGGTGCAGCCGCAAGAAGTTGTGGTGGATGCCAACCCGGTTGCTCAACCTGCACCCGTGCAGCAAGATCGCTATGATGATGGGTACTCGGCAATGCAGCAAGTCGGGTACGCTGATCCGAGAGACGTCACTGATCGCCTTGGTGACTGGGTGCTGGAGTCCACTGATGCAAGGTACAAGCCGGACCGGATTCATCGATCTGCACAGATCTTGACGAAGGGTCCACCCGGCCCAGACTGTTTTGGCCGCCGGACCATGGAAGAGCCTTCCGTGAACAAGTTCCAATTGGCCAGAGGGACCAAGTGCTATGATGGTAGCACCAAGACGGATGACTGGTTGAGTGATTATGTTAACGCTGTGCACATTGCAGGCGGCAACCGGAGATGGGCTGTGAGATATGTTCCACAGATGCTGGAGGGCCCTGCTCGGATCTGGCTCAATAAATTGCCAAGGGACGGTATCAACTGCTGGCGGGACTTCTTGGAAGCCTTCATCACCAACTTCACCAGCACATACAAGAGGCCGAATAGACCGCAGCAACTCTCGGCTTGCAAGTAGCGGGAGGAGGAAACTGACTGAGAGTACCTTACTCGGTGGATCACAATGAGGAACACCTGTGAAGGTGTGAATGAGGCACAAGAAATCACCTGGTTTGCTCAAGGCTGCAGGCATGGCAGCATGCTGTGGCAGAGAATGCAGAGAGAGATGCCGAGTACGCTCGCCGAGACGATCAAGATAGCTGATATGTATGCACTCGACGACCCTACTCAGCCTCTGCTCGATTCCTTCGAGCCGAGAAGGAGAAATCAAGATGGCAACAGGCGCCATGACCGACTAGACTTCCGCCACAAGAGCAGAGATGACCGACCAGATACTTGGTACGGTTCTGAGCAGGTGAATGCTGTGAACCAAGATACTGGGGCTGCTAGGAGTAGCCAAAGGAAGAAAACTGCTGGAGCCCAATACGGGCAGAACCAGAATCAGGGCCAAGGCTTCAAGAAGCAATACAATGCCCCCCAGCAAGGCAACAACAACCCGGATTCCGGAGATGCTCATAGATTTATCTTTGAGAACATGAAGGATGGACCGTGTAGCTTCCATACTCGGCATCCGAGTAGGCCAGCCAACCACACTACCCGGCAATGCAGCTGGTGGGACCGCATCAAGAGTGAAGGCTTTGCTCAGCTGCCCCCTCCTCCTCCTCTGCCGCCTGCGGGTGCCAATGTACAGCCTATTCGTGCAGCTGCTCCCAGGCCGGCCGAGAATCCGAGAAGGGAGAACGTGAACCAAGTGGCTCAGGGAGCCAACCGCAACTACAACAACCGCAACAACAACCGCAACTTCTACGCCCGCAACAACAACAACAACAACAACAACAACAACAATGTCAACAACAATAACAGAAATGATGGTGGTGGAGACCGGAATCAGTACCAGGAGCACCATGAGAGCTACATGGTATTCACCACCCAGCCGGATGACAAGCAGTCGCAGCGCAGGATCGCGATGGAGGTGAACGCAGTGATCCCGGCAGTGCCGCACTATCTGCATTGGTGCGACCAAGAGGTTACCTGGTCCAAGGATGATCATCCCAGGGTGATGCCCAATCCGGGTACATATGCACTGGTGGTGGACCCCACCTTCCTAGGAACCAAGGAGAATGTCAAGTTCGGCAAGGTGCTAATCGACAACGATAGCAGCATCAACATTATGTGTCGAGATACAATGGAGAAGCTTGGCCTCGCCGAGAACATGCTGCTACCTAGCAGGACTACTTTCCATGGCATTGTGCCGGGAGTGTCTTGTGCTCCAATCGGCCGCATCTTGATAGATGTGCTATTCTGCACCAGGGAGAACTGCCGCACTGAGTGCCTGCAGTTCAAAGTGGTTGATCTTCACAGCCCCTACCACGCTCTACTCGGTAGGCCTGCGCTCACCAAGTTCATGGCCTCAACCCATGCAGCCTACCTGAAGATGAAGCTACCCGGTCCCAATGGTGTCATCACTATGTCGGGTGATTACAAGCGTTCCTAGGAGTGCGCTTTTGCTGGATCTTTGCTGGCAAAGTCCTTGGTCATTGCTCTTGAGAAGAAAAAGATACATGAGGTGGTGGCCATGGCTCAAGCAGCTCAAGTCGGTGCACCTGGCATGCCGAGTTCTCAGTATGGAGCTGCTTTCCAGGCTTCCCAGGAGACCAAGAAGGTCCGGGTTGACCCTGAGTTCCCAGACCGTGTTGCCATCATTGGCGCCGGGTTGGGCGAGAAATAGGAAAGCGAGCTCATCCACTTCCTCCGTGAGAATTGGGATGTCTTTGCATGGTCCAATGAGGACTTGCCGGGTGTCCCGAGGGAGTTGGTTGAGCACTCGCTACACGTGCGCCTAGACGCCAAGTCGATTAAGCAGGCAAAGCGCCGCTTTGCGGCAAAAAGAAGGAAAGCTATCGGTGATCAGATCACCAAGTTGCTGATAAGTGGATTCATCATGGAGGTACTGCATCCGGATTGGCTGGCCAATCCGGTCATGGTCGAGAAGAAGAAGGAGGACCCCAAGGCCGAGGTGGCATGGCGCATGTGCGTGGACTACACCGACTTGAACAAGGCCTGCCCCAAGGACCCGTTTCCGCTACCCCGCATAGATCAGGTGATCGATTCTACTGCTGGGTGCGAAATTTTGTCTTTCATTGATGCCTACTCTGGTTTCCATCAAATAGCTCTCAACCCGGATGATCAAATAAAAACTGCCTTTATTACCCCGTACGGGGCTTATTTCTATCGTGTTATGTGCTTTGGGTTGAGGAATGCTGGGGCTACATATCAGAGATGCATGTAGAAATGCTTTCATGACCAAATCGGCAAGAATGTGCAGGTGTACGTAGATGACATTGTCATCAAAACGAATAAAACACATACTCTGCTTAGTGACATTGAGGAAACCTTTGCGAACTTGTGCGAGTATAGGATGAAGTTGAATCCGACTAAATGCACCTTTAGCGTCCCGGCTGGCAAGTTACTCGGTTTCTTGGTATCCAGCCGGGGCATTGAGGCCAATCCTTCAAAATAAAAGCTATAGAGAGCATGTCTTTGCCGAGATCAGTGAAGGATGTGCAGAAGTTTACCAGATGCCTGGCTTCTCTGAGCTATTTCCCGGGAAGAATGGGCGAGAAGGCCTTGCCTCTCTACCAGCTGATGAAAAAGAGCGATAAGTTTGTCTAGACACCGCAAGCTGATGTGGCATTCAAGGAACTCAAGACCATGCTGGGTAGCGCTCCCATCCGGGCAAGCCCGCTACCCAAAGAGCCAATGCTGCTCTATATTGCTGCTACCAACTGGGTAGTGAGTGTGGTGATAGTGGTGGAAAGAGAAGAGGAAGGCAAGACCATGTAGCGGCTAGTATATTATCTCAGCGAGGTGCTATCCAGCTCCAAGCAAAACTACCCACACTACCAGAAGATGACATATGGCGTGTACCTGGGTGCCAAGAAGCTCAAGCATTACTTCCAAGAGAATCCCATCACGGTGGTGAGTACCGCTCCCATCTCGGAGATCATGGGAAACAAGGATGCAAGCAGCAAAGTAGCCAAGTGGGCAATTGAGCTAGCCGCGTGCACTCCCCTGTACGCGAGAAGAGAAGCCATCAAGTCACAAACTCTGGCAGATTTTTTGGTGGATTGGGCCGAGATGCAGTATGAGCCTCCCTTGCCGGAAACCAACTTCTGGAAGATGCATTTTGAAGGCTCAAAAGTGAAGGAAGGGCTGGGTGCTGGCGTAGTGCTTACGTCACCCAAGAGTGATCAACTCAAGTATGTGCTACAGATACACTTCAAGGCATCCAATAATGTGGTTGAGTATGAGGCACTGGTACACGGCCTAAGGGTATCCAAGGAGATTGGGGTGCAGCGTATCGTCTGTTATGGCGACTCGGACTTGGTGGTTCAGCAGGTATCGAGCAACTGGGATGCCTTGGATGCCAACATGGCATCCTACCGGTTTCTGGTGCAAACTATGACCGGGTTCTCTGATGGCTGTGAGTTTCATCACATACACCGAGCTGAGAATGATGCAGCTGATACTCTGTCCAAGTTGGGGTCTTCTCGGCAGTTTATCCCGCCTAGGATTGCCTTGGAGCATTTGAGAAAGCCATTTGTCAAGCCATCTCCCAACTCAAAATCCATCTTCATTCCATCGCTGCCGGGTTCAGAAGCTGTTCCTATGGAGATCGTTTGGGATGCGGCAAAAGAGAACCCGGGGACTGCCGTCTCCAACCCGAGGACTGACGCCTACAACCCGGGGACTGCCCCTCCTTACTCGGGGACTGTCGCATTCATCGAGGGGGTCATTTCCGAGTATTCGGGGACTCGGGGGCTCATCCTCAACTCGGAGCAAGTAATGGTGGCGGATCTAATGGAGATAGATGAACATGTGTTCCCTGCTCGGCCCACGCCGGGTTGGGCTGTGCCCATTTTGTCCTTCCTCATGGATGGCACCCTGCCAAGTGACGAGGTCACAGCCCGACAGATACAGAGAAGATCCAAAGGCTATACCATCATCAATAAGGAGCTGCATAGAAGGAGCCCTACTGGCGTGCTGCAACGCTGCGTTGAGCCAGAGGAAGGAGAAGAAATTCTCAGAGAGATACATCAAGGAGAATGCGGGCATCATGCCTCTTCTCGGGATCTGGTCAACAAGGCTTTTCGGCATGGATTCTTTTGGCTCACTGCCTTGATACAAGCTGAAGACATAGTGAGAAAGTGCAATGGGTGCCAAAAGTTTGCAAGAAAGATTCATATGCCAGCGTCCGAGTTGAAGACAATACCCATTACTTGGCCATTTGTTGTTTGGTTCTTGGACATGGTAGGCTCTTTCAAGCCGGCTAGAGGCAACATGACTCACATCTTGGTCATGGTTGACAAGTTCACCAAGTGGATTGAGGCCAAGCCTATTCGGAACTGTGATGGAGTCACAGCTGTGAGTTTTATGAAGGATGTCATTCTGAGATACGGCTATCCGCACAGCATCATCACTGATAATGGCACAAACTTTGCTGAGGGAGCCTTTGCAAGATTCTGCAAGTAGAAGCGAATCCGGCTAGATGTTGCATCAGGTGCGCATTCGACCTCCAATGGGCAAGTTGAAAGAGAAAATGGCATGGTCATATCCGGTATAAAGCCAAGGCTAATTGAGCCATTATAGCGAACCCCTGGTTGTTGGCTGGACGAGTTGCCGGCGGTATTGTGGAGTCTAAGGACTACCCCTAACCGATCAACCGGATACACACCATTCTTCCTGGTATATGGAGCTGAGGCCGTGTTGCCCACTGACCTAGAGCATGACTCACCAAGGGTAACACTCTATACTAAAAAAAAAGCCCGAGATGCTCGAGAAAATGACGTTGACCTTCTAGAAGAAGCAAGAGAGTTAACTCTGTCACGTTCAGCCATATATCAGCAGAGTCTGAGGTGCTATCACAGCCGGAAAGTAAACCCAATGGTTTTCCAAGAAGGAGACATGGTTCTTAGGCTCGTGCAGTGCATAGCCGGGATGCATAAGGTATCCCCTCCGTGGGAAGGGCCCTTTATTGTGAGCAAGGCTCTGCACAATGATGCCTACTATCTAGTTGACGCACAGGCACCACAGAAGAACATACCGGATAGAGCAGGAGAGGAATCCAAGCATCCCTGGAATGTAGCTCTACTCCGCCATTTTCATTCGTGAGCAAACATTGTATGTAATTCCCCAACCGAGTTAAAATTCTAGTCGGCACTCTGAATTCAAACTCGGGGACTGCCCTTGTCCAAATTTGCTCTGTGTCTTTTTTACTCTGCTTTACCTTGTCTACTCGGTTGATTCACTTAGAATTTCATGTGCATATCTAGTAATGTGTTTAAACCCAAGGGCCAACTCTTCGACTCTGCTGCTGTCCGCAACCTGGCTTCATGGCAAGCAAGACAACAAGCCAAAGGTCAATAAACGCACGAAAAGTTGCTAAGGAAAAGTAAAGCGTAGCAACCAAGTAGAGTGTTCTTTACCTTTCTTTCTATTTTCGGCTAAGTGGTGGGCAGCGTTATTATACAATTTCCTAAGTGGCTAAGTATCTGAAACTTGGTCTAGGAAATATTGTGACTTGACTACCAAAAAAGCCATAAGTGGCAGATAAGAGCAAAGACGAATAGACTGAGTGAATGAAAATTGCAACTCAGGGACTTGCATAATAATGCAATCCGGCATTAAGCCAGAATTGCTAAGTGTTAACCAAATAAAACTAAGTAGCAAGGAACTTAAACATATTTGTTACATTTGCACCCAGCATCCCAGAGATTTGATACGTGTTTGAGATAAAAACTGCAGGAATTTAGACAACAGTGGAGGTAGTGGTATCCGAGTTGGTGTTGTAGGCGCCACTGGCTCGGAGGCACTAGTTGTAGAGGTTGGCTCGGCTTCAGAAGAAGTTGGAGTAGTGGAGATTGGCTCCGATGCGGAGTTGGAGGCTTGAGTGGCTGAAGCGCCAGGAAGAGGGTAGAGCTCGGAGGTCGCAACCCCAGTCGTGCCCAGCTCAGGAGTAGGGTCATCAATCACCATCTCGGTGGTGACGGCCGTCTCCTACGTGGCGGCTTGCGATTGCTCAGTCTCCCGGTTGGCTCCCATCCCGGAGTCCTCTGCGGTGCCGCGCTGCTCGTTCTCCCTTTGCTCGGCATATTCGTGCTCGGACCCTTCCTGCTCCGCTTCCTCGTCATCCTGGCTTTGGTCTTCGCCGGCATCTTCCTCGAACTCAGCTTCTCCTTCATCCTCCTCTTCCTCAACATATGTATCCGGCTCGGTGGGGCCATCGATGTATTGGCTGGTGTCAGCATAGGAGGCAAGCTCATAGGCCACTTCCTTTCGGCGTGAGACGCACTCGGGACGTCCAGTCCACTTGGAACCATTTCTGCGAGTGCCAATCCTGTCAAGATATAGATTTTCGTACCAGGACAAGATGAAATGAAGGAGCTCGTCAGCTCCTGCCCGAGCTGCGAAGCACGCCATTTCTTCAACTCCTCCTTGACATGGTCCAAGTTGGCTGCAATGTCGCGGAAGGTCTTCAGGACATCTCTTTCGGGCCAGAACAGTTTGTGCAACTTAAATGCAGTGGACACCATGCAGGTGCCCAAGCCTTTGAGGGAACGTACTTGGATCTTGAGGTTGATGAGATGATCATCGATGCTAGAGGTTTCATCAACACTCAGACCAGCTGCTTCCCTGGCCTTTCTCGCTTTATCCACAGCAGTTTCACCAGCACCACGGAGTTCCGGGCAGAAATCTGGATCAGGGAATGCGGATTTGGGTCAGAAAGAGTGGCCGAGAAGAAGAGAGACCGAGTAGAAGAAGGCAGAAAGGAAAAAACTAAACAAGGCGAAGAGAAACGGTGACTCACATTCCATTTCCAGCACAAGGGCCCCCAGCTTGGTCCTCCAATCATCTGATTCTCGGATTTTCTTATCCTGGAGGCGGCGCGACTCCCTGACTGCAACCTCGAGATCTTGATTCCTTTCCTTCAGAGTTTAAATTTCTAGCTCGAGTTTCCGCTTCTCGGCAGCAGCTGCTTTCTCAAGATCTTGCTTCTCACAGACAGCATTGATTGCAGTTTGGAGCGCGCTTGCAAGATCAACCTGGAGTTTCTCGAACTCCGCTTTCTTGGCCTCGTGCTCCTTCTCCAGCTCGGCCTCTCGGACCTGCACTTGCTGATGTGCCTTAGCAGGAGTGAGGTATTGCAAATGCTGCTCCCGGAATTTCTTGTATTCTTCTGCGGGTAGCACAGTGCTGTTAGCAGAGCAGCCAAGTAAGAGAATATGAACGCAGAGAAGAAAGAAGGTTGCTTACCTTCCAGAGAAGAGATTTTACTCTGCGCAGAGGCAGACATAACTTCACAATCCTGGTGCTTTTCCACCAGGGCCTTGAGCTCGCCTACAGAGAAGACAGCAGTCGAGCAGAAAGCAAAAAACGGGCGTAAGTACAAAACACACAAACCGAAATGCTAAAATCTTACTTTCAATAGCAGAAAGCTTGAGGGTGTTGTCCAGGGCGTTCTTCTCGAGAGCATCCTTGTCGCTCTTGTCAGATTCCAGAACTCGGTTCCGGTCTCTGAGTTGGCGGTGTGACCAGAGAAGTTGCCGGAAAACCTTAGTCCTTTCCTGGACGCTATCCTGCAGAGAAGAAGGATAGATTGTGAGTTTTGGAAGATTTGGCCCGAGTAGATATCAACTCAGTTGAGTTTCACCTACTCGGCCCGAATCTCGGGGACTGGGGTAGTGGCTAAGAGAAGAAAAAGAGGAAAAGCAACTAGCAACTCGGAAAATTCAAAAAAAGAAGAACACTCACAACATAGCTTTGCTCGATATCCTCAATGTACTTGCACAAGACAAACAGCTTGCTGGCCAAAGTGCTGCTGGGAGTAGCTACAGCCATGCCAACAGGACCGATGTCGGCCTTGTTCCACTCGGTCCGATAGTTGTCGAGTTTGCCCAACTCGACACCATCCCAGGAGGCATGGCCGAGTACCTTGCTGTCCCAAACTTTCTCGATATGGCCTAGTCGGTCCAGGATAGCCGCAATGCCCTCTTCGGGGAGCACCTCGTCATCTTCTTGGCGGGACCCATAACGGGCGCAGTTAATCCCACGACGTGGGTCGTGGGCTCTCGAGTACCCGTTTGAGGTGACCTAACAGGCTGTGGGCCCCGGGTGCAGTGACAGGCGCGTGGCCTGCTGGAGCACTAGAACCGAGGCGTCGGGGGCGTGTGTGCGTGACACGTGCCCCACATGGACACGAGAAGATGGATTTGATCTGGACAGAGCGGGATTGTGTTGAAAATTTTGCTAAGTGTAAAGTACTCGGCAGCATTGTGCAGAGGGCACTCTACTCGGCTCCAAGAGGATTTCTCCTATAACAACAGTTGGAGAAGTTCGAGTAGGAGATTATGGGTCCGGGTTGAGGAGCAACTCGGCCTCGCTCCTTCACAAAGGCAAGTTGGTTTAAGCTGGCAGGGACCAACTAACAAGTTCGTTGGACTCTACCAGCTTCGGGGACTAATGTCGGGGGCTACCCCCGAGTAGGGGTAAGGCAAGTGGTAAAACAGAAGTCAAAGTACTGTTGGTCGAGTTGGCGTCTACTCGGGTATCTGGTACCCGGTAGACTCTAATCGGTGATACTTAATGAAGGACAGGAGAAGATACTGAGGAAGATCATAATCGTCTGAGTAGGGAACAAGTGGTTCGAGTAGATGGACTACAATCCTACTCGGGCAAGAAGTTAATGGAGCCATTCTGACGAGACCCCGCGTATCCCGCAGCCGTACAGGCGTGCGGTTCAACTTACTAGGTATGTGATTATCCGCACTACGGCGTGGACACAGTGAGGGTAGGCACCTGTCACGTCTTGTCACTGACAAAGAGGACAGGACGTGTCGGGGGGCCTACTCTGTGAGACTGACATGGTGGACAAGTCCTGTCGACCGGACGGCGCAGCGACTTCTCGCCATGGAGTCAGCGGGAACCCGGAGGCGTGCTCTGCGTCACAATAGGGACGTCCCATCGTGTACCTTTTAATCATTGTTTACTCGGCTGGGTACCAGTATATAAGGTGCCCAGCCCCCTCCTGCGCGAGGGACGTTGGCCCTAAGAGCATTTATTGCAAGAGCCAGCACTAGAGGTAGAGAGAGGAAGAGAGTGGCTACTCGGCTGAAGGCCTGATTTGGATTGTGGCTACTCAGATATCACATATACAGAGAGATAGGCATGAGTAGGGGTGTTACCTCCACACGAGGGCCCCGACCCTGGGTAGATCTTGTTGTTTGCGGTGTTCTTCGTGCGCGTCTACTCGACGTGCGATCCCTCCCCGGATACCTATAGCATCCATCGGCCCCAACTCATTAGACATCCCATGGCATCTGTCTTCACCACCCTACGACACTGAGTCCTAGGATTAAACACTTGCCGAAAGTGGCAAAGGGGATTTCTCTATGTAAAGAACCCAGCTCCGGAAGAGGGCGCAGAGCCGGTTGATCTCATCAAATTGCCTCCCTTCAAGAATGTGCCCCCCCACACACAGACATGAGGAACTGGGGGTATCATCCAAATAAGAATGTGCCGGATGTGAACCACGCAGACGATAGGCTACAACAGTTGGTGGGGCTAGTAATCCGCCCGGATGACCTGATCGCCGCCTGGGTGAGCCGTCGGGTTCTCCCTCTTCAATACCGAGTACACAAGATGTGCTTCATGGGTGGGCCTCGCGACTACACCCGCACCCCTACATTCGAGCTCATCAAGGAGGAAGTGGCGATCTGGGCCCGCTCCATCCTCAAGGTCACCCTCTCGGACACGTGGTATTATGTCTTTGTGTCATACAGTCGGGATACACAAGCTCCCAAGGTAAACTTCCTTCTGTGTGCACTTAGTTATTCTTGCTTCCTGTTTCCCATGCTTCACTGGGTAGAACTCATCTTGGTTTCTCTAGAGTAGACTTAGCCCATTATGCTTTATGTTTGCATGATGTACCGAATAGGATCTCAACCCGGTCTCTCCTGATAGTACTTAGCTCTGTATGCTTTATGTTTGCATGCTATACCAAGTAGGATCTCAACCCAGTTCCTCCTGATAGGACTTAGCTTTTTATGCTTTGTGCTCGCATGCCACACCGAGTAGATCCTCAACTCGGTTCTCATAAGTATATTCTGTCCCTTATGCTTTGTGTTTGCATCTTTAGACTATTCCTCGCCAGAAGGTGGAGGACAAGGCCATCCTCGAGCATAACTGGAAACCGGACCGAACTGAGGATGATGCAGAGCAATTTGATGTCGAGGACACACTCTGCCTTCCGCTCGCCGGCCAAGATGGTAAGTCCCGAGTCTCTACATCAATCCGGGACTGGTTCGTGGATGATGCAGGTGACCGAGACCACCATTGCACGCACTCTAACATATTATGGCTTCCTCTCTTACTCATATTTGCATTTGTTCTTCTTGCTTGCAGATAAGGTGGAGGAGGAACCAATTGACGTGGAGCCCGTGTCAATGGATGCCTCCTCCAGATTGAAGAAGAGGCCCGGCAGCGGCGCCGTAGACCCCCTGCTACCAAGAGGTCGAAGAAGACTTCGAAGCGAAACACCTCTGGGCGCAACAAGAGACCAGCACGACCTACCGCGGATAGGTAAGTTTATCCGAAATTCTCTATGCTTTGTGTTTGCACTCTTCTGTCTTTTCTGTCTTTTCTTATCTCTGTGTTTTATGTTTGCACCTTTCTCATTCTTTCTTTTCTTCTTACTTCCCCTCAGTGATGCACTTGATGCTGATGCTACCAACGCACCCCCAAAATTGAGTGCGCCCCGGGACGTTGTGGACCTCGATCCCGATGGCGAAGAATATCAGCCGGAGGAGAGGACTGAGATGCCTCCTCCTGTTAAGGAAGAGCAAGACCTCGACGCCAACAACACTGGCGCCGAGATGGACACTGACCGGGTTTTGTTGCAACTGGAGCGCACTTCTGAGCAGCAACCAGCACCGGAGCCCACTGCCGAGAAGCAGTAGCCACCGCCGGAACCCTCCACCGAGAAGCAGCAGGAACCCCCAGCAACCCAGGGCCAGGCTAAGCAGCAGCAGCCCGAGAAGCATCCCAAGCCACAGGCGCAGACACAGCCCCCGCAGCTGAAAGCCCCTTCAGCAGCACCACGAGGAGCCAAGTCGCCACTCCCACCAAAGAAATCCACTCCTTTGGAGATTTTGGCCTCTATCGAGAAGACCACAACCAAGACCACCAAGACCAAAACCAAAACTGACGCAAGCACAGCTCCCAGCAGCACATACCGAATTCTGGCAGCCACAGCAGCAGCAGCTCCAAGCCCTCCACCGCCGAGCAGCGACCTGGTGCCAGCAAAGAGTGGCCCTGCTACACGCACCCGCCAGTCAGTGTAGCAGCAAATTCAGTTTGCACCCACAAAGAAATTGGTTGCAGGGGCGGAACCTCTGCCGCTCTGAGCTTTCCGGACCATTGCCGCGAGCTGCAGGAGGAGCACCAGAGACGGCGGGAGCGCGAAGCAGAGCAGCAAGAGTAGCTGAAGAAGAAGAAGAAAACTGGCCCCGCCGGATCCAAGGCCGAGGCCGGCACTCTAGCCATCCAGCCAGATTCCTAGCTGATGGAGCTTGGTTATGAGCTCCGACAAGACATTGAGATCATGCTGGACCGGATAGGCCACATTGATCCGGAGTGGGACAGCAAGAAGTTTAGCAACCCGGAGTGGGACAGCAAGAAGCTGGGTCACCTGGATAACTACCAGAAAGCTTGGAATAAAGCAGATGTCGGCCCCATCTCAATGGACGTTGCCGCGTCCAGCAGC
Source organism: Alopecurus myosuroides (assembly GCA_028641055.1). Taxonomy (NCBI): domain Eukaryota; kingdom Viridiplantae; phylum Streptophyta; class Magnoliopsida; order Poales; family Poaceae; genus Alopecurus; species Alopecurus myosuroides. Next base: position 189,757,106 of record CM054061.1, on the reverse strand, counting down.
ACCCTGGCACACAAGATGTATTGCTTGCGCAAGGCTGCCGAAGACACCGAAAACACCAAACGGGTAAGTACTTTTATCTTCTATCTGATTTTCCGAGCTGCAACTTTTTCTATCTCTCTTCTATACACCATCCAGTCCCTGAGATTTGGGCCATGTAGGCAAAACTCGACCGAGTTGCAGTCTACTCGGGCTGAATCTTCCCACTCATACTATCTATGGTTTCTCTTCAAGAATGCATTGATGCCCGCACCAAGATCTTCCGCTAGCTCCTCTAGTCTCATCGGAGGGTCAAGGAGCAAATCCGGGAGCTACAGTTGGAGCGTGGCGAAAGAGGTAACACTTATCCAATTCGAGTTACTGCTTATGCTTTCTCGACATCATTTTTCTAACTCGGTTCATGTTTTTTTATCTTGCAGCTGTCATGGAGAAGAACTTCACTGATGCCATCACCAAGATCTCCTATTTAGAGAGTAAGTTCAACACTTTTGTTTGTGCGTTTTGTGTCTACGCCAATCTTTTTCTCTCTGCTCAACTTTGTTTCTCTGCAGGTGAATACAAGGCCCTCCCTGATACGCATCAAGACTACACTGTGCTAGACGAGTCAGCGCAAAGCAAAATCTCATCTCTGGAGAGTAAGTCACCTCTTATCCTTTCTTATCCGGCTTATGCATTCTTTCTATCTTGCTAACCGGGTTAGTTCCTTCGCAGATGAGCACAAGTCCTTCCTCGAGCAGCACCAAGGGTGCGTTAGTCCATCCGAGGTGCAGCTGCAAGTGCAAACCAGCCAGACCAAGCTGGAGGAAGAGCTCGCCGCCGAGAAGAAGGAGGTGCTTAAACTTAAGCGTGAGCTTGCTGAAGCCCTCAAGACGGCGCTGAAAGCCGGCAACGAGAAGACCCATGCGCTGAATCAGGCATCTGTCGAGAAGCTAGAGCTGGAGAGGGAGATTGAATCCCTCAGATCCAGAAACACTGCACTCGACACCATGGTGGTCGACTCCCGCCGTCTGCTAGAGAAACAACACAAGCTTGTTGACGATTGGACCCGCCGGCTTGGGGCTCTCGTTCTAGACTTGCGCTGTGAGTTACTGCAAACCCTTATCATGTCCGGTTTCTTTTTTTTAGTCTTCTCTACCCAGTCTTCTTTCTTTTTGGACTCTTCTCTTGACTCTACCCAGCATCTTCTTTCCCGGGGACCTTTCCGCACTTTAACCTTGGTGCCAAACAAGCTGTGGAGAAGTCCAAGAAACCGGGGAAAGAGGCAGGTCGTGACGTCGAGAACTCGGCCACAATCGACGATCAGATTGAAAATATCAAGGCCCGGGTAACCTCCCTCAAGGGCATGGGCACCACAATTGTGTCCACTGTTGTTCTCCTGCACAAGCTTTTCTGGCCGGAGAAGGAGGCCCCGGAGTCAGTTACTCAGATTGCCTCCGACTTGGACTATGTTAAGGAGGAACTGAAGAAATGGCGCGCCTCAGCGGTCCGAGCTGGCGTAGATGAGGCCCACCACTTTGTGTTGTCCTGGTATGAAACCTTGGACCTCAGCAAGCTGAAGAAGCTTCGAAACAACTCCAGATGGACCGAAAGGGAGGAGGTCGTACAGAGCCGCAAGGAGACTGCATACCGGCTGGCATCATATGCTGACACCAAAGAGTATATCGATGGCCTCCCTGAGCCAGATACCGATGTCAAAGATGACGGTGATGAAGACGATGATGAGGACGGTGATGAAGGGAGCATGGGCGACAAAGAGGCCGAGCAGGACGAAACGGGCGATGGAGACGCCGAGCAGAATGAGGCAGGAGAGGAAGAGGACGAGGTGGTGGCGGTCAGGAGGCAACCGAGCCAAGAGCCAGCTCCAAAGAGGTCCAGACTGACCCGCAGCCCACTGCCTCGTCTGGACCTGTTACCACGGGATAGTGATTGAAGCGCCTACTCCCGAGTTGGGCGCAAAGGAGGCCACAACCGAGAACACTGCATTCGGGCCAGCCTCCCAACAGGCGACTCCGCGACTCCTACAACTACTGCTGCCTCCAAGCCCGTCTCCGAGCTCATATCCGAGTCCTCTGACCTGTCAAGCGCTGAAACCAATACCACACCTTCGATAGTGGCCTAAGTTCCTGCTTTATCTCAACTTCAAACTTTTTATCAGGTCCCCGGTATGCCGGGTGTATATGTATCCAACAGTTTACTATTTCAAGCGCTACTCAGTTTAATTAAGTGTTTAGCAAGAATGGCGCAATGTCGGATTGCGCTAATTCCGAGTCCCCGAGTTGCTTTTCTTATCCACCCGGCTCTTTTGTCTTTGCTCTTACCTGCCACTTGTGGCTTGTTGGTAGTCGAGTCACAAGATTGCAAAAACCGAGTTTCCAATACTTAACAACTTTGAGATTTGAAATTAACAATGCCCAGTACTTAACCGCAAAAAAAGAAGAAAAAAGCACTCGACTCGGTTGATACGCTCTTTCTTTCTTTAGCAGTTTTTCGTGTGTTCATTTACTTTTGGCTTGTTCTCTTGCTTGCCATGAAGCCGTGTTGCGGACAGCAGCAAAGCCGAAGAGTTGGCCCTTACGTTTAAACACATTACTAGACATGCGCATGAAATTCCGAGTAGACTAACCGAGTAGACAAAGTAAAGAAAGTAAATGAAACAGAGCAAGTGTGGCACAGGCAGCCCCGAGTTAGAATTCGGAGTGCCGACTTGGAATTTAACTCGGTAAGGGATACATACAATGTTTTTTAAGGAATGAAAACGGCGAAGTAGAGCTACATTCCAGGGACGCTTGGATTACTCTCCGGATTTATCCGCCCCGTTCTTCTGTGCTGCATGTGCGTCAATGAGGTAGTACGCATCATTGTGCAGAGCCTTGCTCACAATGAAAGGTCCTTCCCATGGAGGGGAAAGTTTATGCATCCCGGCGGTGCGTTGCACAGGCCTAAGGACCATGTCTCCTTCTCGGAAAAACCTTGGGCTTACTTTTCGTCTATGATAGCGTCTCAGATTCTGTTGATATACAGCTGAGCGCGACAGAGTTAATTCTCTCGCTTCTTCGAGCAAATCAACATCATTTTCTCGGGCTTCTCTTGCCTCCGCCTCAGTATAGAGGGTTACTCTGGGTGAGTCATGCTCAATGTCAGTGGGCAACACGGCCTCTGCTCCATATACCAGGAAGAATGGTATGTATCCAGTTGATCGGTTAGGGGTAGTCCTTAGACTACACAACACCTCCGGCAACTCATCCAGCCAACAACCAGGGGTTCGCTGTAATGGCTCAATTAGCCTTGGCTTTATTCCGGATAGGACCATGCCATTAGCTCTTTCAACTTGCACAGTTGAAGCCGGATGGGCGACTGATGCAATGTCCAGCCGGATCCGCTTCTGCTTGCAGAATCGAGCAAAAGCTCCCTCAGCGTAATTTGTTCCATTATTTGTGATGATCCCATGAGGGTATCCATATCTCAGGATGATATCCTTCAAGAAGCGCACTGTTGTGTTTCCATCACATTTCCGGATTGGCTTCACCTCAATGCATTTGGTGAACTTGTCAACCATGACGAAAATGTGAGTCATGTTGCCCCGAGCTGGCTTGAAAGGACCCACCATATCCAAGCACCATACAACAAATGGCCAAGTGATGGGCATGGTCTTCAGCTCGGATGTTGGCGTATGTATCTTGCCTTCATATCTCTTGCACCCATTGCACTTCCTCACTAGATCTTCTGCTTGTCGCAAGGCAGTGAGTCAAAAGAATCCAGGCTGGAAAGCTTTATTGACTAGAGCCCGTGAAGAGGCATGGTGCCCGCATTCTCCTTGGTGTATTTCTATGAAAATCTCTTCTCCCTCTTATGGTTCAACACAGTGTTGGAGTATGCTAGTAGGACTTCTCTTGTGTAGCTCTTTGTTGATGATAGTGTAGGCCTCAGATCTTCTTTGTATCTGCCTGGCTATGACCTCGTCACTTGGCAAAGTGCCATCCATCAGGTAGGATATTATGGGCAGAGCCCACCTCGGTGTGGGCCAAGTAGGAAATATAGGTTCATCCACTTCCATTGGATTAGCCACCATGACTTGATCTGAGTTGGAGACGAGTCTCCGAGTCCCCGAGTACTAAGAGATGATCCCCGAGATGAAGGCGACAGTCCCCGAGTCAGGAGAGGCAGTCCCTGGGTTCTCCTTTGCGCCCTCCCAGTCAATCTCCATGGGAACAACTTACGAGTCTGGAAGAGCTGGTATGAATATGGACTCCGAGTTGGGTGACGTCTTGATAGAGGGCTTCCTCAAATGTTCTAGAGCAATCCCAGCCAAGATGAATTGCCGGGAGGAACCCAACTTGGACAGAGTATCCGCAGCATCATTTTCAGCTCGGTGGATGTGATGGAACTCACACCCATCGAAGAATCCGGTCATATTTTGGACAAGGAACCAGTAAGATGCCATGTTAGCATCCAACACGTCCCAAGTCCCCGAGGCTTGTTGGACTACCAGGTCCGAGTCACCATAGCATACAATCCGCCAAATTCCAATCTCCTTGGACACTTTCAGCCCGTGGACGAGGGCCTCATACTCAGCAACATTATTGGATACCTAATAAATGGATATGCAGCACATATTTCATCTGATGCCTCTTGGGTGAGGTGAGCACCACTCGGGCGCCGAGACCCTCTTTCATCTTGGACCCATCGAAATGCATTCGCCAGAAATTGGTTTCCAGTAAAGCTGGCTCATACTGCATCTCGGCCCAATCAACGAAGAAATCCGCCAAGGCTTGAGACTTGATTGCTTCTCTTCTAGCATATCATGGGGTATAAGAAGCTAGCTCAATTGCCCACTTGGCTACTCGGCCACTTCCGTCCTTGTTACCCATAATCTCCGAGATGGGAGCAGTGCTCACCACTGTAATTGGATGCTCTTGGAAATAATAGTTGAGCTTCTTAGCACCCAGGTATACGCCATACGTCATCTTCTGGTAGTGAGGATAATTTTTCTTGGAGCTAGACAACACTTCACTGAGATAATAAACCAGCCTCTACACTGTTTTGCTTTCTTTTTCTCGCTCCACTACCACCACCACGCTCACTACCCGGTTGGTAGCTGCAGTATAGAGCAGCATTGGCTCCTTAGGCAGAGGGATCACCAGAACGGGAGCGGTACCCAGCATGGCATTGAGCTCCTTGAACGCCACATCAGCTTGTGAGGTCCAGACAAAATTGTCACTTTTCTTCATGAGCTGATAGGGAGGCAATGCCTTCTCACATATTCTTCCCAGGAACCGGCTAAGGGATGCTAGGCACCCGGTGAAATTCTCCACATCCTTCAGTGACCTTGGCAAAGACATGCTCTCAATAGCTTTTATCTTGGAAGGATTGGCTTCAATGCCCCGGCTAGACACAAGAAAACCGAGTAGCTTTCCAGCCTGGACGCCAAAGGTGCACTTGGTCGGATTCAATTTCATCCGGTACTTCCGCAAACTTGCAAAATTTTCTTCAATGTCGCTCAGCAGTGTGAGTTTTTTTTGGTTTTGATGACAATTTCATCCACATACACCTGCACATTCTTGCCAATCTTCTCATGCATGCATTTCTGCATGCACCTCTGGTACGTGGCCCCAGCATTCCTCAAACCAAAACAAATGACACGATAACAATAAGCCCCGTACAGGGTAATAAAAGCAGTCTTTATTTGATCTGCCGGATTAATAGGAATCTGGTGAAAACCAGAGTAGGCATCAATAAAAGACAAAAGATTGCACCCGATAGTGGAATCAATCACCTGATCTATCCGGGGTAGTGGGAACGGGTCCTTGGGGCAGGCCTTGTTCAATTCGGTGTAGTCAACGCACATGCGCCACACCACAGCGACCATGGGATCATCCTTCTTCTTCTCTACCATGACCGGATTGGCCAGCCAATCCGGATGCAGCACCTCCATGATAAATCCACTTGTTAACAACCTTGTGATCTCGTCACCAATGGCTTTCCTTCTTTCTCCCGCAAAGCGGTGCATCTCGCCTGCTTAACCGCCTTGGCTTCTGGCCGCACATGTAAAGAGTGTTCAACCAACTCCGTCGGGACACCCGACAGATCTTGATTGGACCATGCAAATACATCCCGATTCTCACGGAGGAAGTGGATGAGCGCGCTTTCCTATTTCTCCTCCAATCCGGCGCCAATGATGGCAACAAACTACGGGAATTCCGGGTCAATCTGCACCTTCTTTGTTTCCTGTGAGGCCTGGAATGCGGCTCCATGCTAAGAGCTCGGCATGCCAGGCATACCGAGTTGAGCTGCCTGCGCCAGTGCCACCACCTCATGTATCTTCTTCTTCTCGGCCGCGATTACCATGGACTCGGCTAGCCGAGATCCAGCACATGCACAGTCCAGGGAGCGCTTGTAATCACCCGAGATGGTGATGATGCCATTGGGACCGGGAAACTTCATCTTCAGGTAGGCCTCATGATTTGAGGCCATGAACTTGGTTAGAGCGGGCCTGCAGAGTACAGCATGGTAGGGGCTCTGGAGATCAACCACCTCAAACTGCAGACACTCGGTCCGGCAATTCTCCCTGGTGCCGAAGAGCACATCGATCCAAATCCGGCCGATAGGGGCACAAGACACTCCCGGCACAATGCCATGGAATGTGGTCCGGCTGGGTAGTAGCATGATTTCGGCAACTCCGAGCTTCTCCATAGTGTCCCGGTACATTATGTTGATGCTGCTCTGTCGGACCCCGAACCCAGAGATATACAAACTGTCATGTGCTCCTAGCAATGGAATCACAAGGGCTTCAGGGTTACCAGCCCCGGCCGCAACAAACAACGGCAGGTAGACCGGATTCATCGGCACGTAGTCCGGATCCCCGGTCTACTACTCCTTGTGTCCATGCTAGTCATAACCAGATATGTATACCCAAGCATCCACGAGTCTGAAGGAACGGGACCAAAGTTATACAGAGATGTTATGTATCCAGAAAGTGCAACAACAATCTAGGGTTAATGGGGTTACCTCACCCCAGGCCGAATCACATTGGCAGGCGGGCTCGGACATGGATCATCGGCTCCACAACCCCTCGACTGCGACAACTATGCAGGCATAGCCAAAACTGTATAACGATGAGCTCGAAACAAACAACCGATCAAAGCAACACTCTAGACATTGAAGTTGTATTAAACAGGTGTTACTAGAGTATAGCTTACAAGCAGAGGTCACACGACCCAACATTACATCAGACAACGGATGGCAAATTATGTTGCAAATCAACAAGAACCAAAAAGGCCTAAGAGGCCGCAACATGTAACATCCCAAGTATGAAAAACAGCCATTAGAATGTTTGCTCTCTGTTATTTTATGTTTTGCATCATGACATCATGTTCATTGCATTTGTTTTGCTTGTTTTCCATTTGTTTTCCTCTGTTTTGCTTTGTTTTCCAACTGTTTTCATTTGTTTTCCTTTGTTTTCTATTTGAATTTCAAACCAAATTTCAAACCTTTTGTTTCATACTTGTAATGTTACAATTTCCAAGATGATATTTCAAATCAAAACAATCAATTGTTTCCATTAAAGTTGTGATTTCAAAACTGTTGTTTTGTTTCTATCAAAAATTCACTTGATATCAAACCCTTTGCAAATTCACTTAATTTCCAAAACAGCAACCCAATTTGGAATTATGAAAATTACAAAGTAATTCATTCACTTGCTTCCAAGAAACTTGAATTTAAAACTTATTTGCTCAAGTTCAATTAATTTTCAATTAATACTAATCTCATCCAAATTTCAAACAATTTTCAAACAGCCACATAACTTAAATATTTTTGGAAACAAACACTTTGCACATGTTGCTATTACAATAAAGAGTTGTTACAAAAAATTCCCTAAAAATTTCTAACTCAAAACTTATCATTTTCTTCTCTATTTCAATTCAGCAAAAAAAAAATAGAACAAAAAGAATAAAAAGGAAGCAAAGAGAGAGAGGCAGCAGGCCCAGCCCATCTCCCCCTTGGCCCAATACCCCTTCGACCCCCACCTTTCTTCTTCCTCTGTACGGAGGAGCATCCACGATGTCCACGTGACAGAGAAGAACAGCGAACGGTCCCGAGCTCCTCCCCCTCCTCCTCTAAACCCTAACCGAGCATCTCCCCCTGCCCTAACCCTCTTTTCTCCCTCCTTCTTCCTCTCCCCGCCTCCATTCTCTCCCTTCCCCTCTCTCTTCCTTCTCTGCATCCCCTCTCTGTACTGAAACTCTCTGTACCTGAACCGAGCCGCACCCCCTTCCCTCCGGCGATCGCCGCCGTCAGCATCCCCCTCCGGCCAAGGGAGGCACGGGAATGGAATCCCCGTGCATCCCTCTACCTCCTCCACCCCTCGGCGAGGGCCGGGAGGGCCTGTGGCGCCGCCGCCATCCTCCCCTCGCCACCATTCGCCCTCTGCTGCCCCGACATGCGTCCCTCTGTCCGCTCGAGGTAATCATCTCCTCCCCTCTCGCTACTCCCTCTCTTCTCTCCTCCCTCTCCCTTCCCTCTCGGTCACCACCCGCACTGCCCACAGCACCACGCACCACGGCCACGCGAGCGCAGCAGCCGCCGGCGGCCAATTTCTCCTCCGTCGAGGTTCAGAAGGAACCTGCAGACACAGCGATCCATCTTTCAGTTTCAGAAAAAAATCCCGCGCACCTGCACCTCATACCCCCTCGCCACCCCTTCTTGACAAGAAACAGAACACCACCGCAGTGGTTCTGTCCCTTGCGCTGCAAGCAGAGGGGGTGGGTTCGAATCCCACCCCCTGCGGGTTAAACCCCATTCTTTTATTTTAATTTTTCGCCACCCAAATAAACTGCTAATTACCCACAGGTCCCTGCAATTAACTTCTAGGCCCTGTAAACTATTTTTTCTAAGTCCCTAGATAGTAAATAAAATGGCAGATTGCACCTCAAACTTGTAAATTGCATAAATAAATCATTTCAACTCCAAATTCAACTTTTTAAATATGTTTTCAATACCAAATTGAATTCTCTAACCAAATATTAAATTTGTTTACTGTTTTGAATATTTTAAATTGGTGAAATATTTAAAAACTTGTTTAATTCACTTAATTTTGCAAAAATCATAACTTGGGCATAAAAATTCCAAATTCAACAAACTAAATATGTTTTCCATTCAATTTTTCATGTACTTTCCAAATATAACTTTGTTTGCTGTTTTGAATAATTGAAATTGCTGAAAACAACTGTTTCTTATTTAATGCATTTAAAATTGCCAAATTAATAACTTGCTCATTTTAAATCCAATTTCCACAAATAAAATATGTTTTCCATGCAAAATTAAACCCTCTTTCCAAATATAAACTATGTTTTCTGTTTTGCATAATTAAAATTGGTTGAATGATTTAAACCTTGTTTAAATCATTTAATATTGTTAAATTCATAACTTGGTCAACTTAATTCCTTTTGAACATATAAAATATGTTTTCAAACCCTAAAAGTATAAGCTTTTCAAATATGAATCTCACTTAATGTTTTGAACAAATAAAAATTCAACTAAGTTCACACTTGAATGAAATTCATTTAAATCTTGTTTAAACATGTTTAATTCATAATTAATCCATCCTAATTCCTTTTTCAATAAGTGAAACATGTATTCCACCTAAAATTTGGTGTTCTTTCCAAATATGAACTTTGTTATCTGTTTTGAACAATTAAACTTGATGAAAACAACAAATGCTTGTGTGACACCTTTAAGTAACCAAAATTCCTTAACTTAATAAATAAAATTCCAAAATTGGTAAACCTTATTTCAAATTGTTCCTAATGTTGTTTTCTTTCTGTTTTCCTCATCCATGCATCATGCTAATCCACTTTCACCTGTTGGTTAGTTGTAGATCAATTAATTCAACCATAATTCATGGGCTTTCCATATGTAATCCAAATTGCATATGGGTCCATTTAAACATGATATCTTGTCAACTAGTTTATTGTTGATGCATCAATTAAATGGTCATGCATCATCCCATGTTTGTGCACTATGCCATGTTATTGATTGTTTGTCTCTCTGCGTTGTTTGTTTGCTTCTTCTCGGATAAACGACGACGTTGAGACCGACGATACTTACGACACCCCTTCTGAGGATCTAGCTCAGTACCAGGCTACTGGGTTTGCAGGCAAGTATTCACTCACATGAACCACTGTGTTCCTTTCAACATTGGTTACCGATACTTTCCGTTGTCTATTCTGCTAGCCCTATGAATAGTTGCTTCTGTTACGAACCTATCACATGTTATCCTTTAACCCTGATATTGCCTCACCTCCATACCTATAACCTTTTGCTTGTTGCCCGTGTCTTACTAGCATGCTTAGGGTTGTTTTGCTCGAGTCTGCTGTCAGTTACTTTCTGTTATCTTATTTTACTATGTGCTGGGGCTCGAGGTTAAACAATGAATCATGCTAATGTTATGGTTAAATAATAACTTGATGATAAGGCACCGGCAGGAGGCCCTGCGTGGTTTTGAGGCCTGCTAGTGTCGACCCTAGTTAGGAAAAGGGTCTTGTCTACTGATCCATGATGAGCGCACTAACCGCATGTGGGAAGCGTGTATGGGCGCCCCCCTCAATTTGATTCGATTCGCATCTCGTCCAAATCGCCTCATTTAGTTCGCGTTTTCCATTTGCCGCATGCATGTTTTTGCGAGCCCAGGCCAGGGTGGAACTTGGTAGTCGGCATTTAGGGAGACACGTTCTTAGAGTGCTATGAGGGTCCACTTTTCTTCGTGGGGCTTGATTAGCCGTGCGCTCACTGCACGGGGTTCTTTGGGCTTGATGCGAAGAAGAGTTGAGTTGTGTTGAGTTCCCCGCTTGGTGGGAAAGGCCTTCCCATCTGGCGGGTTATTCTTACGTGTACGGCCAAATTGGTGCACCCCTGCAGGGTAAATCTTCTCGAGAAGCCGTGTTTTCCGCGGTTATGGATGACTTGGTGAAAGTACTGGCTAATAAGTACTCAGGACAACTTAAACCTAATGATTAACAATCTGACTAGTAATAGGTTTAATGACACACAATCTGAACCCTCACTAATCCAACTGTGTGAGTTATCCTCGGATTGCTTCTTTGGATAAAGGGCGAGATCCAGGATGGGTTTGTTTGGAGTTAGTTATAGTTGGTTCCGATACGCTATCTTATCTCCTTTTCTGTTAGCCGAAAGTGGTAGTAACTCTGTAGTTGGTTAGAGCAGCCAGTTGCATCATCTTTATATCCCCTTTCTTCCGTTGAACCCAAAGCATCTGTGCTTGGTGTTGACGGGTTACACTTTGGTGAACTGTGAGTCTTGCTTGCCAGTACGTTTATGTACTGACCCCTTTGGGGCTGTGGTTTCCGCAGACTACGATTCCGAGGATCCCCATGGTGGCTACTACGTGGAGTATGACGAGACTGCTGACGAGTAGATAGCGGACCCGGGCAGGATCTGAGAATTCGTGGATGGGCTCCGTCTGTTCGTTTCCGGCCTCTTAGGCCTATTTGGATCTTGTCTGTACTCAGACATTTTGAATGCTTCCGCTGTGATGTAATGATGAATTGTTGGGACATGTGTCCTCTGGATGATTGTATTTGCTATCTTTGCTCTAATGAGAGCTATTCGCAACTTATTTCAATATTTTGTGTCGTAGAGATCTGTTGTGATATCACTTGTTCAAACGCCGTTGACGTACCACGTGTGTATGGTTTGAAGTACGTCAATGGAAGTATCCTGATTTCTATGGGATAGTTTACATCGACGGTGGATAGTAGAGATTGGTTGTCACACATAAGTGTTGGCCTACTCGTAAGAGGACGCGGGTGCAGATAAGCCCCGTAATCCAATCATCTACTATTCAGTTTGGCCCGGTGAGTATCCCCTAGAAGTCCGGGTGCGACAAATGGTATCAGAGACTGTCTGCCTGTAGGATCCCTTTTTACTGGTCGCAGTTGAGTCTAGAAACTATTTTGTAGCTATATAGGAAAAATGAAACGTGAGAGTAGGAATTCTGTTCTTTTTCTTCTTTCCCCACCCACCCTCCCTTTTCTGGTAAGGAAGTGCAACGTTGTTTTCCCTTCTCATCTAAACTTTCAAGTTAGGATTTCACGAATCCTGGTTTCTCTGGGATAGTTATATCTACTAGACCATAGGAATGGAGGTGGTTGTGACATGATTTATCATGTTGCCTACTCACGATTGAGAACGGAGGCGTGTAAGCCCCGAAAGCAGATCCTTTATTACTTAAGCAGTAGATATTGATCCTTTAGAAGCCCGGATGGGTTTTACGTACTACCTCAGGAGTGTTTAGGTCAAGTGTTTTCCCGATGTTACTTCCATATCCTGTTCTTCTCAACATCCTTTTCGTCCGTTGAAACCTTGTTGTTGCTTTCCATTTCAGTTCTTCTACCGGCGTCTAATCAATAACTCTGTTCCACCCTTCTGGCCAGAGAGTCTATTCTCCGAATGAATCAAGTTCTATCCAGCTATACAACCTCGATACAAAACCTCTTCCTTCAATTGAAAATGTTCCGGTGGTTTGCAAATTCCCTGACATCTTTCCAGAAGAGTTGCCAGGAATGTCTATCGTCTTGAACTTCCAGAAAAACTATCCAAGGTGCACTATGTGTTTCACGTGTCACAGCTCAAGAGGATCTTCGCAAGAAGTATCCGGACCTTTTCTCTTTTCAGTAGGAATCTCGGGGCGCGATTCCTTCAAGGGGGGGCGTTTTGTAACATCCCAAGTATGAAAAACAGCCATTAGAATGTTTGCTCTCTGTTATTTTATGTTTTGCATCATGACATCATGTTCATTGCATTTGTTTTGCTTGTTTTCCATTTGTTTTCCTCTGTTTTGCTTTGTTTTCCAACTGTTTTCATTTGTTTTCCTTTGTTTTCTATTTGAATTTTAAACCAAATTTCAAACCTTTTGTTTCATACTTCTGATGTTACAATTTCCAAGATGATATTTCAAATCAAAACAATCAATTGTTTCCATTAAAGTTGTGATTTCAAAACTGTTGTTTTGTTTCTATCAAAAATTCACTTGATATCAAACCCTTTGCAAATTCAATTAATTTCCAAAACAGCAACCCAATTTGGAATTATGAAAATTACAAAGTAATTCATTCACTTGCTTCCAAGAAATTTGAATTTAAAACTTATTTGCTCAAGTTCAATTAATTTTCAATTAATACTAATCTCATCCAAATTTCAAACAATTTTCAAACAGCCACATAACTTAAATATTTTTGGAAACAAACACTTTTCACATGTTGCTATTACAATAAAGAGTTGTTACAAAAAATTCCCTAAAAATTTCTAACTCAAAACTTATCATTTTCTTCTCTATTTCAATTCAGCAAAAAAAAATAGAACAAAAAGAATAAAAAGGAAGCAAAGAGAGAGAGAGAGGGGCAGCAGGCCCAGCCCATCTCCCCCTTGGCCCAATACCCCTTCGACCCCCCACCTTTCTTCTTCCTCTGTACGGACGAGCATCCACGATGTCCACGTGACAGAGAAGAACAGCGAACGGTCCCGAGCTCCTCCCCCTCCTCCTCTAAACCCTACCCGAGCATCTCCCCCTGCCATAACCCTCTTTTCTCCCTCCTTCTTCCTCTCCCCGCCTCCATTCTCTCCCTTCCCCTCTCTCTTCCTTCTCTGCATCCCCTCTCTGTACTGAAACTCTCTGTACCTGAACCGAGCCGCACCCCCTTCCCTCCGGCGATCGCCGCCGTCAGCATCCCCCTCCGGCCAAGGGAGGCACGGGAATGGAATCCCCGTGCATCCCTCTACCTCCTCCACCCCTCGGCGAGGGCCGGGAGGGCCTGTGGCGCCGCCGCCATCCTCCCCTCGCCGCCGTTCGCCCTCTGCTGCCCCGACATGTGTCCCTCTGTCCTCTCGAGGTAATCCTCTCCTCCCCTCTTGCTACTCCCTCTCTTCTCTCCTCCCTCTCCCTTCCCTCTCGGTCACCACCCGCACTGCCCACAGCACCACGCACCACAGCCACGCGAGCGCAGCAGCCGCCGGCGGCCAATTTCTCCTCCGTCGAGGTTCAGAAGGAACCTGTAGACACAGCGATCCATCTTTCAGTTTCAGAAAAAAAATCCCGCGCACCTGCACCTCATACCCCCTCGCCACCCCTTCCTGACAAGAAACAGAACACCACCGCAGTGGTTCTGTCCCTTGCGCTGCAAGCAGACGGGGTGGGTTCGAATCCCACCCCCTGCGGGTTAAACCCCATTCTTTTATTTTAATTTTTTGCCTCCCAAATAAACTGCTAATTGCCCACAGGTCCCTGCAATTAACTTCTAGGCCCTGTAAACTATTTTTTTCTAAGTCCCTAGATAGTAAATAAAATGGCAGATTGCACCTCAAACTTGTAAATTGCATAAATAAATCATTTCAACTCCAAATTCAACTTTTTAAATATGTTTTCAATACCAAATTGAATTCTCTAACCAAATATTAAATTTGTTTACTGTTTTGAATATTTTAAATTGGTGAAATATTTAAAAACTCGTTTAATTCACTTAATTTTGCAAAAATCATAACTTGGGCATAAAAATTCCAAATTCAACAAACTAAATATGTTTTCCATTCAATTGTTCATGTACTTTCCAAATATCAACTTTGTTTGCTGTTTTGAATAATTTAAATCGCTGAAAACAACTGTTTCTTATTTAATGCATTTAAAATTGCCAAATTAATAACTTGCTCATTTTAAATCCAATTTCCACAAATAAAATATGTTTTCCATGCAAAATTAAACCCTCTTTCCAAATATAAACTATGTTTTCTGTTTTGCATAATTAAAATTGGTTGAATGATTTAAACCTTGTTTAAATCATTTAATATTGTTAAATTCATAACTTGGTCAACTTAATTCCTTTTGAACATATAAAATATGTTTTCAAACCCTAAAAGTATAAGCTTTTCAAATATGAATCTCACTTAATGTTTTGAACAAATAAAAATTCAACTAAGTTCACACTTGAATGAAATTCATTTAAATCTTGTTTAAACATGTTTAATTCATAATTAATCCATCCTAATTCCTTTTTCAACAAGTGAAACATGTATTCCACCTAAAATTTGGTGTTCTTTCCAAATATGAACTTTGTTATCTGTTTTGAACAATTAAACTTGATGAAAACAACAAATGCTTGTGTGACACCTTTAAGTAACCAAAATTCCTTAACTTAATAAATAAAATTTCAAAATTGGTAAACCTTATTTCAAATTGTTCCTATTGTTGTTTTCTTTCTGTTTTCCTCATCCATGCATCCTGCTAATCCACTTTCACCTGTTGGTTAGTTGTAGATCAATTAATTCAACCATAATTCATGGGCTTTCCATATGCAATCCAAATTGCATATGGGTCCATTTAAACATGATATCTTGTCAACTAGTTTATTGTTGATGCATCAATTAAATGGTCATGCATCATCCCATGTTCGTGCACTATGCCATGTTATTGATTGTTTGTCTCTCTGTGTTGTTTGTTTGCTTCTTCTCGGATAAACGGCGACGTTGAGACCGACGATACTTACGACACCCCTTCTGAGGATCTAGCTCAGTACCAGGCTACTGGGTTTGCAGGCAAGTATTCACTCACATGAACCACTGTGTTCCTTTCAACATTGGTTACCGATACTTTCTGTTGTCTATTCTGCTAGCCCTATGAATAGTTGCTTCTGTTACGAACCTATCACATGTTATCCTTTAACCCTGATATTGCCTCACCTCCATACCTATAACCTTTTGCTTGTTGCCCGTGTCTTACTAGCATGCTTAGGGTTGTTTTGCTCGAGTCTGCTGTCAGTTACTTTCTGTTATCTTATTTTACTATGTGCTGGGGCTCGAGGTTAAACAATGAATTATGCTAATGTTATGGTTAAATAATAACTTGATGATAAGGCACCGGCAGGAGGCCCTGCGTGGTTTTGAGGCCTGCTAGTGTCGACCCCAATTAGGAAAAGGGTCTTGTCTACTGATCCATGATGAGCGCACTAACCGTATGTGGGAAGCGTGTATGGGCGCCCCCCTCAATTTGATTCGATTCGCATCTCGTCCAAATCGCCTCATTTAGTTCGGGTTTTCCATTTGCCGCATGCATGTTTTTGCGAGCCCAGGCCAGGGTGGAACTTTGTAGTCGGCATTTAGGGAGACACGTTCTTAGAGTGCTATGAGGGTCCCTTTTCTTCGTGGGGCTTGATTAGCCGTGCGCTCACTCCACGGGGTTCTTTGGGCTTGATGCGAAGAAGAGTTGAGTTGTGTTGAGTGCCCCGCTTGGTGGGAAAGGCCTTCCCATCTGGCGGGTTATTCTTACGTGTACGGCCAAATTGGTGCACCCCTGCAGGGTAAATCTTCTCGAGAAGCCGTGTTTTCCGCGGTTATGGATGACTTGGTGAAAGTACTGGCTAACAAGTACTCAGGACAACTTAAACCTAATGATTAACAATCTGACTAGTAATAGGTTTAATGACACACAATCTAAACCCTCACTAATCCAACTGTGTGAGTTATCCTCGGATTGCTTCTTTGGATAAGGGGCGAGATCCAGGATGGGTTTGTTTGGAGTTAGTTATAGTTGGTTCCGATACGCTATCTTATCTCCTTTTCTGTTAGCCGGAAGTGGTAGTAACTCTGTAGTTGGTTAGAGCAGCCAGTTGCAGCATCTTTATATCCCCTTTCTTCCGTTGAACCCAAAGCATCTGTGCTTGGTGTTGACGGGTTACACTTTGGTGAACTGTGAGTCTTGCTTGCTACGTTTATGTACTGACCCCTTTGGGGCTGTGGTTTCCGCAGACTACGATTCCGAGGATCCCCATGGTGGCTACTACGTGGAGTATGACGAGACTGCTGACGAGTAGATAGCGGACCCGGGCAGGATCCGAGACTTTGTGGATGGGCTCCGTCTGTTCGTTTCCGGCCTCTTAGGCCTATTTGGATCTTGTCTGTACTCAGACATTTTGAATGCTTCCGCTGTGATGTAATGATGAATTGTTGGGACATGTGTCCTCTGGATGATTGTATTTGTTATCTCTGCTCTAATGAGAGCTATTCGCAACTTATTTCAATCTTTTGTGTCGTAGAGATCTGTTGTGATATCACTTGTTCAAACGCCGTTGACGTACCACGTGTGTATGGTTTGAAGTACGTCAATGGAAGTATCCTGATTTCTATGGGATAGTTTACATCGACGGTGGATAGTAGAGATTGGTTGTCACACATAAGTGTTGGCCTACTCGTAAGAGGACGCGGGTGCAGATAAGCCCCGTAATCCAATCATCTACTATTCAGTTCGGCCCGGTGAGTATCCCCTAGAAGTCCGGGTGCGACACAACATAAGGCGACGTCCCAGCCCATAGATTCCAGGCTGCTACCTGGGAACCCCAAACTACTCGTCGATGTCCACGTTGAAACACAACTAAAGTGAGGAACTCCACCTGAACCAAGTTGAAGCAAACATGAGTACGGGAGGTACTCAACAAGACTTAGTTAACCTATTATATATCTACTTATTTTCAGAAAGGGTTTTATGATGGCTATTTTGCATAAAGCAATCTTTGTTTTCCAAGTTGAGGGAGGAATAGCACGTCTCATGGAGTATTTTGAAAACATATGAGAAAGCTACTCAACTACCGATATCATCATCTTTTAAACCACCAAATCATTCAGCACCTCGTGCTTCAAAGATCACCTCCTCCAGTTGTTCCACACTATCTCATGCTACAAGGTAAACCCTCTCGGCATCTCCGAGGAGGCATCCTTCATTCGTTGTCAGCAAATTTTAGTCATTCCGTTCAAGTTATCTATGATTACAGAATCCGTTGCCAAGTCGTCCGTAACCGTGGACACAGCTTCTCGAGGAGATCTATCCCTGCAAGGGGTACACTTTACCCACACGTACCATCCGACTCTTAACGCCACATGTACGCTCTTCCATGGAGCGCGGCAGAGGGTGGCTGGCCACGACCTTTACCTTGTCGAGCCCTATCCATGAGTCAACCCAAACAGAGCCACCCCGTCAACAGGGAGGTGGCCACCTCCTGACGGCACCTATTCTGTGAGTCGGGACAAGACCCGTGTACGTCCATCACTTGTCCTGGTCATGCCCTAAGTTTTCTCCAAATAGTTTTCTGACTCACACGCAGATGGAAAGATCAAACTACGTGACTCATGGACGTGGCCAAACAAGTTAGTTGGTCGAGCGCGGTCTGTTAGGCCCGGCGTGTGGTTGCACGCTCAGTCTTGGCTTCGAAGGCGAGAACTCGCTCCTAGGGGCATGAACAGGACAAAACGCCACAACCCATTGTGGCCTCACATCCATGCCGTGATTATTCAGGTTATCAAAGATAACTCAAATCATAACAACATGACATAAAAGATTCACGCGTTAACCAGATTCATCAACCGGATGGATCAGATCACAACTAGTCATGGCTAAGCAAGACTCACAGGGTTTAGCGGAGCGCGCACAAAAAAACCTATAGCTGCTAGGAGCAGTGGATCAGGATATCTAGGTTATGCAGTATATGGGAGAACTCTATCTACTGACATCAAATAGTTTGGAATCGGATGCAAAGTACGAGATTCAAAACACGTTGAAACCATATATGAGCAGATAAGAGGTTATGCTTGCCCTGGTTATAAGAAAACCAATAGAAATTTCTTCTCGGATAAGTGCTTGACTTGTCTGTTAGGATCAAGTATTCGTCATGGAGTTGTTGGCCTTCTCTTCGGAGTCACGTTCTACCGAGGGGGAAACAACACCGAAACAAAGAAGAACAATCAACCATGGCATCGATGCAATGCGCAATATGTATGCATGAGCAAGTTAATGCACTGAAATAAAGACCTAAACATGATCGATGAGTTTCTAGGATTCGTATGCCAGTTATGCAATTTTACTGAAATTAGCCCGAAATAGACCGTGGAGAGCAATTCGGGTGGTTATGAAGGTGAGTACCATTTTAGTTGCTCAAATTGGTTTGAAAACATCAAACTAGGTTGAATTTGTCGTTTTGAGCAAATTGGTATATAACTTTTAATTTTCTAATTTTAGTGAATAAAAACTTATTTTTCTATTTTTTAAAGAATTAACAACATTAAATAATGCCCAAAAATGAAGTGTGTCAAACATGTATGAAAGTGACATTTTTGGGTAGAGTACATTTTTATGAACATCTCCATACTTCTATTTTATTTTTCTGAGTAATATTTTAATAGTTATTCAATTTACAAAATAAATCATTTTCTGGAATTTCTGGAATTATTAAACAGAGGGGGTTATGGCATCATTATGATGTCACTGTGACATCACCCTCCTCTGAAGATCTCCAAATTCGATCAAATTCGTGTGTAGAGTGAAAATTAAACTACACAACGAGGAAGAGGAGGTCAAGGGGAGTTGAGGGGTGCCAACCGGTGACCATATGGTCGCTGGAATGGCCAGCGGCGACCATAGGCACGGCGGCGAGCGGCAGCCGGCGGTGACAGGGAAAACCGGAGGGTGAGGGAGCGATTTGATGGGACGGGGATGCTCACCGCGACTCGGTGAAGCTTGTGGAGTGGTCGGGGCGGCGAGGAGAGGCCGGAGATGGCGGCGCCGTGCGGTTTCCCGCGGCGGCCGGAGACGGGGAGGACGCAGCGATTCCTCTACTTTCGGGCGTCCCTGCAAACGAGACTTGGCGAGGAGGTTCAGGAGCTTGAGGCGTAGCTCCCTGTGTGGTCAGTTCCTCCAGGGGCAGCCGGAGAGGGCGGCAATCGGCGGCGGCTGGCGGAACAGAAGAGCTAGGGTTAGGGTTCATGTTCCAGGCAGAGAGAGCCAGAGAGAGCCCAGGGGGTACGAGTGAGGAGGAGGCGCGATGATGACGTCTCCTCTGCCCCTTATCCGAGCGCGAGGGAAGCAGGACGTGGCGTGGGGTGCCGTCGACGACCTTCAGTCCTTCTGGTTGGAGCTAGAAGAAAAGGAAAAAAGAAAAGGGAATTGCAAAAACCCCTGGAGTTTTTAGGATTTGCAAGTAGGTCCTTTTCTATTTTTAAAACAGGACAGAAAACATTGTTTTGAGGGCCTTTTTGCAAACAGAAAATTTGCCAAAAATAGTTTTTGGAAACCTTGTAAAATTTCCAACAAAACCATGTTTTTCTTTGGTGTGTTTATAATATTTTCCAATACAAGATTTTGGAACCCAGAATAAGTAGTATATGTGGAATTTTCTCAAACCATTTAAATTCACAACTTAAATTGGTTCAAACATGATTAAAATTTTGTTTCCATGCATGTATGAGATGACACAACACCACACACCCTAAATTAGCAAAATTGGGATGTTACATGCTCCCATTGTCAATTAGCACCTTGCTGAACTTCATATTCTGCTTGGACCCCATGAAGGTTGGGTCCACCACCAGAGCATAAGTACCCGAGTTGGGCATGATCTTGGGATGATCAGCTCGAGAACAGACGATGTCTTGGTCGCACCAGTGCATGTAATCCGGCACCCCCGGCATCACAGAGTTCAACTCCATCGCGCGCCTGCGCTGGAATTGCTTATCATCCGGCTCAGTGGTGAACACCATTTAACTCTCATGATGCTCCTGGTACTGGTTCCGGTCTCCACCACCATCATTGTTGTTGTTGTTCTTCCGGTTGAAGTTGTTGTTGCGGTTATTTTTGCGATTGTTGTTGCGGGTGTAGTAGTTGCGGTTGTTGTTGTTGTTGGCCCCCTGCGCCACTTGGCTCACATTCTCTCTTCGCAGATTCTCGGCGGGCCTGGGAGCATCGGCCCGGATAGGCTGGACATTGGATCCTGGAGCCAGCATAGGAGGAGGGGGAGGCAGTTCGCCAAAGCCCTCACTCTTGATCCGGTCCCACCAGCTGCACTGGCGAGTAGTGTGATTGGCTGGCCTGCTCGGATGCTGAGTGTGAAAGTGTAACATCCCAAGTATGAAAACTACCCCATAGAATGTTTGATTTCATGTTTAATTAAAGTATTGCATCATGTCATCATGTTGTTTGCATTTGTTTCTTATTTGGTGCATTGTTTTCCACTGTTTTCACAACTCAAATTCAAACTTTGTTCAAACAATGTTTTCATACTTGTTCTGTTACAACTTTTGGAATCAAAATAACAAGTGAAAACAACCAAATTGTTCCATTTTATTCCATGTTGATCCACTAATAAAATGGTGCTTTTATTTCAATTAATTAATTCCAAATTGGTTTTCAAATTCAAAGCAAAATCATCATCAACACCTCATTTGGAAATTATCAAATATCAAACCTTTCCAATGTGTCTAATCCAACTAATAATATGGTTCACCCTATTAAATGGTTGTTTCTATTAGTTAACAAAATATTCCAATTTCAAATCAAATTCTTTCAAACAGCTCCCAAGTTGAGTTATAACAAATTATACACATTATCAATTCAACCAACTATTTTTTTAATCTCTTAATTCATAGAGGTAACCCTATTAAAATTGTTGTTTCAATATGGTGTTCAATATTAAAATTCACCAATTTTTGTTTTATTAACAAACAACAATTAAATTTGAAAAACTTTGGAAAACAAAAAAAAATTAGTTTTGAGTGGCTATTTGAAAAACTCAACTAACCAAAAATTTTCCTAAATTTTGTTAACTTAAAAAACCCCAAAACCTTTTCCTTCCTCTCAATCTCTTCTACAAAAAGAAAAAAAAGAAAAAAAAAACAAGTAGAAAAGGGAGAGAGAGGGAGCACAGCAGCCCAGCCCGTTACCTGTTGGCCCAGTACCCCCTTGAACCTATCGTTGTCACCTACCTCTCGATGACGTCGTCATCAGTACGAACAGGTCCATCACCGCTCGATTCCTCCTTCCCCGCTCGATGCTTCGCCGTACAAGCATCACTCCCCTATATCTAACCTACTCCCGAGCCCTGCTAACCCTAGTTCCTAACCATCCTAGCGCCGCCGTCTACCGCTGTCTCCCCCATCTTCTCTGTCCCTCCTCTGAAACTCTGCACCGAAACACCACCGTCAGAGCCACGGCCTCCCGTCGCCCTCACCGCCATGGCCACCTCGAGGAAACGCTGTCCCCGGGAATGGAACGAGGAGACCGTCCTCCCCAAGTTCGCTGCAGGCGCCACCGGCCGTGGCTGCCCGTAGCGGCCGCGCCGTCGCCGGGGACTTCCGTCCGTTTCAGCTTCTGTTCTGAACGACGACGACTACCAGCGACAGGTAGCCCTGCCTATCCTCCCTTCCCTCGATCTCTGTCTCTCGCACATCTGCACGCCTCCACGGTGGTAAGCACAAGCACACGCACACCTCGCGAGCTAGCACCAGCACCGATCGCTTCCTCGCCGGCGATCCCAGCAGCGAACTGCACGAGCAAGGTTCAGTTAGCGAACTGAATAAAATTCAGTTATGCCCGAACCTGAACCATATCCACCCCCGAGGCCCTATGCTATCACAACCCGAGCCCAGCCCCACTGGTTACCTCCCTGGGCGCGCAGCAGGAGGTGGGGGGATCGAATCCCCCCTCCCACAAATAACACAAACATTTTATTTTGCATGTTTTGCTACCTCACCTTCTCAGTATTCACAGCTAGGCCCCTGGTACTTAAAATCTAGCCCCTAGAAAATATTTTCTAAGTCCCTAGTGCAGTAAAAATGGCAGATTTACCCCAAATTTTGTAAATAGCATAATAAAATCATTTTAACTCCAAATCCAACATTTTTAATATGTTTTCAATACCAAATTAAATGATCTATCCAAATATAAAATCTATTTCCTGTTTTGAATAGTTTAAATTGGTGCAATATTTGAAAACTTGTCAAATTCACTTAAACTTGCAAAATTCATAACTTGTTCATAAAAATTCCAAATTTCACAAACCAAATATGTTTTCCAATCAATTTTTCATGTACTTTCCAAGTATAAATTTTGTTTGCTGTTTTGAATAATTTAAATTGCTGAAAACAACTGTTTCTTAATTATTGCATTTAAAATTGCCAAAATAATAACTTGCTCATTTTAAATCCAATTTCCACAAATGAAATATGTTTTCCATGCAAAATTAAACCATCTTTCCAAATATAAATTTTGTTTCATGTTTTGAATAATTAAACTTGGTTAAATAATTTAAATCTTATTTAATTCATTTAAAATTGCTAAATTCCTAACTTGATCAAAACAAATTCTTTTGGGACATATAAAATATGTTTTCAAACCATAAAAGCATAACATTTTCAAATATGAACTTCATCTAATGTTTTGAACAAATAAAAACTCAAATAAGTTCATGTTTGAATTAAATTCATTTAATTCTTGCTTAAACTTGTTTAATTCATAAATAATTTATTTGGAATCCTTTTTCAACAAGTGAAACATGCAATCCACCTAAAATTTGGTGTTTTTCTCAAATACAAACTTTGTTATCTATTTTGAACAATTAAACTTGAAGAAAACAACAAATGCTTGTGTGACACCTTTAAGTAACCAAAATTTCCTAACTTAATGAATGAATTTCCAAACTTATTAAACCTTATTTCCATTTGGTTCTATTGTTGTTATTTTCTGTTTTCCTCATCCATGCATCATGCTAATCCACTTTCATATAATGATTAGTTGTAAAACAATTAATTCAACCATAATTCATGGGCTTTCCATATGCAATCCAAATTGCATGTGGGTCCATTTAATCCTGTTTCTATCTTGTCAACTAGTTTATTTTGATGCAACCATTAATTTGACATGCATCATCTTTGATTGTGCACAATGCCATGATAATGATTGTTTATATTTCTGCCTTGTTTGTTTGCTTCTTCTCGGATACACGACGACGTTGAGACCGACGATATTTACGACGTCCCTTCTAAGGAGTTAGCTCAGTACCAGGCTACTGGGTTTTGCAGGCAAGTTATCACTCACATGAACCACTGTGTTCCTTTCAACATTGGTTACCGATACTTTCCGTTGTCTATTTCTGCTAGCCTTAGTAGTAGTTGTTTCTATTACGAACCTATCACATGAATCCCTTAACCCTGATATTGCCTCACCTCCATACCTATAACCTTTTGGTTGAGCCCGTGTCTTACTAGCATGCTTAGGTTGTTTTGCTCGAGTCTGTTACCCGTTACTTCCTGTTATTACTTCATTATGTTCTGGGGGCTCGATGTTTAATCAATCAATCAATCATGCTACTGTTATTGTTAAATAATAATTTGATGATAAGGCACCGGCAGGAGGCCCATGAGAGGTTTTGAAGCCTGCTAGTGTCGACCCTAATAGGAAAAGGGTCTTGTCTACTGATCCATGATGAGCGCACTAACCGCATGTGGGAAGCGAGTATGGGCGCCCCCCTCAACTTGACCTGATTCGCATCTCGTCCAAATCGCCTCATTTAGTTCGTGTTTTCCATTTGCCGCATGCATGTTTTTGCGAGCCCAGGCCAGGGTGGAACTTTCGTAGTCGGCATATAGGGGGACACGGTCTTAGAGTGCTATGAGGGTCCCTTTTCTTCGGGGCTTGATTAGCCGTGCGCCCAAGGTTCTTTGGGCTTGATGCGAGGAATGGTTGGTTGTGTAGAGTACCCCGCTTGGTGGGTTAGCTTCCCATCTGGCGGGTTATTCTTGCGTGTACGGCCAAATTGGTGCAACCCTGCAGGGATAATCTTCTCGAGAAGCCGTGTTTTCCGCGGTTATGGATTACTTGGTGAAAGTACTGGCTAACAAGTACTCAGGACAACTTAAACCTAATGATCAAACCTGTTACACCTAATGATTAATAACTTGACTAGTAATAGGTTGATGACACAATAACTTGATTCATCTTTAATACAACTGTGTGAGTTATCCTCGGATTGCTTCTTTGGATAAGGGGCGAGATCCAGGATGGGTTTGCTTGAAGTTATCTTTCAGTTGGTTACAATCCTCGATCTTATCTCCTTTTCTGTTAGCCGGAAGTGATAGAATCTCTGTAGTTGGTTAGCGCAGCCAGTTGCAGCATCTTTTATATCCCCGCTCTTCCGTTGAACCCAAGGCATCTGTGCTTGGTGTTGACGGGTTACACTTTGGTGAACTGTGAGTCTTGCTTGCCAGTACGTTTATGTACTGACCCCTTTGGGGCTGTGGTTTCCGCAGACCTACGTTTCCGAGGATCTACATGGTGGCAACTACGTGGAGTATGACGAGACTGCTGACGAGTAGATAGCGGACCCGGGCAGGATCCGAGACTTCGTGGATGGGCTCCGTCTTTTCGTTTCCGGCCTCTTAGGCCTATTTGGTTCTTGTCTGTACTCAGACATGTTGAATGCTTCCGCTGTATTGTAATGATGTATTGTTGGGGCAGGTGCCCTCTGAATGATTGTATTTGCTATCTCTGCCCTAATGAGAGCCATTTGCAACTTATTTCAATCTTTTGTGTCGTAGAGATCTGTTGTGATATCAGTTGTTCAACGCCGTTGACGTACCATGTGTGTATGGTTTGAAGTACGTCGACGGAAGTGCCTTTGATCTCTAGTGGATAGTTTACATCGACGATGGAATAGCAGGGCTTGTGTTGTCGCGCATAAGCGCAGGCCTACCAGGAAGCTGGGACGTGGGAGCAGTTATGCCCCATAATCCAAGCATCTGCTATCCAGTCCGTACGGTGAGTATCCCCTAGAAATCAGGGTGCGACAGAAAGCTGCACGACCCTTCCTTCATGGTCTCAAAGATAAATCTTTGAGTAGCATCACCGGACTCCTGGGGAGCATTGCACTATTTCTTGAAGTTCTGGCCCTGATTCTGGTTTTGCCCGTATTGGGGCCCAACAGTTTTGTGCCTCTAGCTGCTCGCGGCAGCAGCTTGATCCTGGTTGACAGCAGCTACATGCTCCGATCCAAATTGGAGATCTGAACGATCATCTCTTCTCTTGTTGCGGAAATCTTGGCGATCATTGCGCCGGGCTCCATCATTGTTTCTTCTCCTTGGCTCGAAAGAATCAAGCAGAGGCTGAGTAGGGTCACCGAGAGCATACATATCTGCAATCTTGATTGTTTCGGCGAGCGTATTCGACATCTCCCTCTGCAGCCTCTGCCATAGCATGCTACCATGTCGACAGCCTTGAGCGAACCAGGCATTGGCATGTGATTCATTCACACCCTCACAGGTGTTCCTCAGTGTGCTCCACCGAGTAAGATATTCCCTATATGTCTCCTCTTCCCTCTGCTTGCATGCATAGAGCTGCTGCGGCCTATTCCGCCTCTTGTAAGTACTGGTGAAGTTGCTGATGAAGGCTTCCGAAAAGTCGAGCCAGCTGTTGACGATGTATCTCGGCAAATTGTTGAGCCAGAGCCTCAGAGGGCCCTCCAACATCTGGGTCACATACCTCATAGCCCATCTTCGGTGACCACCAGCAATGTGCACAACAGTAACGTAATCATTCAGCCAATCATTTGGCTTGGTGCTTCCATCATAGGTCTTGGTCCCTCTTGCCAGCTGGAACTTGGGTACAGCCGACTCTCCCATGACTTTGGGACCAAAGAAATTCGGTTCGGGCGGTCCGCGGGCTTCTATCTCTTCAGACAAGTAGATCATGTCCAGCTTGTACCTTGCATCACTTGGCTGCAGCATACTCCATCCCAGCCGAGCTGCAACATCTTTTGGGTCGGCGTACCCGGCTTGCTCCATTGCCGAGTACCCGTCATTGTAGCGGTCTTGGTGCACAGGACCGGGTTGAGCAACCGGGTTGGCCACTGCATCAACAGCTTGTGGCTGAACAGCAGGCGGAACCGGGTTGACAGCCTGATGCCGAGATGGACCATCTCGATTGCCTCCTTGCCCCTCTTGATGAACTCGGGCGGCACGATGGCCACCATCAGCAGCAATGTGTTTTTGACCGGGCTGCCACTCTACAGCGTGCTGTTTTTCGGCGACACCCGGATCGTACACCTGCATCTGCTTATTCTTCCCGGAGTTCACACTCCGAGTCCTCTCACCACCTGGAAGCGGTGATGAGGCATGTTCTCCGGATCTTGCCCCATGCGACTGAACAACATGGGACGCACCAGCTCCCGGATTTGCTTGCCGGAAAGCCTCATTCTGCCTGCCAGCTTCAAGAACTAGCTCATTGAGCCGGTCCTGCTACCTAGTGCGAGCCTCGCCAGACAAGTGCGGCAACTTGGCGGAAACTACCTCAGCGGCTCTAAGTGTTTTGGCAGGAGAGTAATATTTTGGCCTACCAGCTGAGGTCATGCTATCTGATTTGCTAGCAGTTCTAGCATCTCTAGCCATTTCGGCACCTAGGTTGCGATGAATTACTCCTACCCGACTGGGATTTATAGCAACAGGAGTAAAACCATGGGCTATATTGTACTCATTCTGATCAAGGTTGAGCTCAAGCCTAACCTTTGCCATTTCCTCGGCCTCCAGGATCAAGGCCTGGCGTTGTTCCTCGAGCTGCGCCCGCAGCACCACCGGATCCGCATTCTCGGCGAGCGGCATGCCCAGCTTTTCAATGACACCGGCTAGAGGAGCCGGCATCACTTTTGATGCAGAAAGACCCTTGTAGCCCGGTTGCTTCTGTGGCCTGTCGTAAGGCTTGTGGCTCGGCCTAGCCGACGACCTCGGGCGTAGTGGGCATGCCCTTCCCGGCATCAGGAACCGTACCGGTCATCATCACCTCCACGCTGCCCGCATAGCCAGCGCCGGGTAGCCCGCGGACAGCGAGGACGGCAAGAGGATCAACAGCAACGAGCACCACCTCGGGGTACTCGCGGATGACGGTGGTGGCGAAGTACACCAAATGCGCGGCGAAGCTGATGACGGAGCCACCTGCAGGCACGGGCCTACCGCAGAAGTCCCGAACGCTGTCGGAGACGAATTCGAGGGAGCAGAATCTATGGACAAGGCCACAAACCACGCGCTCCCCCGAACGATAAATGGGTCCCGTCCGGATATGAACCCATCCAGCGCTGCTGCTGGCCCCATGGTGGGCGCCAACTGTCTTGGTGTGGAGAAGACAGATGCCATGGGATGGCTAAAGTTGTGGCCGATGGACGCTGCAGATATCCGGGGAGGGATTGCACGCCTAAGTAGCAAGCTCAGAACACTGCAAACAACACGATCTACCCAGGTTCGGGGCCCTCGTGTGGAGGTAACACCCATACTCCTTCCTCTCTCTCTGTATAATGGTGTGCTGAGTACAAGAGTTCCTCTGTCTCTCTGTTTCTTTCTCTCTATGACTAGCTATGCCTCTGGAATCAATCCACCAGGTGTGTGACTAAGTGACCGACCCTCGCGCAGGAGGGCGAAGGACACCTTATATACTGGTGGCCATCCATTATTTTACATATTAAAGGACTGATTAGACAATCCCACTGTGTAGCAGTGCACGTTTCTGTGTCTTTGCTGACAGCGTCGCCAAAAGTCTCAGAGACAGGACTTGACATCGACCATACCGTATGTCGGACACCGGACCCAGAGATATACAAACTGTCATGTGCTCCTAGCAATGGACTCACAAGGGCTTCAGGGTTACCAGCCCCGGCCACAACAAACAACGGCAGGCAGACCGGATTCATTGGCACGCAGTCCGGATCACCGGCCTACTACTCCTTGTGTCCATGCTAGTCATAACCAGATATGTATACCCAAGTGTCCACGAGTCGGATGAAACTGAAGGAACGGGACCAAAGTTATACAGAGCTGCTATGTGTCCAGAAAGTGCAACAACAATCGAGAGTTACTGGGGTTACCTCGCCTCAGGCCGAATATCTTTGGCAGGCGGGCTCGGACATGGATCATCGGCTCCACAACCCCTCGACTGCGACAACTATGCAGAATAGCCAAAACTGTATAACAACGGGCTCGAAACCAACAATCGATCAAAGCAGCACTCTAGACATGAAGCTTTATTAAGCAAGTAATACTAGAGTATAGCTTACAAACAGATGTCACATGGCCCAACATTACATCAGACAACGGAAGGCAAATTATGTTGCTAATCAACAAGAACCAAAAAGGCCTAAGAGGCCGCAACATAAGGCGACGTCCCAACCCATAGATTCCAGGCTGCCACCTGGGAAATCCCAAACTACTCGTCGATATCCACGTTGAATCACCACTGAACTGAGGAACTCCACCTGAAACAAGTTGAAGCAAACATGAGTACTGGAGGTACTCAGCAAGACTTAGTTAACCTATTATATATCTGCTTTTTCATAAAGGATTTATGAAGGTTGTTTTGCGTAAAGCCAACTTTGTTTCGAATAGAGGGAGATAGAGAAGTTTTTCACAAATCTTTTAAAAGAACACCTTTGCCTCGGTAATGTACTTAGAACCTCCGAAGCATCATCTCCAACACATTATAACCGGAACCACCTCTTGCAACTAATCATTCATTGCCAACATCTTTTACGTCAGGTTCAAGTTATCTATGATCTCAGGATCTGTCACCAAGTCGTCCTTAACCGCGGACACGGATTTTCGAAAAGATTAAACCCTGCAGGGGTGTACAACTTTACCCACACGTATCAACCGATTATTAATGCCAAGCTATTGGCACAATTCCGACGATGTGCCGGCAGAGGGTGGCTGACCACGATCTTTCCCTTGCTTCGCCTATTCCATGAGTCGCTCCGAGTAGAGATGGGCCGCCAATAGGGAATGGCCATCTCCTGTCGGGTCTCTATCGTTGTGCGCAATTCTCGATGGTTACCTCCCGCAGAGCGCTGATACACCACCACGTCCTAGTGTTGAAAACATTTTGATATTCCCCGCAAATCCAAATGGAACGCCCGAACTAGGCAACTCATGGAACAAACTAGACAAGTTGAAACCGAGGGGAATCCAATCCCCGTGTGGTTGCACGATCAGTCTTGGCTTCAAAGGCGAGAACTCGCTCCTAGGGGCATGAACGAGGCAAATCACCACATCTCATGTGGCAACTCATCCAAACCTTTAATCATATTAAACACACATCTCGAACCTTACCACGTCATCTTGTCATACTAGATTCATTTCGTAACTCGGATTCATCAACCGGATGGAGCAGAGATCAACATACATGTATGACTAAGCATGGCATATTTGAGGTTTTCGTCTATACACACAAACAAATCCTATGTCTTCTAGGAGCAGTGAATCATGATATCTGGGTTATGCAAATAAATAGTACAACTCTATCTATTGACTCAAAATACTTTGTAAAAGCATGCATCATACGAGAAGGAAAACACTTCGAAAACATATATGGGCAGATAAGAGGTTATGGTTGCCTTGGTTATAAGAAAACCAGATAAAGATCTTCTGGAATAAGTGCTTGACTTGTCGGTTAAGATCAAGTATTCATCATGGAGTTGTTGGCCTTCACTTCGGAGTCGCGTTCTACCGAGGGGGAAACAACACCGAAACAAAGAAGAACAATCAACCATGGCATCGATGCAATGCGCAATATGTATGCATGAACAAGTTAATGCACTGATATAAAGCCCTAAACATGATCGTTGGGTTGCTAGGGTTCGTATGTCAAATATGCAATTATACTGAAATTATCCCGAAATAGACCCCGGAGGGGCACTTCGGACAATTCTAAAAGTGGGTGCAATTTTAAAAGCTCAAATGGGTTTGAAAACATCCTAACTGGATTGCATTTGTCATTTTGAGCAATTTGGTATATAACTTATATTTTTCTAATTATATTGAATAAAAACTTATTTTCTCCATTTTAAATGGATTAAACAACATTAAAGAAAATGCTCATCTTTGAACTATGTCAAACATGTGTGAAAATGACACATTTGGATATAGTTTATTTTTCTAAACATTTTGGTACCTTCCTTTTATTTTTCTGAGTTATAAAACAATAGTTATTGAATTTACAAAATTAAACCTTTTTCTGTAATTTCCTGGAAATATTAAAAAGGGAGTTATGACGTCACTGTGACGTCATCCTGACATCAACAATGGCCACAGAGGCTCTGTTGTGGAAGGAATTGGTCGATCCGTCGCAAATTGGACGAAACCAATTGGGGCATCGGAAAGAGGAGTTCAAGGCGAGCCTGAAGGTGGCGTCGGTTGGCCGAATGGCCACGGGAGCGACCGACAGTGACCAAAGGCGCGGCGGCGGAGCAAGTCCCATGGCGACAGCCGTCTACAGGAAGGGAGGAAGCAGGGAGAGGGCATGGGAATGTTCATGAGCTCACCGTGATGCTGTTGATGTGGTTAGATGAGGCTGAGGCGGCCGGAATAAGCGGCAACAAGCGCGGCGGCCGGCGGCCGGACTCGGGGAAGATGGGGTCGATTCCGGCGGTTCGGGCCACATCTGCTCGATTCCTTCGCACATGGAGGAGAGGAGAGGACGACAGAGCTGGAGGTGACAACGGAAGGGCTCGGCGTGGCCTGTACCGGCGGTACCATGGAGGTTAACCGGAGCTAGGGTTTCGGGTTCGGTTAGCAAAAGGAACAGAGAGAGAGAGGGGGTGGTTCGAATGGGAGAGAGGAAGAGGATCACGGCGCTCTCGAGTCCTATCCGCAGACGAAGGCCAACCAGAAGGTGGCAGAGGGCGGCAGCGGCGTCGACACGCAGGTGTTGCCTTCTGTCCGGTGGAGGAAGAAGAAAGAATAAAAACATTTTTCAGAAAACCCCCTTGGAACTTTGGGAAACCGTGAAGAGGTCCTTTTCTATTTAAAAATTGAGAGGAAAACAAAGTTTTGAGGGCCTTTCTGTAACCAGAAAATTTGGCAAAAATACTTTTTGGAAAGCTCATCAAATTTCCAACCTTGCCATGTTTTTCTTTGGTGAATTTGAATTACTTTTAAGTACGAAATTTTGGAACCCATTTTAAGTACTATTTGTGGGATTTTTCTCAAACCATTTAAATTCACAATTTAAATTGTTTCAACATGGTTTAAATTTTTGTTCTCATGCATGTATGATATGAACACAACACCACAACCCTTTAGTAATAAAATTTGGGATGTTACAAATCTACCCCCTTACAAGAATCTCGTCCCAAGATTTCTGAAGGAGAAAGAAAGAAGGAACACCGGTTTTAAAACAATCTTCTCGAACCTTACGGTTTTCTTCTTGAAGAGGTTGATCCGTAGCATCGAGTGTTGATTGGATACACTTTAGATAAGAGGGAAAAACTCTAAGGAATTGATCTTCACGAAGATCGAGTATCTCATGGCTAACTCAGGACAAGAATGTTCGTAAAGAACTTTTGAGTTAACAAGCATGAAACACATCAAGATAACGGAGGGAAAAAGAGAAGATTTCAAGTTTTTGGACGATGGTTCTTGAAAGGATTTAGAATATGAGCTTTGCACAAGACTTTAAATCCTTTTGGAAAAGAAAGGTTGAACAACTTTTTACATCAAGGTTTCTTCAAACAGAATACCAAAATGGGAAGGATTGCCTTGGATACCATAACGTAATATCCGTAGACTAGGGAGAACACGAGAAAACACTGTAATCGTGCATCAGAGAAAAATTTGAATACGAAATATTGTTCACTCTTCGGAGTGGACACAGAAGATAAAGGAACTTTCAACCCTTCCATAACAGTTTTCTTAAAATCCTTGTTAGGGATCGGGATGTTACTTCACGACAGAGGTTGGG
This sequence comes from Alopecurus myosuroides, assembly GCA_028641055.1. Taxonomy (NCBI): domain Eukaryota; kingdom Viridiplantae; phylum Streptophyta; class Magnoliopsida; order Poales; family Poaceae; genus Alopecurus; species Alopecurus myosuroides. The sequence continues at coordinate 189,724,519 of CM054061.1, read as the reverse complement.
TAACCAACATAAGGTGGAGCACCGGAACAAAGAAGGAACTATTGGTCACACCATAAAGATGAGTAACCAATGAGGATTGGAGCACCAGAAGGAATGGGGAAACTCTTTCATATGGTGGATTTTCCGTAGCAATACGTTTACCACATGGTTAAGACCCCATGGCTGAAGCGACTGACAAATTCACACAATGTGTCAGATGAACAGAACTTCAACTATAAACAACTTGAAAGAGGGAACTGATCAATGGTGGTTCCAAAACACCACAAGATGGTTCTCATGATGAACTTGTTTCCACTAAAATAAAGGTTTGTAGGATTGATAGAGAGATATCGGAAAGATCAACTTCCAAGTTCTCCTGGTGTTGGATACCAATATCAGGCCTATGCAAGCCTTTTATAGGTAATCAAGTGAATGTAGAACTACGGTTTGGAAGAACGGGGAGGGAAAACTTGTTAGAATGAGTCACATAAGAATTCTCACGGGGAGTGGTTGTTCTTACGGATTCAAAAGATTAGAACATTAGGCCTTCCGACTAATTGTGTCAACCACAACATCAACCATGCCGGATTATGAAAAGACCTAATTCAAAACCCTTTAGGAAACACAAACCATCATTGTTGCTTGAGATTCAGCTCTGGTTAGTGGGAGAATGACTCAGACTCGGTATGTTTGATCAAAGAGGTTGCACCAGTTCTCAACGAGATACATATGCTGGATTCTCAAGGTAAGGACTACGACGCCAAGCTCAAGAAGATGAGCAGGATTGCGGAGCTCATGTATTGGAAACTTGTCAGGAATGGTTGCACCTAGATGGTTTACTTGCAATGAAACACATCGGAGTCCTTGTTGGGAAGACGATACAAAAATAACGAAGTTCTTAAACTTCTTCTCTTTCATAAACGATTAGAAAATTGCTTGGTGTGGATGCAAACTTCTTCAAGGAATGGAGGTAACAACCTACCATCTCAAGAGTAGTCCACACATGCATGAACGATTTGGGATTATTCCCGAGGGAACAAGAAAACTCTACTGGGATCCATGGCGACAACTTTCACCATAAGCTCATGAACCAGAGTAGGTTACTTTGAACATCTAGAACACAACTTCGTAATGACACAAAGATGGTTCTCGGAAGTTTCCAATATTGTTGTCATTTGTTCAGCATGATCCTCTTGCAACTTGGAGAAAATAGGGATGTCATCGATGGGCTGAACAACACGCTTATCAAGATACTCCAAGAAGAGGGACTCATATGATATATTAACAAGGCAGAATATTGGTCAGACTAAAGGACATGAAGGTGTACTCGGGCAAAACACCATGAGTGAAACACAACCAAGATAGTCCTTGAATCTGGCCTTGATTTGACGATAGCCCAAATCAAATAAAGGGTGGAAAGATAGCATGTCCACTAAGGAGATACTACCTCCTTCAACACAAAAGGAACTAGACATCCCTTAACAAAGGATCAAGTTAATAAGAGCTCTTGTCTTTCAACTCTCCAAGTTAGTGTTTAAGCTCAACCACTAGTCCAGGGTGTCCAGCGGAGTTCTTGGAGAAAGGATTAGTTCAAACTACCCCTCGTTTAGACATCACGGTCAGGTAACCACCTGGTGATACTTCTAGAAAGACAACAAGAATATCACAACCTACCGGTATGTCTTGGAGTTTGGAAGGGATTTTGCTTTTCAAAGCAACTGATATGAACATAAGAGCTTCGGCATGAACCTAACTCTATGACCAAGAATGTGCACCGGAATGAACAGATTTGGTGACAGTCATCTTCAAAAAGAGACTAGGTGACCAGTAGATTTTTCGAAGCAATAGAAATTGCTAGGAATATCTGATACACATGTCGATGAACAGACCCATCATTTTCAAGCATTCAAACTTGGAGGGAGGGTGAGTGAAGACGTCTAGGAACATCACTTCATCAACGAGGCCATGAAACTCAACACAACCTCCTGATATAAAAGAGTGTGATACTCGAAGGTGGAACAGAACGGAAGCTGATGAAACTTCCTTATTCTATGGATTACAAAACTTTGTCCTGGTCCTTAAGATGAACGAGGTACTGGAGTTTGTTTCTCCTTACATTCCAAGGTGGAATGTTCTCACGGAAAACAAGAGCAAAGGCATTTTAAGAATCCAACACGCATATGCAAGTTGATGTCCAGAACAACGGGTGGAGATTTGAGAGCAAATCAGGACACTACCCTTGACGTACTTCATACCATACACACATGGTACATCAACGGCTTTGAACAAAAGGATAACACAACATGCCTCTAAGACACAAAAGATTGAAATAAGTTGCAACAGGCCCTCACTAGGGCAGAGAATAGCAAGTACAATCATCCAGAGGACACATGTCCCAACATAGCATCATTACAACTCAGCGGAAGCATTCAAAGGGGGTCTGAGTACAGACAAATCCAAATAGGCTTAAGAAGCCGGGAAAATAAAGAAGACGAAGCCCATCCACGTAGGTCCTGGATCCAGCCCTGGTCCAGCTATCTACTCGTCTGCAGCCTCGTCAAACTCCACGTAGTAGCCGTCACCTGGATCCTCGTAAGCGTAGTCTGCGGAAACCACAGCCCCAAAGGGGTCAGTACATAAACGTACTGGCAAGCAAGACTCACAGTTCACCAAAGTGTAGCCCGTCAACACCAAGCACAGATGCCTTGGGGTCAACGGAAGAAAAGGGTATAAAAGATGCTGCAACTGGCTGCCCTAACCAACTACAGAACATACTACAACTTCCGGTGTAACAGAAAGAGATAAGATAGCGTATCGTAACCAACTATAGCTAACCACCAATCAAACCCATCCTGGATCTCGCCCCTTATCCAAAGAAGCAATCCGAGGATAACTCACACAGTTGGATTAATGATGGTTCATATTGATGTGTCAATAAGCCTATTACTAGTCAAGTTATCATTAGTTAGGTGTAAGTTGTTCTGAGTACTTGTTAGCCAGTACTTTCACCAAGTCAACCATAACCGCGGAAAACACGGCTTCTCGAGAAGATTTATCCCTGCAGGGGTGCACCAATTTGGCCGTACACGTAAGAATAACCCGCCAGATGGGAAGGCCTTTCCCACCAAGCGGGGCACTCAACACAACTCAACTCTTCTTCGCATCAAGCCCAAAGCACCACGTGCTGTGCGTGCGCGGCTAATCGAGCCCCCCGAAGAAAAGGAGGACCCTCATAGCACTGGAAGACCACGCCGCCCTAAATGCCGACTACAAAAGTTCCACCCTGGCCTCGGGTTCGTACCTGCATATGCGTGCATCAAATGGAAAGCCCGAACTAAGTGTGGTGATTTGGACGAGATGCGAATCGAATCAAATTGAGGGGGCGCCCATACACGCTTCCCACATGCGGATAGTGCGCTCATCATGGATCAGTAGACAAGACCCTTTTCCTATTAGGGTCGACACTAGCAGGCCTCAAGACCACGCCGGGCATCCTGCCGGTGCCTTATCAGCAAATTATTATTACCTCAAATTAACATGTTGTTGTTTAACATCGAGCCCCAGAATATAACAGAATATAATAACAGAAAGTAACTGATAACAGACTCGAGCAAAAACAACCCTAAGCATGCTAGTAAGACACGGGCTCAACCAACGGGGTGATAGGGTTGGAGGTGAGGCAATATCATGGTTCAGGGTATCATGTGATAGGTTCGTAACAGAAACAACTACCACTATGGCTAGCAGACAAGAACAACGGAAAGTATCGGTAACCAATGTTGAAGGGAACACAGTGGATCATGTGAGTGATAACTTGCCTGCAAACCCAGTAGCCGGGTACTGAGCTAGATCCTCAGAAGGGGTGTCGTAAAGATCGTCGGTATCAACGTCGTCGTCTATCCGAGAAGAAGCAAACAAACAAGGCAGAAATATAAACAATCATTATCATGGCATAGTGCAGAATCAAAGATGATGCATGACAAGTTAATGGTTGCATCAAAATAAACTAAGTAACATAATCACACCATGTATATGGACCCATATGCAATTGGATTGCATATGGAAAAGGTCCATTGAAAATAAGTGGAAACAAATGATTTACAATTAATTATTATGTGAAAGTTGTTAGCATGATGCATGCATGATGGTAACAACAAAATAACAACAAATAACAATAATAGATGCAAGTGATAAAAGGATTTAACAAGTTTTGGAAATCATTTAGTAAGTGTAGGAATTTTGGGTTACTTAAACATGTCACACAAACAATTGTTGCTTTCATCAAGTTAGAGGGTGCAAAACAAATAACAAAGTTTATATTTGAAAACAACATCAAATTTTAGTTGGATTACATGTTTCAAATATTGAAATTGGAATTAGGATAATTTAATTATGAATTAAACAATATTAAACAAGTGTTAAATGAATTTAAAACAAGCATGAATTTTTATTTGAGTTTTATTTGCCCAAAACATAATTTCAAACTCATATTTGAAAAGTTTATACTTTGGGGGTTTGAAACCATATTTTGCATGTTCAAAATTATTTTATATTGAGCAAGTTATGATTTTGTCAAATTTAAATGAATTAAACAAGTATTAAATTATTTAGGCAATTTAAATTATTCAAACCATGAAACAAAATTTATATTTGAAAAGGTTATTCAAAATAGCATTGAAAACATATTTTATTTGCATGATTTGGATTTATTATGAATTAGTTATGAATTTTAGCAAAATACAATTGAATTATTTGAATTCAAATTTGAATTGCAATTTGAAATTTCAAAACAGTACACAAATGGATTATTTGGAAAGATCATTTGATTTAGAGCAATAAACATATACAACTTTTATTTATTGGGGTTATAGATTAAAAGTTATTAAATTTTAAAGTTTAGGGTTTAAATCTGTTATTTAAAAGGAATTAGTTTGGAAACAAAAACGTGGAAACGTTTGTTACCGCGCTGTTAGCCAGCCCCAGCCACTGCAGCGTGGGACTGGGGGGCCAGCGTGGCGCTGCGCGCCTGCGTGGCAGACACGGTCACTGCCGTGTGGCCCCTGCCTGTCAGCCAGAGGAGCAAAAGGGTGGAAAATATTCCGCGCAACCGCGGCTCGAACCCGCGAGCCTGCGTGCGGGAAAACAGAGCGCTTCCACTGCGCTGTGGTGCGTGCGTTTGACAGTAACGGGGGCGAAAACAGGTTCAAGTTCAGATGCAGGCTCTAACTGAACTTGCGCGCGCTGAACTGAAGATGAATGACAGAGGTTTGAACGTTGCTCGCCGGCGGGGAGATGACCGTGGCCGTGCTCGCCGCGTAACGCTGGAAACGTGTGCAGACGCTGGTGGATGCAACAGGTGGAAGAGAGGGGAAAGAGACGGTGGATGCTCACCACCGGTGTAGAAGAGGCAGAGGCTTGCTGACGACGGATGACGACGCTGCTGCGGCGGTGTCGCGGACGGCGGCGAGGTCCTGGTGGCTTCCCGTGGCTGCTCCGGTGTCCGAAAGGAGGAGGAGACGGCGGCGAGTCGATCCCAGCGAACAGACCGCGACGAGGGGCTCTGCAACGGAGATGACGACCACGGGTTCAGAGAAAAATGGCGCCACGGTGGTCGGAGAGGGCGATGATCGCGGCGTCAAAACAGAAGCTCACCGGGGCTGAGATGGTGTTGACGAGGGAGAGGAGGGAACAGCGGACCGTTTCCCGTAGCTAGGAAGGACGGTGATGGGTCATGGCGACGGCGCCGTGGACGGTTTCAGTCGCGGATCTCCGGCGAGGGGCGACAGTGAGCGGGAGGTGGCCGGGAGAGGGGCAGACGGCGGCGGAGAAGAGGGAAAGATGGCGCCTAGGGTTAGGGTAGGGCAGCGGGGCTCCTAGGGAGGCTTTATAGCCCCCGGGAGTGCCTCCTGGCCGTCGGGTTGTCGTCGTTGCCGCCGTGGAGGCCTCCGATGGCCGCCATACGAGTTGATGACGGCAGAAAAGAACGGGAAAAAAACGAAACGTTTTTCTTCGGGGGATAGCGGGCTGGGCTTGCGCGCGTGGAGAGAACGAGGGGAAGGAAGAGAAAATGGGTTGGGCGCAGCCCAGCCTCTGTTGGCGCCGAAATTCGTTTGAATTTTTTTTTACTGCTCCTTTTTTTTTTGCTGAAAAGTAAATGGAAGCCAATGATGGGTTTTTGGTTAGAGACAAAATTTGGAAAATATTAGAGGAAGTTCCTTAGGCCAATTGCAAACAGTTGGTAACTTTTATTTTCAAAAGTTTAAATATTTGCTTGCTGTTTGAAATTTAAACCAAATTTGGGGAATTTTAAGTATTACATGATCATTAATAAAAACCAACTTTTAAATAGGGTACCCCTATGTTAAATTATAAACCATTGATCTAAATTGTTTTATAATTTGCATGGGTTCAATTGGTTTCTGTTTGATGCTTGAATTTGGAATTTTAAATGTGTTTGGAAAATAAATGATTGGTTTAAAACCAACATTTTCACAAGGGATCACTATGGCATAAAATGAAACCAATTGGTTGTTATTATTTGTGATTTTTATTCAAAATGTTGTAACAGAGCAAGTATGAAACCATGGTTTGAATAAGGTTTGAATTTGAGTTGTGAAATCAGTGGAAAACAATTGCCACAATTAAGAAACAAATGCAAACAACATGGAATCAATATGATGACATGATGCAATACTTTAATAAACATGCAACAAACATTCTAAGGGGATGGTTTTCATGCTTGGGATGTTACAAAACGCCCCCCCCCCCTTGAAGGAATCGCGCCCCGAGATTCCTACTGAGAAAGGAAAAGGTTCGGATACTTCTTGCGAAGATCCTCTTCGGTCTCCCACGTTGCCTCTTTATCGGAATGATGCGACCACTGCACTTTCAAGACCTTGGTGCTCTTGTTGCGAGTCTTACGCTCGGTCTCATCGAGAATACGAACAGGGTGCTCCTCATAAGATAGATCATCTTGCAGTTCAATGGAATCATGATCAACTGCACGATCTAGATCTTTGAAACACTTCTTGAGCTGTGACACGTGGAACACATCGTGCACCTTGGATAGCTTTTCTGGAAGTTCAAGACGATAAGCATTTTCTGCACGCCTTGAGAGAATGTTGAAAGGACCAATGTATCTTGGTGCAAGCTTTCCTTTCACCCCGAAACGATGAGTGCCTCTGAGGGGAGTTACACGGAGATATGCCATGTCACCAGGTGCATAGATCATATCCCTGTGCTTGCTGTCATAATAGCTCTTCTGACGAGACTGAGCAATCCTGAGATTGTCACGAATGATACGAACTTTCTCCTCGGCTTCCTTAACAATGTCAGGGCCTAAGAGTGAACGTTCGCCAGCTCCAGACCAATTGATTGGACTCCTGCATCTGCGGCCATAGAGTGCTTCAAATGGTGCCATGCCTAGGCTTGCCTGGTAGCTGTTGTTGTAGGAGAATTCAGCATATGGAAGGCAATCCTCCCATTTCATGCCAAAGGAGAGACCACATGCTCTGAGCATATCCTCGAGAATCTGATTGACTCTTTCGACTTGCCCCTGAGACTGAGGGTGATAAGCTGTGCTGAACAGAAGTTTGGTGCCCAAAGCTTCTTGAAAGCTTTTCCAGAAATGAGAAGTGAATATGCTTCCACGGTCTGAGCTTATTTCCAATGGAACACCATATAGAGGAACGATCTTTGCTGTGTAGAGCTCTGCTAACTGGCTAGCTGAGACAGTTTCCTTGACAGCAAAGAAGTGAGCTACTTTAGTGAGACGATCAATAACAACGAAGATTTCATCGTTGCCCTTTTTGGACTTTGGAAAACCAGTAACGAAGTCCATTTCAATCATGTCCCACTTCCACGCAGGAATTTTCAGAGGTTGGAGTAGACCGGCTGTTTTCTGATGGACTGCCTTCACACGTTGACAAACGTCGCATTCAGAAACGTATTGAGCAATTTCACGTTTCATGCCAGGCCACCAATACAGTGTCTTAAGATCCTGGTACATCTTTGTACTTCCAGGGTGAATGGAAAGAGGAGTTTCATGAGCCTCCTTGAGAATGATATCTTTGAGACTTTGAACGTGAGGAACTGCAATGCGTCCTTCAAAGAACACAGTTCCTTTATCATCAACTGAGAAAGACTTGAATTTCTCCTTGCCTTCCTTGATGTGCTCAACCATCTTCTTGATTTCAGTATCACGAAGTTGTTCAGAACGAATCTTGTCCTCGAGAGTTGGACTGGCTGTCAAGCTAGCAAGATAACCTTGAGGAACAAGGCCAAGGTTCAGCTTCTGGAATTCTTCATGAAGTGGAGGTTGGCTTTCCATGATCATGAGATTATTGCAATAGGACTTGCGACTGAGAGCATCGGCCATAACATTAGCCTTGCCTGGAGTGTAAGAAATGGTGAGATCAAAGTCCTTAATATTTTCAATCCACCTCCTTTGCCTGAGGTTTAGATCTGGTTGAGTGAAGATGTATTTCAGACTCTTGTGATCGGAAAAGATTTCAGTTTTGTTACCCAACAAGTATTGTCTCCATTTCTTGAGGGCAAACACAACTGCTGCAAGTTCAAGATCATGTGTGGGATAGTTTTGCTCATGTGGGTTCAACTGACGTGAAGCATAAGCCACAACTTGACGTTCTTGCATAAGAACTGCTCCTAGACCTTGGAGAGATGCATCGCAGAATATTTGGAAAGGTTTGGTAGTATCTGGGCCAACCAGAACTGGTGTGGAAGTGAGTTTAGTCTTCAGGAGATTGAAACTCTCATCACACTGTGGAGTCCAAACGAACTTCTTGTCCTTCTTGGTGAGATTAGTGAGAGGTTTTGCAATCTTGGAAAAGTTTTGGACGAAACGACGGCAATAGCTAGCCAAGCCTAGAAAGCTTCTAACTTGTTTTACCGTCTTAGGAGGTTCCCAATCAACAATTGCCTTAACCTTTTCTGGATCAATGGCTATGCCTTTGGCAGAGATGATATGACCAAGGTAAGCAACTTCTGGAATCCAGAACTCACATTTGGAGAACTTGGCATACAGACGATGCTCGCAAAGTTTCATGAGAGTGAGACGAAGGTGTTCTCCATGCTCTTCCTCGGATTTTGAGTAGACTAGAATGTCATCAAGATATACCACAACGAACTTGTCGAGGTATTCATGGAAGACAGAATTCATGAGTCTTGAGAATGTAGCCGGTGCATTGGTGAGACCAAAGGACATGACGGTGTATTCATATAGACCGTAACGAGTGGTGAAAGCTGTTTTTGGAATATCTTCCTTTCTGATCTTTATTTGATGGTAACCCATCCTCAAGTCCAACTTTGAGAATATTGAGGTTCCAGCAAGTTGATCAAAAAGATCATCGATACGAGGAATTGGATACTTGTTCTTGATGGTTTTCTCGTTGAGAGGACGATAGTCAACCACGAGTCTTTTTGTTTGATCCTTCTTGGCAACAAACAGAGTTGGGCAACCCCAAGCGGAGGAACTAGGCTGAATGTAACCTTTCTCCATGTACATATCGATTTTCTCCTTCAACAATTTCAGTTCAGGAGGAGCTATCTTGTATGGATGCTTAGAGATTGGAGCAGTACCTGGTTCAAGCTCGATCACGAACTCAACTGCTCTGTCCGGAGGCATCCCTGGCAACTCTTCTGGAAAGACGTCAGGGAATTCACAAACCACCGGAACATTTTCAAGCAGAGGTAGAGGTTTAGCATCCAGGGTGTACAGCTGAACAGAAATTGATTCACTTGGAGAATAGACTATCTGGCCGGAAGGGTGGAACAGAGTTATTGACTTCTTAGCACAATCAATCGTAGCTTTATTGGCCTTCAACCAATCCATGCCAAGGATGACATCAATGTCAGAATTGCCAAGCAGAATGAGGGAAGCAAGGAATATGTGACCTCCAATCAAGATCTGATTCTCGTGACTGATCTTGGAAGTTTGCATAGTTGCTCCAGGGGAGTTTACTACTAGCGGGGAACCCAAACCAACAAATGGGAGCTTAATTGCTGTCGCAAAGATCTTTGACACGAAAGAATGCGATGCTCCTGTATCAAACAACACTTTAGCTGGGTTAGAGTTTACGGGGAATGTACCGAGAACGACGTCAGCAGCTTCCTCAGCCTTGTCGGCCTTGATATGATTCACCCTCGCGGTCCTCCCGACAGGCCTGTTGTTGGAGTTGAAGGCTTTAGCCCGGGGAGCACGAACCATTGCCTGGTTGGTGTTGGGGCGAGGAGGTGGTGGAGGTAGCTGCCTCTGAGTGCACTTATCAGCATAGTGTCCAGTCTGCTTGCATTTGAAGCAAGTGACGACACGAGGTGCATCTGGCCTTGGTTGCCCCATTGAGAACCTCTGAGCCTGCATCTGAGCTGGGTTGGGTGGGCGGGGACCAAAGCCTGGAGAAGCTTGGGCATATGGAGCCCTAGTGACAGCACTGTTTGGCACCCAGATGCGGCGCTTCTGCAGAGGGGTGGTCATGTTGGAGGAGGAACCACCCTCACGCGAGTGCTTGCGCGACTCTTCGAACGCCTTGCGCCCATTCTCCTCATTGAGCGCGGTGTTCACGAGCTCCTCGAAGTCCTTGCACTTGATGTTGGTGAGAGCGTACTTCAGTTCCGGGTTAAAACCTCGGCGGAAGCTTGCCATCTTTTTGGCCTCAGTGGACACCTCGTCACCAGCGTATCGAGCGAGGCGATTGAACTCGGTCTGATAGCTGATAACGTCCAGTTTGCCCTGCTTGAAAGAGCAGAACTCCTCACGCATCCTTTCCATGAGACCATCTGGGATGTGGTGCTTCAGGAAGGCATCCTTGAAACAACCCCAGGTGATAGGATAGCCAGCTCTCATGGTCTGGTAGTTCTCCCACCAAGAAGCTGCCTGACCCTTCAGTAGGTAGGTGGCATACTTGACCTTATCTTCCTCAGCAACATGTGCAATCTCCAGCGTCCTGGCTATGTCACGGATCCAGTCATCAGCATCCAGGGGCTCGCGTGTTGCCACGAAAGCTTTCGGCCCTAGACTCAGAAACTCCTTGATGCTGACTCGCGGAGCATTCTGGTTGTTGTGCTGGTTAGCCTGGATCTGGGCCATCTGAGCCACGACCTGAGTCATCTGAGTCAACAGCTCCGTGAGCGGAGGTGGCTCAGGCGGGGAGTTCCTGGTTGGAGGCATCCTGAACAGAAATGCATTTTAGCACAATAACAGAAAAGGATAGACTTGGTAACCGAAAGATAGATTATTCCGACGCATGAATAGATAACCAACAGGTACATCATGAGTTCAAATACATCAGAATATCCAACACACGATAAATGGTTCGAATGCCACAGGATAACTAAACATAGCTATGAATGGATACATCGGTACTCCCATGCTCATCACGCAGGACGGCGGTGAGTAGTACGACGAGAGATACAGTGAGGAGGAATCCCACGGAAGTAGGTAGAACGACGATCCACGTAGAGCTGGACTGCTCTGAGAGGGACTCTCGGTGTGGTGAAGTAGAAAGCATCGTCTCCCTGTGCTCCATAGCGGGGAATCCCTGTGTAACTAGGACCAAGGTCGAGAAGTGGACCTCTGATCGGCTCGTAACCTCCAGCATCTGGCAACGGAAGCCCAGCTATCTGAACGAAACGTGCAAAGCGCTCGTCTCCAACAAAATCTGTGGTGTACGTCGCCAGACGAGTGAGAGCAAGGTGGAGCTGCTCCCTGACTGAAGCCAACTCCTGAGACAGTGTGGAAGCAACTGCGTCACTGTGCCTCACAAACTGAGCAGTGGTGTGCAGCCTGGAGCTATCAGACTCGTAGGTATCCAGGTTGCCGTGGAGAGTGAAGTGAACTCCCGCCGACGTGATGTAACCACGGGGGATGTGGCGATAGATAGAATCGTCAAACCCCCAGTAGTCAGCACGGAGGACGGTGAGACTCACGTAAGCTGCCTGCTGCACGGCCATATCCACTGTGGAACCTACTGCCTCGTAGCGGTGGACAATGCTCATGCCATCATCTGACAGAATGTAGACGATAGCCCGGTAGTAGGTCTGGTCAAACTCTCGCTGCTGCTCGTAGACCTGGTACTCTGGTGCCCAATGGAACCCCAGATAAGTGACCATGTCTCTCAGCATCTCCGGATAACCGGCAGTGCTCTCACAGCGAGTCATCCGAACCACCTGCGGGAAGAACCTGAGATCCATCTGCAGATGATTTGGGAGGTTTTGATTAGACGCCGGTAGAAGAAACTGAAGTGGAAAGTAACAACAAGGTTTCAACGGACGAAAAGGTTCTTTAGAAGAACAGGATATCGAAGCAACGTCGGGAAAACGAGACCAAAAGTCCTGAGGTACTACGGAGAACCCAAAACACGTGAAATCCTAACTTGAAAGTTTAGGTGAGAACAGAAAACAACATTGCACTTCCTTACCAGAAAAGGGTGGGTGGGTGGGGAAAGAAGAAAAATGGCAGAATTCCTACTCTCACGCTTCATTTTTCCTATATAGCTACAAAATAGTTTCTAGACTCAACTGCGACCAGTAAAAGGGATCCTACAGGCAGACAGGCTCTGATACCATTTGTCGCACCCGGACTTCTAGGGGATACTCACCGTACGAATGGAACAGTATTTTGATTGGATTACGGGGCTTAACGGCTCCCGCGTCCCCTTACGGGTAGGCCAGCACTTATGTGCGACAACCAACCGTTACTGTTCACCGTCGATGTAAACTATCCCGTAGAAATCAGGACACTACCCTTGACGTACTTCATACCATACACACATGGTACGTCAACGGCTTTGAACAAAAGGATAACACAACATGCCTCTAAGACACAAAAGATTGAAATAAGTTGCAACAGGCCCTCACTAGGGCAGAGAATAGCAAGTACAATCATCCAGAGGACAGTTGTCCCAACATAGCATCATTACAACTCAGCGGAAGCATTCAAAGGGGGTCTGAGTACAGACAAATCCAAATAGGCTTAAGAAGCCGGGAAAATAAAGAAGACGAAGCCCATCCACGTAGGTCCTGGATCCAGCCCTGGTCCAGCTATCTACTCGTCTGCAGCCTCGTCAAACTCCACGTAGTAGCCGTCACCTGGATCCTCGTAAGCGTAGTCTGCGGAAACCACAGCCCCAAAGGGGTCAGTACATAAACGTACTGGCAAGCAAGACTCACAGTTCACCAAAGTGTAGCCCGTCAACACCAAGCACAGATGCCTTGGGGTCAACGGAAGAAAAGGGTATAAAGGATATTGCAACTGGCTGCCCTAACCAACTACAGAACATACTACAACTTCCGGTGTAACAGAAAGAGATAAGATAGCGTATCCTAACCAACTATAGCTAACCACCAATCAAACCCATCCTGGATCTCGCCCCTTATCCAAAGAAGCAATCCAAGGATAACTCACACAGTAGGATTAATGATGGTTCAGATTGATGTGTCAATAAGCCTATTACTAGTCAAGTTATCATTAGTTAGGTGTAAGTTGTTCTGAGTACTTGTTAGCCAGTACTTTCACCAAGTCAACCATAACCGCGGAAAACACGGCTTCTCGAGAAGATTTATCCCTGCAAGGGTGCACCAATTTGGCCGTACACGTAAGAATAACCCGCCAGATGGGAAGGCCTTTCCCACCAAGCGGGGCACTCAACACAACTCAACTCTTCTTCGCATCAAGCCCAAAGCACCACGTGCTGTGCGTGCGCGGCTAATCGAGCCCCCCGAAGAAAAGGAGGACCCTCATAGCACTGGAAGACCACGCCGCCCTAAATGCCGACTACAAAAGTTCCACCCTGGCCTCGGGTTCGTACCTGCATATGCGTGCATCAAATGGAAAGCCCGAACTAAGTGTGGTGATTTGGACGAGATGCGAATCGAATCAAATTGAGGGGGCGCCCATACACGCTTCCCACATGCGGATAGTGCGCTCATCATGGATCAGTAGACAAGACCCTTTTCCTATTAGGGTCGACACTAGCAGGCCTCAAGACCACGCCGGGCATCCTGCCGGTGCCTTATCAGCAAATTATTATTACCTCAAATTAACAGGTTGTTGTTTAACATCGAGCCCCAGAATATAACAGAATATAATAACAGAAAGTAACTGATAACAGACTCGAGCAAAAACAACCCTAAGCATGCTAGTAAGACACGGGCTCAACCAACGGGGTGATAGGGTTGGAGGTGAGGCAATATCATGGTTCAGGGTATCATGTGATAGGTTCGTAACAGAAACAACTACCACTATGGCTAGCAGACAAGAACAACGGAAAGTATCGGTAACCAATGTTGAAGGGAACACAGTGGATCATGTGAGTGATAACTTGCCTGCAAACCCAGTAGCCGGGTACTGAGCTAGATCCTCAGAAGGGGTGTCGTAAAGATCGTCGGTATCAACGTCGTCGTCTATCCGAGAAGAAGCAAACAAACAAGGCAGAAATATAAACAATCATTATCATGGCATAGTGCAGAATCAAAGATGATGCATGACAAGTTAATGGTTGCATCAAAATAAACTAAGTAACATAATCACACCATGTATATGGACCCATATGCAATTGGATTGCATATGGAAAAGGTCCATTGAAAATAAGTGGAAACAAATGATTTACAATTAACTATTATGTGAAAGTTGTTAGCATGATGCATGCATGATGGTAACAACAAAATAACAACAAATAACAATAATAGATGCAAGTGATAAAAGGATTTAACAAGTTTTGGAAATCATTTAGTAAGTGTAGGAATTTTGGGTTACTTAAACATGTCACACAAACAATTGTTGCTTTCATCAAGTTAGAGGGTGCAAAACAAATAACAAAGTTTATATTTGAAAAGAACATCAAATTTTAGTTGGATTACATGTTTCAAATATTGAAATTGGAATTAGGATAATTTAATTATTAATTAAACAAGTGTTAAATGAATTTAAAACAAGCATGAATTTTTATTTGAGTTTTATTTGCCCAAAACATAATTTCAAACTCATATTTGAAAAGTTTATACTTTGGGGGTTTGAAAACATATTTTGCATGTTCAAAATTATTTTATATTGAGCAAGTTATGATTTTGTCAAATTTAAATGAATTAAACAAGTATTAAATTATTTAGGCAATTTAAATTATTCAAACCATGAAACAAAATTTATATTTGAAAAGGTTATTCAAAATAGCATTGAAAACATATTTTATTTGCACGATTTGGATTTATTATGAATTAGTTATGAATTTTAGCAAAATACAATTGAATTATTTGAATTCAAATTTGAATTGCAATTTGAAATTTCAAAACAGTACACAAATGGATTATTTGGAAAGATCATTTGATTTAGAGCAATAAACATATAAAACTTTTATTTATTGGGGTTATAGATTAAAAGTTATTAAATTTTAAAGTTTAGGGTTTAAATCTGTTATTTAAAAGGAATTAGTTTGGAAACAAAAAACGTGGAAACGTTTGTTACCGCGCTGTTAGCCAGCCCCAGCCACTGCAGCGTGGGCCTGGGGGGCCAGCGTGGCGCTGCGCGCCTGCGTGGCAGACACGGTCACTGCCGTGTGGCCCCTGCCTGTCAGCCAGAGGAGCAAAAGGGTGGAAAATATTCCGCGCAACCGCGGCTCGAACCCGCGAGCCTGCGTGCGGGAAAACAGAGCGCTGCCACTGCGCTGTGGAGCGTGCGTTTGACAGTAACGGGGGCGAAAACAGGTTGAAGTTCAGATGCAGGCTCTAACTGAACTTGCGCGCGCTGAACTGAAGATGACTGACAGAGGTTTGAACGTTGCTCGCCGGCGGGGAGATGACCGTGGCCGTGCTCGCTGCGTAACGCTGGAAACGTGTGCAGACGCTGGTGGATGCAACAGGTGGAAGAGAGGGGAAAGAGACGGTGGATGCTCACCACCGGTGTAGAGGAGGCAGAGGCTTGCTGACAACGGATGACGACGCTGCTGCGGCAGTGTCGCGGACGGCGGCGAGGTCCTGGTGGCTTCCCGTGGCTGCTCCGGTGTCCGAAAGGAGGAGGAGACGGCGGCGAGTCGATCCCAGCGAACAGACCGCGACGAGGGGCTCTGCAACGGAGATGACGACCACAGGTTCAGAGAAAAATGGCGCCACGGTGGTCGGAGAGGGCGATGATCGCGGCGTCAAAACAGAAGCTCACCGGGGCTGAGATGGTGTTGACGAGGGAGAGGAGGGAACAGCGGACCGTTTCCCGTAGCTAGGAAGGACGGTGATGGGTCATGGCGACGGCGCCGTGGACGGTTTCAGTCGCGGATCTCCGGCGAGGGGCGACAGTGAGCGGGAGGTGGCCGGGAGAGGGGCAGACGGCGGCGGAGAAGAGGGAAAGATGGCGCCTAGGGTTAGGGTAGGGCAGCGGGGCTCCTAGGGCGGCTTTATAGCCCCCGGGAGTGCCTCCTGGCCGTCGGGTTGTCGTCGTTGCTGCCGTGGAGGCCTCCGATGGCCGCCGTACGAGTTGATGACGGCAGAAAAGAACGGGAAAAAAACGAAACGTTTTTCTTCGGGGGATAGCGGGATGGGCTTGCGCGCGTGGAGAGAACGAGGGGAAGGAAGAGAAAATGGGCTGGGCGCAGCCCAGCCTCTATTGGCGCCGAAATTCGTTTGAATTTTTTTTTTACTGCTCCTTTTTTTTCTGCTGAAAAGTAAATGGAAGCCAATGATGGGTTTTTGGTTAGAGACAAAATTTGGAAAATATTAGAGGAAGTTCCTTAGGCCAATTGCAAACAGTTGGTAACTTTTATTTTCAAAAGTTTAAATATTTGCTTGCTGTTTGAAATTTAAACCAAATTTGGGGAATTTTAAGTATTACATGATCATTAATAAAAACCAACTTTTAAATAGGGTACCCCTATGTTAAATTATAAACCATTGATCTAAATTGTTTTATAATTTGCATGGGTTCAATTGGTTTCTGTTTGATGCTTGAATTTGGAATTTTAAATGTGTTTGGAAAATAAATGATTGGTTTAAAACCAACATTTTCACAAGGGATCACTATGGCATAAAATGAAACCAATTGGTTGTTATTATTTGTGATTTTTATTCAAAATGTTGTAACAGAGCAAGTATGAAACCATGGTTTGAATAAGGTTTGAATTTGAGTTGTGAAATCAGTGGAAAACAATTGCCACAATTAAGAAACAAATGCAAACAACATGGAATCAATATGATGACATGATGCAATACTTTAATAAACATGCAACAAACATTCTAAGGGGATGGTTTTCATACTTGGGATGTTAAAAAGACAAACATAACTCCGGAAGGATATGTGTAGGGAATAACGGATACATTCGAGATGTAAAGGAAATCTCGAGGTTCGGGATTTAGAACTTCGAAACATGTAGGAATGTGGAATCTATAAAACTTTGAGAGATTATGAATGGAAGGAAATCTCCCAGTTTAAGAGATATAACGGAGTAAGGAACACACACGACTCTAGAAACTTTAACACTAGGTCAACTTGGGTAAAAGACGTCCTTGCCAAAGAAGGCACCTAGGTTTTGAATGACTAGAAGAGATAGCAAAACCATTTCAAATCAAAATAGGTAAGGTGACCCAGAGTTAGAGCGATACCAGATAAGGATTAAAAAGAATCCTAAAGAGATTTTCACAATCCATTTGAGGTTTCAAAATAGTTTTCACAATCACTAGACTCAACATCGACCAATAGCAAGGGTTTTCCTACAGACAGTCCTGCTCTGATACCATGACTTGTCGGACCCCGGACCCAGAGATATACAAACTGTCATGTGCTCCTAGCAATGGACTCACAAGGGCTTCAGGGTTAGCATCCCCGGCCGCAACAAACAACGGCAGGAAGACCGGATTCATCGGCACGCAGTCCGGATCCCCGGCCTACTACTCCTTGTGTCCATGCTAGTCATAACCAGATATGTATACCCAAGCGTCCACGAGTCGGATGAAACTGAAGGAACGGGACCAAAGTTATACAGAGCTGCTATGTGTCCAGAAAGTGCAACAACAATCGAGGGTTACTGGGGTTACCTCGCCCCAGGCCGAATATCTTCGGCAGGCGGGCTCGGACATGGATCATCGGCTCCACAACCCCTCGACTGCGACAACTATGCAGGCATAGCCAAAACTGTATAACAACGGGCTCGAAACCAACAATCGATCAAAGCAGCACTCTAGACATGAAGCTTTATTAAGCAAGTAATACTAGAGTATAGCTTACAAACAGAGGTCACATGACCCAACATTACATCAGACAACGGAAGGCAAATTCTGTTACTAATCAACAAGAACCAAAAAGGCCTTAGAGGCTGCAACATAAGGCGACGTCCCAACCCATAGATTCCAGGCTGCCACCTGGGAAACCCCAAACTACTCGTCGATATCCACGTTGAATCACCACCGAACTGAGGAACTCCACCTGAACCAAGTTGAAGCAAACATGAGTACTGGAGGTACTCAGCAAGACTTATTTAACCTATTATATATCTGCTTTTTCATAAAGGATTTATGAAGGTTGTTTTGCGTAAAGCCAACTTTGTTTCGAATAGAGGGAGATAGAGAAGTTTTTCACAAATCTTTTAAAAGAACACCTTTTCCTCGGTAATGTACTCAGAACCTCCGAAGCATCATCTCCAACACATGATAACCGGAACCACCTCTTGCAACTAATCATTCATTGCCAACATCTTTTACGTCAGGTTCAAGCTATCTATGATCTCAGGATCCGTCACCAAGTCGTCCTTAACCGCGGACACGGCTTTTCGAAAAGATTAAATCCTGCAGGGGTGTACAACTTTACCCACACGTATCAACCGACTCTTAATGCCAAGCTATTGGAACAATTCCGACGATGTGCCGGCAGAGGGTGGCTGACCACGATCTTTCCCTTGCTTCGCCTATTCCATGAGTCGCTCCGAGTAGAGATGGACCGCCAATAGGGAGTGGCCATCTCCTGCCGGGTCTCTATCGTTGTGCGCAATGCTCGACGGTTACCTACCCGCAGAGCGCCGATACACCACCACGTCCTAGTTTTGAAAACATTTTGATATTCCCCGCAAATCCAAATCGAACTTTCGAACTAGGCAACTCATGGAACAAACTAGACAAGTTGAAACCGAGGGGAATCCAATCCCCGTGTGGTTGCACGATCTGTCTTGGCTTCAAAGGAGAGAACTCGCTCCTAGGGGCATGAACGAGGAAAATCACCACATCTCATGTGGCAACTCATCCAAGCCTCTAATCATATTAAACACACATCTCGAACCTTACCACGTCATCCTGTCATACTAGATTCATTTCGTAACTCTGATTCATCAACCGAATGGAGCAGAGATCAACAGACATGTATGACTAAGCATGGCATATTTGAGGCTCTGGCGATACACACAAACAAATCCTATGTCTTCTAGGAGCAGTGAATCATGATATCTGGGTTATGCAAATAAATAGGACAACTCTATCTATTGACTCAAGATACTTTGTAAAAGCATGCATCGTATGAGAAGGAAAACACTTCGAAAACATATATGGGCAGATAAGAGGTTATGGTTGCCTTGGTTATAAGAAAACCAGATAAAGATCTTCTGGAATAAGTGCTTGACTTGTCGGTTAAGATCAAGTATTCATCATGGAGTTGTTGGCCTTCATTTCGGAGTCGCGTTCTACCGAGGGGGAAACAACACCGAAACAAAGAAGAACAATCAACCATGGCATCGATGCAATGCGCAATATGTATGCATGAACAAGTTAATGCACTGATATAAAGCCCTAAACATGATCGTTGGGTTGCTAGGGTTCGTAAGTCAAATATGCAATTATACTGAAATTATCCCGAAATAGACCCCGGAGGGGCACTTCGGACAATTCTGAAAGTGGGTGCAATTTTAAAAGCTCAAATGGGTTTGAAAACATCATAACTGGATTGCATTTGTCATTTTGAGCAATTTGGTATATAACTTATATTTTTCTAATTATATTGAATAAAAACTTATTTTCTCCATTTTAAATGGATTAAACAACATTAAAGAAAATTCTCATCTTTGAACTATGTCAAACATGTGTGAAAATGACACATTTGGATAGAGTTTATTTTTCTAAACATTTTGGTACCTTCCTTTTATTTGTCTGAGTTATAAAACAATAGTTATTGAATTTAAAAAATTGAACCTTTTTCTGTAATTTCCTGGAAATATTAAAAGGGAGTTATGACGTCACTGTGACGTCATCCTGACATCAACAATGGCCACAGAGGCTCTGTTGTGGAAGGAATTGGTCGATCCATCGCAAATTGGACAAAACCGATTGGGGCATCGGAAAGAGGAATTCAAGGCGAGCCTGAAGGTGGCGTCGGTTGGCCGAATGGCCACGGGAGCGACCGGCGGTGACCAAAGGCGCGGCGGCGGAGCAAGTCCCACGGCGACAGACGTCTACAGGAAGGGAGGAAGCAGGGAGAGGGCATGGGAATGTTCATGAGCTCACCGTGATGCTGTTGATGTGGTTAGATGAGGCTGAGGCGGCCGGAATAAGCGGCAACAAGCGCGGCGGCCGGCGGCCGGACTCGGGGAAGATGGGGTCGATTCCGGCGGTTCGGGGCACATCTGCTCGATTCCTTCGCACATGGAGGAGAGGAGAGGACGACGGAGCTGGAGGTGACAACGGAAGGGCTCGGCGTGCCCTGTACCAGCGGCGCCATGGAGGTTAACCGGAGCTAGCAAAAGGAACAGAGAGAGAGGGGGTGGTTCGAATGGGAGAGAGGAAGAGGACCACGGCGCTCTCGAGTCCTATCCGTAGAGGAAGGCCAACCAGGAGGTGGCAGAGGGCGGCAGCGGCGTCGACACGCAGGTGTTGCCTTCTGTCCGGTGGAGGAAGAAGAAAGAATAAAAAAAATTAGAAAACCCCCTAGGAACTTTGGGAAACCGTGAAGAGGTCCTTTTCTATTTAAAAACTGAGAGGAAAACAAAGCTTTGAGGGCCTTTCTTTAACCAGAAAATTTGGCAAAAATACTTTTTGGAAATCTCATCAAATTTCCAACCTTGCCATGTTTTTCTTTGGTGAATTTGAATTACTTTTAAGTACGAAATTTTGGAACCCATTTTAAGTACTATTTGTGGGATTTTTCTCAAACCATTTAAATTCACAATTTAAATTGTTTCAACATGGTTTAAATTTTTGTTCTCATGCATGTATGATATGAACACAACACCACAACCCTTTGGTAATAAAATTTGGGATGTTACAAATCTACCCCCTTACAAGAATCTCGTCCCGAGATTTCTGAAGGAGAAAGAAAGAAGGAACACCGGTTTTGAACAATCTTCTCGAACCTTACGGTTTTCTTCTTGAAGAGCTTGATCCGTAGCATCGAGTGTTGATTGGATACACTTTAGATAAGAGGGAAAAACTCTAAGGAATTGATCTTCACGAAGATCGAGTATCTCATGGCTAACTCAGGACAAGAATGTTCGTAAAGAACTTTTGAGTTAACAAGCATGAAACACATCAAGATAACGGAGGGAAAAAGAGAAGATTTCAAGTTTTTGGACGATGGTTCTTGAAAGGATTTAGAATATGAGCTTTTCACAAGACTTTAAATCCTTTTGGAAAAGAAAGGTTGAACAACTTTTGACATCAAGGTTTCTTCAAACTGAATACCAAAATGGGAAGGATTGCCTTGGATACCATAACGTAATATCTGTAGACTAGGGAGAACACGAGAAAACACTGTAATCGTGCATCAGAGAAAAATTTCAATACGAAATATTGTTCACTCTTCGGAGTGGACACAGAAGATAAAGGAACTTTCAACCCTTCCATAACAGTTTTCTTAAAATCCTTGTTAGGGATCGGGATGTTACTTCACGATAGAGGTTGGGTAACCAACATAAGGTGGAGCACCGGAACAAAAAAAAGAACTATTGGTCACACCATAAAGATGAGTAACCAATGAGGATTGGAGCACCAGAAGGAATGGGGAAACTCTTTCATATGGTGGATTTTCCATCGCAATACGTTTACCACATGGTTAAGAACCCATGGCTGAAGCGACTGACAAATTCACACAATGTGTCAGATGAACAGAACTTCAACTATAAACAACTTGAAAGAGGGAACTGATCAATGGTGGTTACAAAACACCACGAGATGGTTCTCATGATGAACTTGTTTCCACTAAAAGAAAGGTTTGTAGGATTGATAGAGAGATATCGGAAAGATCAACTTCTGTCGGATATATACTTAATAGGGGTATATCAGATGGTAGTCATAAGTGCCGTATTACCAGGGTGGCCCGAGTGGTAGTGGGCTATGGTCCATTGGGCGGCCCAGTAACCTGACGCACAGAAGCCGGATTCTAGAAGGACCCGGATCACGGCCCACGTGATCTGGCTTGGAGGAGAAGACGGATTCCTTACTTTCCAAGTTATAGTTACCGTAGTCTTCTAGGTTTCCTATTCTGTAAGCCCTAATCCGGCTATTATATAAAGCCGGACGGGAGATGAGATAAACAGAGAAGAAGCTATAGGCTAACTCGCCGGGAAGTTGATCCTCTGCGAATAGCTAGATCTAAACCTCACATTGTAATTCTATAAACAGGCTTTAGCCCTGATTAGTGAGATTGCAGGAGTAGGAACATCGTACTGTCACGACGTACCGAACCTGGGTAAATCCTGTGTTAACTGTCCACCACGCGATCCCGTTACCCCACGTCTCTACCGTAGTCTCATGGCACCCCCGTCTATGAAAACTACTACGATGTCTCGACAGTTGGAGCCCACCGTGGGGCTAACGACGTCAGGCGTGAAGTTCCGATCTGGGATACTCGGCGGAATCGGAAGATCAATCACTGTCGGAAGCTTGGAGTTTGACGACGACGTCGGGCGCTTCCTCGACAACGGATCCTACGTACCGGCGCAAAATCACCTGGTAAGTGCCTGCGTGTTACCGATCGGATCTGGTAACATCTTTATCGGACTAACCGCAGAAGCAATGGGGTTTTGCGGTGGAAGCAAATATTTCCCACCCGCCCTATACCCAGTCGAAGATGACTATGATACCGGATTCTGCTCAGATTGCCGACAAAAAAGTGATACACACTTTATCGGCATGGTGCAATCCGAAGTCGCTGAAAACACGGATGACGGAAATCCCGTGCAAGAGGCAGATAATAACACACCCGTCAAAGAGGCGGAAGATCCGACACCCGTCACAGAGGCGGAAGATCCGACATCCGTCAACATGACGATGAACTCGGAAGCCGAGTCCGTACTAGCCGTCATTGAGGCGAGATTAGAGTCGGAAACCGGATCGGATAATTTCGATTCCGAAGATGAGGACGAGGATGCCTTCGAAAGAAAGGTAAAATCTCTTCAAGAGGGATTCCACGAAGTGCTAATGGCAAAACCAGCTGAAACCGCGGATGCCGACAGCCAGGAAAGCCCAAAAACTCCTCCGCTAGAAGAAGAGAGAGAAGACGGAGAAACTTCTCCGATATTTCCCAATGTCAACGAATTGACAGAAGATGAGCCTGTCAAAAAACCTCCATCTTCCAAGAAAAAGCACCGTGCCGCTAAGAAACTCCAATCCAAAATCCGGAAGAAAAAATCAGCTGATCTAGCTGATGAAAACCTGGAAATAGGAGATGCTAGCGGAACAAAGCCCGCGGAGAAGAAATCCAAGGAAATCCTTGCTCCGCCAATGACGGAACAGGAAGAACAGGAGCTGTTACAAACTCCAGTGGGACCAAACGAACCCCCTGAGATGCTGGAAGCCAGGAGACGAGCTTTCCAACGGCAACAGCAACATCTACTCAGATCTTGTGAACACCTCCAAAAAACCCAGGATGACATCAAGGTCATGAAGGAAGAAATAGAGGAGTACGAGAGAAAGAATAGATCTGCCTTAAAACCTACAAGGTTACCCGGAATTATAAGACCGGAAGTACTGCCGCCAAAAGAAAGGTTCCATAACCCATCTTGGCAAAAGCAAGTAAATGGCAATGATGCCAGAGGCGAACCAATATACAAAACCGCAGCAGAAAACGCGGAAGCAGCGTTCGCCATCCTCAACAATGACCTGTACTCCAACGGTGAAAAACTTCAAGGGGTGTATGCTTTCCTAGGAAAAGCATTGCAACAACAGCAGCGGGGCCAAGAGCGATCAGGGAGGCTGCACGATAACTCCGCCTTATGCAAAACAGCTACTTGCGCCGCTGGAGCACCTGGACCGGAAGAACCTGGAGATTCAGACAATTCAAAGGATAAAAAAGAGGATCCGAGAAAAGACAAGAAAAATCCCGACAATAGGGACGAAGCGTCTAGAACCGGATCCCATCTCCCGAAAGATGGACACAAACCGCGTGATCGGGAAGAAAAATACCGGAGTGACGGCAAAGCAATGCCACCTCCGAGAAACCCAGCTGAGAAAGCCAGAAGATATGATGTACCTCACAGACGTGAGAGATCTCGGACACCTCCTAAGAATAAGGAAAGGCATAGGAGTAGAACTCCGCCTAATCCCAAAGGACGTGATCTAGGAAGAAACAGAAACGATCCCGGAAAAGCGCGTCCGCGTAACAATGGAAAAGAAAGGAGTAGATCCCCTTCTGTCCATTCAGCCGGAAGATATTCCGCACACATTGATAGAGCGGAAAAGGATGATCTATACTTTGGACCTAAGTGTTTCACTGACAGGATCCGAAGGATAACCCTGCATTCTGGCTTTGCCAAGGTCGGTCCAACGTACTAGAAATACACCGGCAGCACAAACCCGGATACCTGGCTCTCAGACTACTATACAGCCGTCCAGATCAACAATGGGACAGACCTGGAAGCTGTCAAGTTTATTCCCCTAATGTTACTGGACGGAGCCAGAGATTGGATCAATGGATTACCATCAAGAACTGTCGACAGCTAGGATGATATGGCTCGAGTATTCACTCAGCACTTCCGGGGAACGTAAAAACGCCCGAACAGCATCAACCAGCTGAACCGTTGCACCCAATTCGAGGATGAGCCATACGTGGATTTCATCTCCAGATGGACGGCAATGACGAATAGTTGCTCTGGAGTAACTGACGTACAAGCAATGCATGCTTTCGTCAATGGCCTAAAACCCGGACTGGTACCGTTCATGGTTGGTTCCAAACAGCACAAGGATCTCGGATCTATGCTTACAACCGCCAATGAACACGCTGCAGCCGAAGACGACATCAGAGCAAGAGGAGGCAATATCGAATCACTGATACTTGCCAATAAAACTCCTCGCTCTGACAAAAAAGGAACTTCAGAAACAACGACCAAACCCAAAGAGATCAACATAGCCTTTGGAAGTGAAAAAGGGAATAAGTGGAAAGGACGCAGTCCAGATCCAATCAACTACACTCCAGAAGAGTGGGAAAGGATTAAGTCGGAACCCTGTGTCCACCATTCACAATTTGGGAAACCCACCCATACAAACGCGCAATGCCGACTGAATAAGCACATGAAAGGCAGTGCAGGATCCGGAAATAAGGGGAAGGGTTCCAAAAGGAAACCCGCCAAACAAAAGCCAGAAGCTGACAAAGAAGAAAGTGAATCGGACACTGATGAAAAAATCCAGGAACAACAGCGAAAGGGCGAACCCAAATTTCTGAGAGTTGATGGAGAAGCAATGTTAACATTCCTAGCAACTCCGTCAGCAAAGGTGGCCAAAAGAACGCTTCGAGAAATAAACGCGGTTGTTCCGGCAACCCCGAAATTCCTGAAGTATTCCAACACACCAATTACCTGGGATCAGTCTGATTATCCCGGGAATATCCCTGAACCCGGCACACAAGCTCTTGTTGTAAGCCCTATTGTCCAGAACACTAGGCTGAAAAGAGTGCTGATGGATGGAGGATCCAGCATTAATATAATGTACCTGGACACGCTGAAGCATCTGAAGATTTCCGAGTCCCAACTCAATTACAGCAACATACGCTTCCATGGCATTGTTCCTGGCAGACAAGCACGATCCCTAGGAGAAATTTCCCTAGATGTCACTTTCGGAGATAAAGATCACTTCCGTCAGGAAAAAGTATCCTTCGAAGTGGTGCCGTTCGAAAGCGTGTATCACGCAATACTCGGACGTCCAGCTTTCGCCAAATTCATGGCAAGATCCTGTTATATCTATAACAAGCTGAAGATGCCAGGACCCAAAGAAGGAGTAATCACCATAGCTGGTGACTTCAAGCTGGCAAACGAGCTGGAAAAAGAAAACGCCCTTTGCGCTCAGAGAGTCATTGCAAAGGAAGAACTGAAGGAATTGGCCAAGGAAGTATCGCCGACAGAAATGCCGGCAGGAAAAGAAACCCGGAAGCCAGCAGACAACTTCAGGGCGTCCGAGAATACAAGACAGGTAATCCTAGATCCCAAAGATCCGACAAAATTCGTCGTCGTAGGGACTGGGATGACCGACAAATAGGAAGGCGAGCTCATCAAGTTCCTCCGTGAGAGCTGGGATATTTTCGCCTGGTGTCCAGCGGACATGCCAGGCGTACCCAGGGAACTTGCTGAGCACCAACTCAAGGTGATTCCAGGATCAAAACCTGTCAAACAAGGTCTCCGTCGATTTGACGGAAGAAGACGGAAGGCTATTGGCAAGGAAATTATCCGGCTTTTAGTAGCAGATTTCATCCAGGAAGTAATCCACACTGAATGGTCTGCAAATCCGGTATTAGTACCGAAGAAAGACACTACTGCTCTTAGAATGTGTATAGATTACACAGGCTTGAACAAATTGTGTCCGAAACATAGGTTCGCGTTACCGCGAATCGATCAAATAATAGATGCCACTGCAGGCTCTGAGCTTTTATGCTTTATGGATGCATACTCCGGATACCACCAAATACGCATGAAAAAGGAAGATCAAATTAAGACTTCTTTCATAACCCCATACGGGCCTTCTATTATGTAACCATACCATTTGGCCTGAAGAACGCAGGTGGAACCTACCAGCGTTGCATGCAACGTTGTTTGCATAGTCAGATTGGCAAAAACGTCCATGTTTACGTGGACGATATTGCTGTCGTAACCAAGGAAAAAGATACACTCCTTGAGGATTTGCGAGAAACTGTCGAAAACTTGCGCACTTACAAGATGAAGTTAAATCCATCAAAGTGCGTATTCGGGGTTCCCTCAGGAAAACTTCTGGGTTTCATCGTTTCTCACAGAGGAATAGAAGTTAACCCGGAAAAGATCAAAGCCATCTTGAACATCTCGAGACCTACGTGTGTAAAAGATGTCCAAAGATTGACGGGTTCCGCCGCTGCCGTCAGCAGATTTATTAGTCGGCTGGGGGATAAAGCCTTACCACTCTACAAATTGCTGAAGAAATCTGACAAATTCGAGTGGACAGAAGAGGCCGATGCAGCGTTAACCCAGTTAAAAGAAACTTTGATGAAAGCCCCGATTTTGGCATCCCCAAAAGACGAAGAACCCATGTTATTGTACCTCACGGCTACAAACCGGGTCATCAGTGCGGTAATCGTTGTGGAACGGAAGAAGGATGAACAAAGCATACCAGATCAGCATCCGGTATATTACATAAGTGAAGTTTTCTCCGAGTCCAAACAAAGGTACCCACACTATCAGAAACTGGCATATGGTGTATTTTTCGCATCTAGAAAACTGCGCCATTACTTCCAAGGGCATTCCATAACAGTGGTATGTAAAGCACCACTAGGGGATATAATAAACAATGCGGAGGCGACTGGCCGAGTAGCCAAATGGGGTATCGAGCTAGCAGCCTTCGACATTAAGTATCAGCCAAGGACGGCAATAAAATCCCAGGTTTTGGCAGATTTTGTCGCCGACTGGACGGAAGCAATGGAGAAAACACCAATGCCGGAGTCCGAGTACTGGATCATGCACTTTGACGGATCCAAGATGAAGGAGGGAGCTGGAGCTGGTGTAGTCTTGAAATCCCCTAAGGGAGACACAATGGAATACGTATTGCAAATACACTTCAACGCTAGTAATAACGTGGCAGAATACGCAGCTCTGCTTCATGGCTTGCATATTGCAAAAGAAATAGGAGTAAAGCGCATCTTGTGCTATGGCGACTCAGATTTGGTACAGCATCAGCTTAACCAAACCTGGGACGCAAAAATCCCTATAATGGCCGAATACCGGAGAACGGTAGATGAGTTCGCCATCTGTTTCTTTGGATTCGAGGTACTCCACATCAAAAGGGAGGAAAACTGGAACGCGGATGCGTTAGCTCGCATGGGATCAGAGAGGGTAAAAATCCTACCACCAGGAGTATTCGTTCAGCACTTGCACGAGCCATCCATATAACGTGGAGACGTTGATTATCCTTTGGCTTCCGAATCAATTGAAGTTATGCTCGTCAAACCGGACTGGACAATTCCATATTTAAACTTCTTAGTCAATCAGAAGTACCCGGAAGGAGCAGACGAAGTCTTGCAAAGACAAATACAGCATCGATGCAAAGGATACACGGTAATTGACAATTGCCTGTATAAACGCAGTACTTCCGGAATCTTTCAGCGGTGTATCTCACCAGAAGAAGGAAGAGAAATACTGGAAGAAATCCACGCAGGAGATTGCGGACATCATGCTCAATCAAAAAACATAGTTAAAAAATCATTCCGCGCCGGGTTTTTCTGGCTAACAGCCAAGACAGATGCTGAGCACATAGTTAATACATGTGCAGGGTGTCAATATTACGCCAAGCAGACTAATTTGCCGGCCTAAGCACTCAAAACTATCCCCATTACATGGCCGTTTGCGGTCTGGGGGCTAGATATGATGGGACCGTTCAAAACTGCCAGAGGCGTACTTACACATCTACTCGTAGCAGTGGATAAGTATACCAAATGGGTGGAGGCTAAACCCATCAAAAAGCTGGATGGTGCAACTGCCAGAAACTTCATCATTGACTTAGTAATGAGATACGGCGTTCCACACAGCATAATAACTGACAACGGGACAAATTTCTCCATTGGGGAGTTGGCAAAATATTGCCGACAAACGGGAATTCGCCTAGATCTTGCATCTGTGGCACACCCGCAATCCAATGGACAGGTTGAAAGAATGAATAGTTCAATCCTACAAGGAATACGCCCAAGACTCGAATCTCCTCTTCATAGAGCAGCTGGAGCATGGGTAGAAGAGTTACCTTCCGTGCTTTGGAGTATTCGAACGACGCCAAACAGGTCAACTGGGCAAACCCCGTTTTTCCTAGTTTATGGTGCGGAAGGTATTCTTCCAACGGACATGATCCATGACAGCCCAAGAGTGCAAGATTTCGACGACTCATATGCCGAAGAAGCACGACAGGATGCCGTTGATCTATTAGAAGAGGAACGAGAGCTTGTGCTTCAACGATCCGCCATTTACCAGCAAGGTTTACGACGCTACCATAGTCGGAAAATCAGGCATCGTTCTTTCAAAGAAGGTGACCTAGTGCTGAGGCTGGTGTAGCAAAGGAAACACAAATTTGCCCCAGTTTGGGAAGGACCGTTTGTCATAAGTAAAGCCATGAAGAATGGATCGTATTATCTTGTCGACATTCGAGATACGGAAGACGATCCCGAGAAGCCGAATCGCAAAAGAAAGAGAAAGATAGATGTTGAGCTAGGAGACACAAAGAGGCCTTGGAGTATCCAGCAGTTACGTCCCTTCTATACTTAGTTCAATATCTATGTAAACATCTTTTGAGATCATGAAATAAAGTTGTCAGAATTCTGATATCCATGTTTTTACAAGTTCATTATAGTACAAAGCATGATTCCACCTTATCTATTTCCCAATGATCTTACAAATTACTCAATGTTAACCCGAATTGTGCCTGCGTGCTCGGCGTTTAAAAACTGAATGATTGCAGCCTGCTAATGGCTAAAGGAAACTCAGATTGTGCCTGCGTGCCCAAGTTTCAAAAATTCCTTACCGTTCTCTAAGCATTATCTGATCGATCATGTGTTGGGTCACTGGAGATAGTTCGTAAAAATGCCTTTAGTATGGTCCATGTTTCTGAGTTTACACAGATTGGTTATACCCAGTTACTCAGCATGATGCTTCATAATGCTATTGAGCCATTTTTTCAAATACTAAGGACAGTTAAAACATATACGCCAGAGAACTTAGAAGATAAAGGAATAGTCATACCCGAAAACCTTGCAAGGAATTTCATAATTCAAAGCTGCAAAAGGCGGAGTTCTTGTTTCGACAAAAGGAATAGAAGCATTACAATATGAATTACATTGTAAAAATAATGCTCCTATTGTACAAATCCACCATCCAGGATAAGTGCAGCCCTTCAAGCATCCGAGTCTTCTTCGCTGCTGTCATCCTCGGGGGCTGCAGGAACCTCTTCTTCTGGTTAGGTGATGGAAATGTTCACCATAGAGGCAATCTTGGTGGCGTGACCTTTGATTTCATCAAACATGGTGGTTTGCTGATTTTCCGTATATCCTTGAGGGATACCGGATGCCACGCGCCAAGATTTCGCACCAGGGTAATGCAGACGCATAAGGCCGAGAGCCATGCGCGCACCACCTCGTGCAGCGGAGCGTAGGATAGATTCCTTGGACTCCGCCACCTCCATGATCCCTGCATCTCTGATTGCGTTCCATACCTCCCCAAAAGCTCGGATTTTCTCAATCCGAGAAAGTCCTGGAAAATTTCCTATAAGCAACCAAAAAAGGTTAGGCGAAATAATATAAGACATGGGGAAATGTAACACCTGGGGTGTTACCCTAAGTTAGAAAGTTGGTTGCTTTTCTTTTTGAATTGCATCACATGCATCATATGCATTGCATCCTGTTTTCAAAACAACTGGAAATTTCAAAACCAATGTAAACTTTCAAACATTGTCCAAAAAAATTCCAATCGAAAGTTGCAAACTAAACAACTCAAATTGTTTTCAATAGGTTGAAGTTGGAATTATTTAAATTGCCTGTTAATAAAATTCCTTTCTATTAACACCCAAATGGTAATTTCAAATTCAAAGCAAATCCATTCATAATTGACATGATCGAATTGTGGTGTAACAATTAAAATCTTCCAAACATTTTTTTTTAAACTCACTAAGTTTTCATAGTATTTGGACTTAGTAAATAAAACTTGTTTATTTCCAAAATTCCAAACCAAACCCTATTTGAAATTCAACTAACAATTTAATATCAAATTAATAATTCAAATTGTTGAAAATAAGTTAACCTACATTGATGTTGCTGTTTTCTAAATCAAGTAAAAATGTTTTCATAAATAAAAACCCTAAAAACCTCTCTCTCTTTTTCTCTCTTCCTTCTACAAAAAAAACTGTGAACATAAAAAAAAACCCTTTTTGGGCTGGGGGGAGGCAGACCAGCCCGCAAGGGGCAGCCCACCTACCACCCCTCTCCTGGCCCGGTACCCCTTCGAGGGGCTTCTTCCTCCTACGTCACCTGTACGAACGCCTCCATCGCCGGCCACGTACTGCTCTCGATGTGATTGACGGACAGTAGCTGCCCTTCCCCCCTTAAAGCTCTCGACCACGAGCCCTTCTGCCCTAGCCTAACCCTAGACCTACCCTCTCTTCCTCCGCCGCCGTTCCCCTCTGTTTTCCCCTTCTCTGCTACTCTGAAACTTCACCAGAATCCACCACCGCCGCCCTCTCCGGCCCGCCACCGTCGACACGGTGCCCTACCGGCCAGGCTAGGGCCGGGAATGGAACCACGGTGTTGTCCTCGTCGGGTTTGGTGAAGGCGTCGAGACGGGAGGGCGCCCGAGTCGACGACGCCATCGAGTTGTCCTCCGCCGCCGAGCCCTGCACGTCGTCGTTCTCTGCTTCTGCGTCGCCGTCGCCGCTCCTCCTTCCCACGACGCCATCCACTGTGAGCCCTCTACTCCCTTCCCCTCTGTTCCTTGGCACACCCTCACGTCCACGCACCACCGCCTCCACACTGCAAGCACACCCGCGCGCTCGAATCGAGCAGCGGCAGCTCGAGGTCGCTGCTTGTCGCCGGCGGACTGAAGTTTAGCTTCAGTTTCGTCAGAGAGGCACAAGGCCAGGTCTTTTTATCTGAAACCCACCGCATCTGCACTCTGAACACAAGTTCAGCGACAGCGCAGTGGCAAAGGGCCTCCGCACGCTCTCCCGCGACCAGGGTTCGATCCCTGGGGACGGCTTCCTTTTGCATTTTCCGCCCGCGCACCCGGCCCCACCTGCCATACACCGCGGTGGCCTGCGTGGCTTCCACCCGTGCCGCGTGTGCGCCACGTGGCACAGGGGCCCGCCTGCCAGCGGCAGTGGCTGGGATCATCCCCGGTGAGAAACGACCCCAGATCCAGATCTGGATCTGGCGGTTTGCATCTAGGCCCCTGGCCTCTTCCGTTTTTTGCACCGGAGCCCTTCCACACCCTGTTTCCACCACGAACAGGTCCCTGCCTTTTCTAAATAACACCCCACAATTCAAATGCACATAACTTTTATTTTCCAAATTCAAATAATGTAAATAAAATATGTATTCTGCCCCAACTTTAACACTCTATCTGATTACATCATTTGTTTTCTGTTTTGCACATTTCAAATTGTCTCAAATTTCAAATTCAAACAAATCATTTCAAATTTGATTAAATGCATAAATATTTCATACTTAATTCAAATAACACAAACAAAATATGTTTTCCCTGCTAATTTGAATCACCTTTCCAGATATAAAATTTGTTTCATGTTTTGAATAATTAAAATTGCTTAAATAATTTAAACCTTGTTTAAATCATTTAAATTTGCTAAATTCATAACTTGCTCAATTAAAATCCAATTTCAACAAATAAAGTATGTTTTCCAATTAAAATTAAATGCTCTACCCAAATATAAAATTTGTTTACTGTTTTGAACAATTAAAATTTATGCAACATTTAATTCCTCATTTAATTTATTTAATATTGTTAAATTGGCAACTTGCTCAATTAAATTCCAAATTGGACAATTAAAATATGTTTGCATATCAGAAACATGCCATTAACCTGTTCATGCCATGCATATCTCTGTTTGCATGTTATCTTGTGCATTTTAGATTTTGTTATGCATGTTCATCTATATGACAACATATGGAATGTGTGGGCTAAATAATTCCAACTGTTGCCCCATTCCATTTAAATTGCCTAACTCATCTACTTTATTGCTTGCCATGCTAAACAACAATTAAATTGATGGTTAGATACACAACTTGAACCAATTCCTATTTCTCCGGACTCCGGTTCCGATTAAATTGCTTAAGTTGTTTCCCCTATTGCATCTTGCCATGCCATGCATATAAAATAGGATCATGCTGGATCTTTTGCCGTAGTAGTAATTGTTGCATCCGGTATTTGTTCGAGGTTCGTTGCTTCTTCGCGGATAGGACGTTGAGATGATGTGAGCAACGACAAGTTCTGCGGATGTACCTCTACTTGCTGGATCTCAGGCAAGTATACTCACTTGCTGCCAAATGGCTGCCTTTCATCACTTGTTACAGATTCTTTCCGTTGTTCTTATGCTAGCCTTTTGATTCGATGCTTGTGTCTCGATCCTATTATATGTTTACCTTGCAGCCATGATATAGCCTTCCTTCCACTTCCTATTCACTGTTGCTTGTTTACCTTGTTGGCCCTCGTGTCGTAGTTGCATGCTTAGATTTGTTTGTGCTCGAGTCTTGTTGTCCTTTTTCATATCACCTGTTTACTTGATAGTTGGGTTTCAATTCAATCAACCACATGTTAATGTTTGGGGTAATAATAATTTGATGTTAAGGCACCGGCAGGAGGCCCGGGTTAGGGTTTTGAGGCCTGCTAGTGTCGAACTTAATTAGGAAAAGAATCTTGTCTACTGATCCATGATGAGCGTGCTCACCGCATCCGGGTGGTAGTATGGGACCCCCCCTCGACTTAGACCTGATCTGCAGCTTGTCCGAAGAGCCACCCTTAGTTCGGGTGTTCCATTTGCTCCTTTGCATAATGGGAGGCGCCCCCATGGTTACTGGTTATGATGATGATGATGCATATAGGGCGAGGCCTGTAGTGCCGGGGTGTTGTGTCCTGCCGGAGTTTTGCACACCTGCGCTGAGTATTCGGCTGCGTGGCTGGGACCTTATAGCTCCGTGGCTCCTAGGATGGGTTGTAGAGATGGTTTGGGTCGTGTCGAGCCAACCTGAGTTTTAGTTGGTGCCTTGAGTGTGTACGGGTACTGGAGCACCCCCTGCAGGGATAAATCTTCTCGAGAAGTCGTGTTGTCCGCGGTTATGTGACGACTTGGTGAAAGTGCTGGCTAACAAGTACTCAGACAACTTACACCTAATTAATAATAATTTGACTAGTAATAGGAATATTGTCACAATAACCTGCACTTCACCCTAATCAACAGTGTGAGTTTCCTTGGGTTGCTTCCTTAGTAGGGGTAACATTGGATGGGTTTGTTTGAAGTTAGTTGTAGTTGGTTACGATACGCTATCTTATCCCCCTCTTTTAGCCGGATGTTGTAGTGAGTCTCTGTAGTTGGTTGGTGCAGCCCGCTGCCGCTTATTTGCAATAATCCTTTTCCCTTCCGTTGAACCCAAAGTATTTGTATCTTGTGATGACTGGTTACGCCGGTATCTTGTGAGTATGGGTTATCCACTTGCCAATACTTAACCGTACTGACCCACGAATTCTTTTTCGTGGCTGCATATTCAACATTGCAGTCAACAGGTTTGAAGTCTGACGACGTTAGCTTGGGAATCCCTCCGGCTTGGCCTGGGCAGGGATTGGACGCTCTCGGTTATCTTCAGGACTCTTAGTCCAATTTGTATCTTGTCCGTAGTCGGATGCTATGTTGTTTCTTCCGCTGTTATTTGGATCTTTGTATTGTATCAGTTGTATCCTTGACTCGTTTGAGTCTTCTTGTATATATCGTTTCTGTTGTTGTTGTGGATTATTCGTGAACTGTTGTAATGTTATCACAAGTGGCAACCTGGAATCGGTTATTATGTGGATTTCGGCGGAATGCTGAAATCTGCATAGTGCCCGATCTCGGGGCGTCACAAATGGTATCAGAGCCTTGGTTCCGATTCCCGATATTGTTTCGATACGAATGGTTATCGAAGCAACGGGTCCGCAAAGCCTGTAGGTTAACCTCGCTAACGGTCGTTGTTTCTAGAGTGTCAAAAACTATTTCTGCTAAACTATTTTGGAAACATCTCAATAGGATTCTTGTTTTCTCCTTATCTCTATTCTATTTCCCCTCCCATCTTATTTGTTTTGGAGTCTTCCCCCTTGTCTATCTTTCAAAGTGTTAGGATCCTACGTGGGTGGACGTTTTCTGAGCCTTTAACCTAATAGGTTCGATCATCGGAAGATTCCTGGTGGAAGAACATCGTCGTCACCCCGAGCATGAATCTCTTGTTAGTGGTGTCGAGAAACCCTTGTTAGCGGTGTCGAGGAGATCAACTGGAAGCATGAAGAATCGTTAGTCGAACTTCTTTCCCCTCCCGGGTTAGCAGGTGGATTGCGAGGGCGCAATCCCTTGTTAGTGGTGTCGTCTGTAACACCTGGGGTGTTACCCTAAGTTAGAAAGTTGGTTGCTTTTCTTTTTGCATTGCATCACATGCATCAT
This sequence comes from Alopecurus myosuroides, assembly GCA_028641055.1. Classification (NCBI taxonomy): domain Eukaryota; kingdom Viridiplantae; phylum Streptophyta; class Magnoliopsida; order Poales; family Poaceae; genus Alopecurus; species Alopecurus myosuroides. Next base: position 189,688,951 of record CM054061.1, on the reverse strand, counting down.
ATGCATTTCATCCTGTTTTCAAAACAACTAGAAATTTCAAAACCAATGAAAACTTTCAAACATTGTCCAAAAAAAATACAATCGAAAGTTGCAAACTAAACAACTCAAATTGTTTTCAATAGGTTGAAGTTGAAATTATTTAAATTGCCTGTTAATAAAATTCCTTTCTATTAACACCCAAATGGTAATTTCAAATTCAAAGCAAATCCATTCATAATTGACATGATCGAATTGTGGTGTAACAATTAAAATCTTCCAAACATTTTTTTTTAAACTCACTAAGTTTTCATAGTATTTGGACTTAGTAAATAAAACTTGTTTATTTCCAAAATTCCAAACCAAACCCTATTTGAAATTCAACTAACAATTTAATATCAAATTAATAATTCAAATTGTTGAAAATAAGTTAACCTACATTGATGTTGCTGTTTTCTAAATCAAGTAAAAATGTTTTCATAAATAAAAACCCTAAAAACCTCTCTCTCTTTTTCTCTCTTCCTTCTACAAAAAAAACTGTGAACATAAAAAAAAAACCCTTTTTGGGCTGGGGGGAGGCAGACCAGCCCGCAAGGGGCCGCCCACCTACCACCCCTCTCCTGGCCCGGTACCCCTTCGAGGGGCTTCTTCCTCCTACGTCACCTGTACGAACGCCTCCATCGCCGGCCACGTACTGCTCTCGATGTGATTGACGGACAGTAGCTGCCCTTCCCCCCTTAAAGCTCTCGACCACGAGCCCTTCTGCCCTAGCCTAACCCTAGACCTACCCTCTCTTCCTCCGCCGCCGTTCCCCTCTGTTTTCCCCTTCTCTGCTACTCTGAAACTTCACCAGAATCCACCACCGCCGCCCTCTCCGGCCCGCCACCGTCGACACGGTGCCCTACCGGCCAGGCTAGGGCCGGGAATGGAACCACGGTGTTGTCCTCGTCGGGTTTGGTGAAGGCGTCGAGACGGGAGGGCGCCCGAGTCGACGACGCCATCGAGTTGTCCTCCGCCGCCGAGCCCTGCACGTCGTCGTTCTCTGCTTCTGCGTCGCCGTCGCCGCTCCTCCTTCCCACGACGCCATCCACTGTGAGCCCTCTACTCCCTTCCCCTCTGTTCCTTGGCACACCCTCACGTCCACGCACCACCGCCTCCACACTGCAAGCACACCCGCGCGCTCGAATCGAGCAGCGGCAGCTCGAGGTCGCTGCTTGTCGCCGGCGGACTGAAGTTTAGCTTCAGTTTCGTCAGAGAGGCACAAGGCCAGGTCTTTTTATCTGAAACCCACCGCATCTGCACTCTGAACACAAGTTCAGCGACAGCGCAGTGGCAAAGGGCCTCCGCACGCTCTCCCGCGACCAGGGTTCGATCCCTGGGGACGGCTTCCTTTTGCATTTTCCGCCCGCGCACCCGGCCCCACCTGCCATACACCGCGGTGGCCTGCGTGGCTTCCACCCGTGCCGCGTGTGCGCCACGTGGCACAGGGGCCCGCCTGCCAGCGGCAGTGGCTGGGATCATCCCCGGTGAGAAACGACCCCAGATCTAGATCTGGATCTGGCGGTTTGCATCTAGGCCCCTGGCCTCTTCCGTTTTTTGCACCGGAGCCCTTCCACACCCTGTTTCCACCACGAACAGGTCCCTGCCTTTTCTAAATAACACCCCACAATTCAAATGCACATAACTTTTATTTTCCAAATTCAAATAATGTAAATAAAATATGTATTCTGCCCCAACTTTAACACTCTATCTGATTACATCATTTGTTTTCTGTTTTGCACATTTCAAATTGTCTCAAATTTCAAATTCAAACAAATCATTTCAAATTTGATTAAATGCATAAATATTTCATACTTAATTCAAATAACACAAACAAAATATGTTTTCCCTGCTAATTTGAATCACCTTTCCAGATATAAAATTTGTTTCATGTTTTGAATAATTAAAATTGCTTAAATAATTTAAACCTTGTTTAAATCATTTAAATTTGCTAAATTCATAACTTGCTCAATTAAAATCCAATTTCAACAAATAAAGTATGTTTTCCAATTAAAATTAAATGCTCTACCCAAATATAAAATTTGTTTACTGTTTTGAACAATTAAAATTTATGCAACATTTAATTCCTCATTTAATTTATTTAATATTGTTAAATTGGCAACTTGCTCAATTAAATTCCAAATTGGACAATTAAAATATGTTTGCATATCAGAAACATGCCATTAACCTGTTCATGCCATGCATATCTCTGTTTGCATGTTATCTTGTGCATTTTAGATTTTGTTATGCATGTTCATCTATATGACAACATATGGAATGTGTGGGCTAAATAATTCCAACTGTTGCCCCATTCCATTTAAATTGCCTAACTCATCTACTTTATTGCTTGCCATGCTAAACAACAATTAAATTGATGGTTAGATACACAACTTGAACCAATTCCTATTTCTCCGGACTCCGGTTCCGATTAAATTGCTTAAGTTGTTTCCCCTATTGCATCTTGCCATGCCATGCATATAAAATAGGATCATGCTGGATCTTTTGCCGTAGTAGTAATTGTTGCATCCGGTATTTGTTCGAGGTTCGTTGCTTCTTCGCGGATAGGACGTTGAGATGATGTGAGCAACGACAAGTTCTGCGGATGTACCTCTACTTGCTGGATCTCAGGCAAGTATACTCACTTGCTGCCAAATGGCTGCCTTTCATCACTTGTTACAGATTCTTTCCGTTGTTCTTATGCTAGCCTTTTGATTCGATGCTTGTGTCTCGATCCTATTATATGTTTACCTTGCAGCCATGATATAGCCTTCCTTCCACTTCCTATTCACTGTTGCTTGTTTACCTTGTTGGCCCTCGTGTCGTAGTTGCATGCTTAGATTTGTTTGTGCTCGAGTCTTGTTGTCCTTTTTCATATCACCTGTTTACTTGATAGTTGGGTTTCAATTCAATCAACCACATGTTAATGTTTGGGGTAATAATAATTTGATGTTAAGGCACCGGCAGGAGGCCCGGGTTAGGGTTTTGAGGCCTGCTAGTGTCGAACTTAATTAGGAAAAGAATCTTGTCTACTGATCCATGATGAGCGTGCTCACCGCATCCGGGTGGTAGTATGGGACCCCCCCTCGACTTAGACCTGATCTGCAGCTTGTCCGAAGAGCCACCCTTAGTTCGGGTGTTCCATTTGCTCCTTTGCATAATGGGAGGCGCCCCCATGGTTACTGGTTATGATGATGATGATGCATATAGGGCGAGGCCTGTAGTGCCGGGGTGTTGTGTCCTGCCGGAGTTTTGCACACCTGCGCTGAGTATTCGGCTGCGTGGCTGGGACCTTATAGCTCCGTGGCTCCTAGGATGGGTTGTAGAGATGGTTTGGGTCGTGTCGAGCCAACCTGAGTTTTAGTTGGTGCCTTGAGTGTGTACGGGTACTGGAGCACCCCCTGCAGGGATAAATCTTCTCGAGAAGTCGTGTTGTCCGCGGTTATGTGACGACTTGGTGAAAGTGCTGGCTAACAAGTACTCAGACAACTTACACCTAATTAATAATAATTTGACTAGTAATAGGAATATTGTCACAATAACCTGAACTTCACCCTAATCAACAGTGTGAGTTTCCTTGGGTTGCTTCCTTAGTAGGGGTAACATTGGATGGGTTTGTTTGAAGTTAGTTGTAGTTGGTTACGATACGCTATCTTATCCCCCTCTTTTAGCCGGATGTTGTAGTGAGTCTCTGTAGTTGGTTGGTGCAGCCCGCTGCCGCTTATTTGCAATAATCCTTTTCCCTTCCGTTGAACCCAAAGTATTTGTATCTTGTGATGACTGGTTACGCCGGTATCTTGTGAGTATGGGTTATCCACTTGCCAATACTTAACCGTACTGACCCACGAATTCTTTTTCGTGGCTGCATATTCAACATTGCAGTCAACAGGTTTGAAGTCTGACGACGTTAGCTTGGGAATCCCTCCGGCTTGGCCTGGGCAGGGATTGGACGCTCTCGGTTATCTTCAGGACTCTTAGTCCAATTTGTATCTTGTCCGTAGTCGGATGCTATGTTGTTTCTTCCGCTGTTATTTGGATCTTTGTATTGTATCAGTTGTATCCTTGACTCGTTTGAGTCTTCTTGTATATATCGTTTCTGTTGTTGTTGTGGATTATTCGTGAACTGTTGTAATGTTATCACAAGTGGCAACCTGGAATCGGTTATTATGTGGATTTCGGCGGAATGCTGAAATCTGCATAGTGCCCGATCTCGGGGCGTCACAAATGGTATCAGAGCCTTGGTTCCGATTCCCGATATTGTTTCGATACGAATGGTTATCGAAGCAACGGGTCCGCAAAGCCTGTAGGTTAACCTCGCTAACGGTCGTTGTTTCTAGAGTGTCAAAAACTATTTCTGCTAAACTATTTTGGAAACATCTCAATAGGATTCTTGTTTTCTCCTTATCTCTATTCTATTTCCCCTCCCATCTTATTTGTTTTGGAGTCTTCCCCCTTGTCTATCTTTCAAAGTGTTAGGATCCTACGTGGGTGGACGTTTTCTGAGCCTTTAACCTAATAGGTTCGATCATCGGAAGATTCCTGGTGGAAGAACATCGTCGTCACCCCGAGCATGAATCTCTTGTTAGTGGTGTCGAGAAACCCTTGTTAGCGGTGTCGAGGAGATCAACTGGAAGCATGAAGAATCGTTAGTCGAACTTCTTTCCCCTCCCGGGTTAGCAGGTGGATTGCGAGGGCGCAATCCCTTGTTAGTGGTGTCGTCTGTAACACCTGGGGTGTTACCCTAAGTTAGAAAGTTGGTTGCTTTTCTTTTTGCATTGCATCACATGCATCATATGCATTTCATCCTGTTTTCAAAACAACTAGAAATTTCAAAACCAATGAAAACTTTCAAACATTGTCCAAAAAAAATACAATCGAAAGTTGCAAACTAAACAACTCAAATTGTTTTCAATAGGTTGAAGTTGAAATTATTTAAATTGTCTGTTAATAAAATTCCTTTCTATTAACACCCAAATGGTAATTTCAAATTCAAAGCAAATCCATTCATAATTGACATGATCCAATTGTTGTGTAACAATTAAAATCTTCCAAACATTTTTTAAAAAAAACTCACTAAGTTTTCATAGTATTTGGACTTAGTAAATAAAACTTGTTTATTTCCAAAATTCCAAACCAAACCCTATTTGAAATTCAACTAACAATTTAATATCAAATTAATAATTCAAATTGTTGAAAATAAGTTAACCTACCTTGATGTTGCTGTTTTGTAAATCAAGTAAAAATGTTTTCATAAATAAAAACCCTAAAAACCTCTCTCTCTTTTTCTCTCTTCCTTCTACAAAAAAAAACTGTGAACAGAAAAAAAAACCCCTTTTTGGGCTGGGGGGAGGCAGACCAGCCCGCAAGGGGCAGCCCACCTACCACTCCTCTCCTGGCCCGGTACCCCTTCGAGGGGCTTCTTCCTCCTACGTCACCTGTACGAACGCCTCCATCGCCGGCCACGTACTGCTCTCGATGTGATTGACGGACAACAGCTGCCCTTCCCCCCCTTAAAGCTCTCGACCACGAGCCCTTCTGCCCTAGCCTAACCCTAGCCCTACCCTCTCTTCCTCCGCCGCCGTTCCCCTCTGTTTTCCCCTTCTCTGCTACTCTGAAACTCCACCGGAATCCACCACCGCCGCCCTCTCCGGCTCGCCACCGTCGACACGGTGCCCTACCGGCCAGGCTAGGGCCGGGAATGGAACCAGGGTGTTGTCCTCGTCGGGTTTGGTGAAGGCGTCGAGACGGGAGGGCGCCCGAGTCGACAACGCCATCGAGTTGTCCTCCGCCGCCGAGCCCTGCACGTCGTCGTTCTCTGCTTCTGCGTCGCCGTCGCCGCTCTTCCATCCCACGACGCCATCCACTGTGAGCCCTCTACTCCCTTCCCCTCTGTTCCTTGGCACACCCTCACGTCCAGGCACCACCGCCTCCACACTGCAAGCACACCCGCGCGCTCGAATCGAGCAGCGGCAGCTCGAGGTCGCTGCCTGTCGCCGGCGGACTGAAGTTTAGCTTCAGTTTCGTCAGAGAGGCACAAGGTCAAGTCTTTTTATCTGAAACCCACCGCATCTGCACTCTGAACACAAGTTCAGCGACAGCGCAGTGGCAAAGGGCCTCCGCGCGCTCTCCCGCGACCAGGGTTCGATCCCTGGGGACGGCTTCCTTTTGCATTTTCCGCCCGCGCACCCGGCCCCACCTGCCATACACCGCGGTGGCCTGCGTGGCTTCCACCCGCGCCGCGTGTGCGCCACGTGGCACAGGGTCCCGCCTGCCAGCGGCAGTGGCTGGGATCATCCCCGGTGAGAAACGACCCCAGATCCAGATCTGGATCTGGCGGTTTGCATCTAGGCCCCTGGCATCTTCCGTTTTTTGCACCGGAGCCCTTCCACACCCTGTTTCCACCACGAACAGGTCCCTGCCTTTTCTAAATAACACCCCACAATTCAAATGCACATAACTTTTATTTTCCAAATTCAAATAATGTAAATGAAAGATGTATTCTGCCCCAAATTTAACACTCTATCTGATTACATCATTTGTTTTCTGTTTTGCACATTTCAAATTGTCTCAAATTTCAAATTCAAACAAATCATTTCAAATTTGATTAAATGCATAAATAATTCATACTTAATTCAAATAACACAAACAAAATATGTTTTCGCTGCTATTTTGAACCACCTTTCTAGATATAAAATTTGTTTCATGTTTTGAATAATTAAAATTGCTTAAATAATTTAAACCTTGTTTAAATCATTTAAATTTGCTAAATTCATAACTTGCTCAATTAAAATCCAATTTCAACAAATAAAGTATGTTTTCCAATTAAAATTAAATGCTCTACCCAAATATAAAATTTGTTTACTGTTTTGAACAATTAAAATTGATGCAACATTTAATTCCTCATTTAATTCATTTAATATTGTTAAATTGGCAACTTGCTCAATTAAATTCCAAATTGGACAATTAAAATATGTTTGCATATCAGAAACATGCCATTAACCTGTTCATGCCATTCATATCTCTGTTTGCATCTTATCTTGTGCATTTTAGATTTTGTTATGCATGTTCATCTATATGACAACATATGGAATGTATGGGCTAAATAATTCCAACTGTTGCCCCATTCCATTTAAATTGCCTAACTCATCTACTTTATTGCTTGCCATGCTAAACAATAATTAAATTGATGATTAGATACACAACTTGAACCAATTCCTATTTCTCCGGACTCCGGTTCCGATTAAATTGCTTAAGTTGTTTCCCCTGTTGCATCTTGCCATGCCATGCATATAAAATAGGATCATGCTGGATCTTTTGTCGTAGTAGTAATTGTTGCATCCGGTATTTGTTCGAGGTTCGTTGCTTCTTCGCGGATAGGGCGTTGAGATGATGTGAGCAACGACAAGTTCTGCGGATGTACCTCTACTTGCTGGATCTCAGGCAAGTATACTCACTTGCTGCCAAATGGCTGCCTTTCATCACTTGTTACAGATTCTTTCCGTTGTTCTTATGCTATCCTTTTTATTCGATTCTTGTGTCTCGATCCTATTATATGTTTACCTTGCAGCCATGATATAGCCTTCCTTCCACTTCCTATTCACTGTTGCTTGTTTACCTTGTTGGCCCTCGTGTCGTAGTTGCATGCTTAGATTTGTTTGTGCTCGAGTCTTGTTGTCCTTTTTCATATCACCTGTTTATTTGATAGTTGGGTTTCAATTCAATCAACCACATGTTAATGTTTGGGGTAATAATAATTTGATGTTAAGGCACCGCCAGGAGGCCCGGGTTAGGGTTTTGAGGCCTGCTAGTGTCGAACTTAATTAGGAAAAGAGTCTTGTCTACTGATCCATGATGAGCGTGCTCACCGCATCTGGGTGGTAGTATGGGACCCCCCTCGACTTAGACCTGATCTGCAGCTTGTCCGAAGAGCCACCCTTAGTTCGGGTGTTCCATTTGCTCCTTTGCATAATGGGAGGCGCCCCCATGGTTACTGGTTATGATGATGATGATGCATATAGGGCGAGGCCTGTAGTGCCGGGGTGTTGTGTCCTGCGGGAGTTTTGCACACCTGCGCTGAGTATTGGGCTGCGTGGATGGGACCGTATAGCTCCGTGGCTCCTAGGATGGGTTGTAGAGATGGTTTGGGTCGTGTCGAGCCAACCTGAGTTTTAGTTGGTGCCTTGAGTGTGTACGGGTACTGGAGCACCCCCTGCAGGGATAAATCTTCTCGAGAAGCAGTGTTGTCCGCGGTTATGTGACGACTTGGTGAAAGTGCTGGCTAACAAGTACTCAGACAACTTACACCTAATTAATAATAATTTGACTAGTAATAGGAATATTGTCACAATAACCTGAACTTCACCCTAATCAACAGTGTGAGTTTCCTTGGGTTGCTTCCTTAGTAAGGGGTAACATTGGATGGGTTTGTTTGAAGTTAGTTGTAGTTGGTTACGATACGCTATCTTATCCCCCTCTTTTAGCCGGATGTTGTAGTGAGTCTCTGTAGTTGGTTGGTGCAGCCCGCTGCCGCTTATTTGCAATAATCCTTTTCCCTTCCGTTGAACCCAAACTATTTGTATCTTGTGATGACTGGTTACGCCGGTATCTTGTGAGTATGGGTTATCCACTTGCCAGTACTTAACCGTACTGACCCACAAATTCTTTTTCGTGGCTGCATATTCAACATTGCAGTCAACAGGTTTGAAGTCTGACGACGTTAGCTTGGGAATCCCTCCGGCTTGGCCTGGGCAGGGATTGGACGCTCTCGGTTATCTTCAGGACTCTTAGTCCAATTTGTATCTTGTCCGTAGTCGGATGCTATGTTGTTTCTTCCGCTGTTATTTGGATCTTTGTATTGTATCAGTTGTATCCTTGACTCGTTTGAGTCTTCTTGTATATATCGTTTCTGTTGTTGTTGTGGATTATTCGTGAACTGTTGTAATGTTATCACAAGTGGCAACCTGGAATCGGTTATTATGTGGATTTTGGCGGAATGCTGAAATCTGCATAGTGCCCGATCTCGGGGCGTCACAGGAAATCGGTAAAAGGAACTAACTTACCAAGAACCTTGTCAATTTCGGTGCCTTCTTTCATGCGCGGGAATAACATACTTTCCAAATCCTCGATAATAGACTTATTTTACGCCGCCTGCAAAGAAGCCTTGGACTGAGCAATCCCAAGGGCCAGATTACTGGCTTCCAGGTCTTTTTGAGCCTTCATAAGCTCCTTACGAAGGTTCGAGTTTTCCTCACGAAGCCGAGAGGCATTGATGGCGTCCTCAGCTAATTCTTTGGCTTTAGCTAAAGCAGCTGGAGGACAAGAAAAATATTCCGAGTTTAGAAAAAATTCAGGAAAAAATTTCAGGATACAAACTGCAGAGAATAAATACCTGTTGTTTCCGATAGCTGTAGCTGAGATGACGCCAGCTCGTTGTTTTTTAACTCAATAATAGATTGAAGGGTTCTAACTTCTTCATTCTTGATGTTAAGTTTGTTAAAAACTTCTAAGTTTATGGCATCAGCAGAATGCTGAAACACGGAAATGAAAGCCAAACGCTTAAGTATAAACAAGCGTAGTAGGAAGCATTAAGAAGAAATCAGGCTTTCAACTTATTGCTTGGGGGCTAGAGATATTACCTGGCTCATTTCTCGCAAGTTTGCCAAAGTCTCGTTGAATTATTTTGCATAATCAGAGAAAAGAATCCCAACATGATGAAGGCCATCATGTATGACCTGACGAGGTGAAAATACGAAATCATTGCGAACAATTAATCCGCCTTGTGGCCAAGGGCGAATCAGAGGGGCAGGAGCGAAGAATTTCTTAGCCTCCGGACGAATATATCCAAGGTCGTCGAATGGTTCTTCCTTTATCCGGATATTGCTGTCCAAGTTGGAGATGGGTTCGTTTCCAACAGATGACCGAAGATTTCCACCCATCTGTTTTTCTGCTCTCCCCCTCACGCCCATGGTCGCAGAAGAAGATTCTCCTTTGATAGCAGCTTTATGTTTCTTCAACTTCTTTGTCTTCAGAGGAGTTGGGGCAAGGCTAAAAGGAGAATATCCGAGAAATAAATATCTTGAAGAACCAAAGGAGAACGATAACTAGGAAAGCTCCAGTAAAGTACCTGGATGTGACGACGGGAATTCCGTCAACGGTTATCGTTTTCCCGAAAGTCACCTGCCTTTTGCGTTTCCAATCATTATAAAAGCTAGCATGTAATTCGCTAAGCTTGGTGTCGGAAGCAAGATCAGCTCCTCCAAGTTCGTCGAACTAGGAAAGAATTAACAATGTGTTGAAAGTCGGAGAAAGAGGCTAATCTAAGGAAAACCCGGAAGCAAGGAAAATATAAATACCTTAGGGGCCAGATTCTCCACGTGGTAAATCGCCAGACTTTCTTCATATTGATCGTTGGTGGCGACCAGTTGGTTAAGCCGCTTTATAAAATCATTCTTGGTATAGGCCTTATCTGTTCCCCTCATACTATCTTCTGGCCCTTTGTATTCGCAAAGGAGCCGGGAACGAAAGGAAAGAGGTTGAATACGGCGTCCAAACCAGCATAAAACGGTATCCTTCCCAGTTAAAGAAGGCTGAGAGGAAGTAAGCTTGGCGATACGTCGTTTTATCTTCATCAGGTTTTCCGGCAATGTTTGTACTGCTTCAACTGTCCAACTCTCTTGAGGGATGGCGGCGGAATTAACAAATGGAGGAACCCCGATTTCCTTACCATGGAATGGGATGTCCTGATGGTAAAAGAAAGAACCCAGCCAAGATTGGGCAGGTTCCGGCATTTTTATCTTTGGGTACCAGTCTTCTCTAAACTTCCGAAGGTCGAAAGATATAGTTCCGCAGATAGGAGAAATACCTTCTGTGATGTTATGTTTTACCTCAAAACAATATTGCAAAAAATCTAGACTAGGAACTATTCCGAGGTACCCTTCAAAAAGGGCTTGGAAACTAGCTAGATAGAGGATGGAGTTTGGAGAAAGGTTATGTGGTTGAACGCCGTAATAGTTGAGGACGTCTAAGAAAAAGGCGGAAGGCGGTAAACGCATACCTCTCGAGATGTGAGAGGTAAGGAGGACGCATTCTCCGTCTTTTGGTTTGGGCTCGAGTTCACCTTCCAAGTTCCGCCATTTGCCTTTAACTATTAATCCCTCCCTTGACATTCGTCGAAGGAGGAGGAGAGGAGTATTACTCGGATGTAACATCCCAAGTCTGAAAAATAGCCTTTAGAATGTTTTGCTCTCTGTTATTTTATGTTTTGCATCATGGCATCATGTTGATTGCATTTGTTTTGTTTGTTTTCCATTTGTTTTCCTCTGTTTTCATTTGCTTTCCTTTGTTTTCTATTTGAATTTCAACTCAAATTTCAAACCCTTTTGTTTCATCCTTGTGATGTTACAATTTCTAAAAAGATATTTCAAAATAAAGCAATTATTTGTTTCCATTAAAGTGTGATTCCAAACTATTGTTTTATTTCTACAAAAATGCATCCAATAATCAAACCCTTTCCAAATTCAATTTGTTTTCCATTTGAAATTCCAAACCAACATCCAAATAGTTGTTTCCAAATCAAAACCTTAATTGTTTTCCAATCATCCCATAATGTTCCACTAATAAAATGGTGTTTTTATTTCAATTAATTAAAACCAATGTGGTTTCAAATTCAAAGCAAATCATCAGCATCACCTAATTTGAACCTTTTGAAATTACCAACCAAATCAACCATTTCTTCTATCTTAAATCAATAGGGTTCACCCTATTAAAATCCTTGTTTTCAATATTAATCTATTAATTTCTAAGTTGCTCAAATTCAAACCAAATGTGTTTCAAACAGAACCATTTTTGAATTTATAAACATGAGCAAGCCACTCAACTAATTTTAATCAAATTAAATCATGTTGGGTCACCTTTTAAAGTGTGGGTCCTTTTAATACTCAAAAACACTCAAACTTGGCTCATTTTCAAACAGCACCACAAATTCAAATATTTTGGAAATTCAACCTTGTTATTTGTTTGTAATTAACACCAGGAGCACACCCTATTTTTCTATGAATTTTTCCTAACCCTAAAGGCCTTCTTTTCTTCCAATTTTGTTTGCTACAAAAAAAAATAAAAGAAACAGAAATAACAAAAAGAAAAGGAGCAGCAGCTAACCTACCTAGGTCCAGCCCACCTAACCTCTAACCTAACGCAACAGCCCAGTACCCCTTGGCCCCCTTCTTCCTCCCTGTACGGCAGCGAGATGCTGCTGTCCACGTCGATGGCAGCGGCCATGGACGGCCACCCCTCGCCCAAGCTCCCTACAAAGCCCCCCTAGGGTTCCCCCTAGAGGCCCTAACCTTCTGCCTCCTCTCCCCATCGCCCACCGCCGCCATTTCATCCATCTCCCCACCCGAGCTCTCTCTGTACCTCTGAACCAGCACAGAGAACCATCACCTCCACCCTCATCGCCGGTCATGTTCACCTTGAGGAGTAGTGGGTGGCGGGAATGGAGCCGCCGCGTTCCCCTGAAGCTCCTCGTGCACCCGCCGCTTGCCGGGAGTCGCTGTGGAGGGCGCACCATCGACGACTTCCTCCGCCGTCGCCTCCAACCGCAGCCTGCTGTCCCTGTTCGCCTGCATCGCCGTCCTCCTGGCCGATCGCTCCAGGTGAGCTCGACCGCCTCTCGCTTCCTCCCTCACCTCTCTCCCTTCCCTCCTTCCACCCCTCACCGCACCCCACGGCCGCACCTCCCTGGCGAGCGCATCGCTGCCAGGAGACCATCGTTTCCATCGATCTCTGTCCGTGATGTTTCGGTCAGGTTCAGTTAGTTCAGATACCACCCCGCAATTCCACTTCAAAACGTGTGGGAGTCCTAGTCTAACACCAACCCGAGCCCAGCCCCACTGGTTTGGTTCCCCCACCGCAAGCAGGAGGTGGGGGGATCGAATCCCACCTCCTGCAGTAAACCACCTCTTTTTATTTTACATGTTTTTGGTCACAAAACTTTCTGGTATTCACAGCTAGGCCCCTGGTACTTAAAATCTAGCCCCTGAAAAATATTTTCTAAGTCCCTAGTGCAGTAAAAATGGCAGATTTGCACCCAATTTTGGAAATTGCATAAATAAATCATCCTAACTCCAAATTCAACATTTTTAATATGTTTTCTGTACCAAATTAAATACTCTACCCAAATATAAAATTTGTTTACTGTTTTGAATATTTTAAACTGGTGCAATATTTGAAAACTTGTAAAATTCACTTAAAATTGCAAAGTTCATAACTTGTTCATAAAAATTCCAAATTCCACAAACTAAATATGTTTTACAATCAACTTTTCATGTACTTTCCAAATATAAATTTTGTTTGCTGTTTTGAATAATTTAAATTGCTGAAAACAACTGTTTCTTGTTTATTGCATTTAAAATTGCCAAAATAATAACTTGCTCATTTTAAATCCAATTTCCACAAATGAAATATGTTTTCCATGCAAAATTAAACCCTCTTTCCAAATATAAAATTTGTTTCATGATTTGAATAATTAAACTTGGTTAAATAATTTAAATCTTATTTAATTCATTTAATATTGCTAAATTTATAACTTGATCAAAACAAATTCTTTTGGGACATATAAAATATGTTTTCAAACCATAAAAACATAACCTTGTCAAATATGAACTTCACTTCATGTTTTGAACAAATAAAAATTCAAATAAGTTCATGTTTGAATTAAATTCATTTAATTCTTGCTTACACTTGTTTAATTCATCAATAAATCATTTGAAATCCTTTTTCAACAAGTGAAACATGTATTCCAACTAAAATCTTGTTTTCTTTTCAATTATAAACTTTGTTATCTATTTTGAACATTTAAAATTGGTGAAAACAACAAATGCTTGTGTGGCACCTTTAAGTAACCAAAATTTCCTAAATTAATAAATGAATTTCCAAACTTGTTAAACCTTATTTCTATTTGGTGCTATTGTTGTTATTTTGCTGTTTTCCTCATGCATGCATCATGCTAACAACCCTCACATAATAATTAATTGTAAATCATTTGTTTCCACTTATTTCAATGTATCTTTTCCATATGCAATCCAATTGCATATGGGTCCAATTAAATTGTGTTATCTTGTCAAGTAGTTTATTTTGATGCATCTATTAACATGACATGCATCATCCCATGTTTGTGCACCTATGCCATGATATTGATTGTTTATCTTTCTGCATTGTTTGTTTGCTTCTTCTCGGATAAACGACGACGTTGAGACCGACGATACTTACGACATCCCTTCTAAGGATTTAGCTCAGTACCAGGCTACTGGGTTTTGCAGGCAAGTTATCACTCACATGAACCACTGTGTTCCTTTCAACATTGGTTACCGATACTTTCCGTTGTTCTTTTCTGCTAGCCTTAGTAGTAGTTGTTCTGTTACGAACCTATCACATGAATCCCTTAAAACCTGATATTGCCTCATCTCCCTTCCTACAACCCATTGTTTGAGCCAGTGTCTTACTAGCATGCTTAGGTTGTTTTGCTCGAGTCTGTTACCCGTTACCTTCTGTTACTATATTCTAATATGTTCTGGGGGCTCGATGTTTAATCAATCAATCATGCTAATGTTATTATCAATAATAAATTTGATGATAAGGCACCGGCAGGAGGCCCTGTGTGGTTTTGAGGCCTGCTAGTGTCGACCCTAATAGGAAAAGGGTCTTGTCTACTGATCCATGATGAGCGCACTAACCGCATGTGGGAAGCGAGTATGGGCGCCCCCCTCAACTTGACCTGATTCGCATCTCGTCCAAATCGCCTCATTTAGTTCGTGTTTTCCATTTGCCGCATGCATGTTTTTGCGAGCCCAGTCCAGGGTGGAACTTTCATAGTCGGCATATAGGGGACACGTTCTTAGAGTGCTATGAGGGTCCATTTTCTTCTGGGCTCGATTAGCCGTGCGCCCAAGGTGCTTTGGGCTTGATGCGAAGAATGGTTGGTTGTGTAGAGTACCCCGCTTGGTGGGTTAGCTTCCCATCTGGCGGGTTATTCTTGCGTGTACGGCCAAATTGGTGCAACCCTGCAGGGATAATCTTCTCGAGAAGCCGTGTTTTCCGCGGTTATGGATTACTTGGTGAAAGTACTGGCTAACAAGTACTCAGGACAACTTAAACATAATGATCAAACATGTTACACCCAATGATTAATAACTTGACTAGTAATAGGTTGATGACACAATAACTTGATTCACCTTTATTACAACTGTGTGAGTTATCCTCGGATTGCCTCTTTGGATAAGGGGCGAGATCCAGGATGGGTTTGTTTGCAGTTATCTTTCAGTTGGTTACAATCCTCGATCTTATCTCCTTTCTGTTAGCCGGAAGTGGTAGAATCTCTGTAGTTGGTTAGAGCAGCCAGTTGCAGCATCTTTATTTTCCCCTTCCTTCCGTTGAACCCAAAGCATCTGTGCTTGGTGTTGACGGGTTACACTTTGGTGAACTGTGAGTCTTGCTTGCCAGTACGTTTATGTACTGACCCCTTTGGGGCTGTGGTTTCCGCAGACCTACGTTTCCGAGGATCTACATGGTGGCTACTACGTGGAGTATGACGAGACTGCTGACGAGTAGATAGCGGACCCGGGCAGGATCCGAGACTTCGTGGATGGGCTCCGTCTGTTTGTTTCCGGCCTCTTAGGCCTATTTGGTTCTTGTCTGTACTCAGACATGTTGAATGCTTCCGCTGTATTGTAATGATGAATTGTTGGGACATGTGTCCTCTGAATGATTGTATTTGCTATCTCTGCTCTAGTGAGAGCTATTTGCAACTTATTTCAATCTTTTGTGTCGTAGAGATCTGTTGTGATATCAGTTGTTAAACGTCGTTGACGTACCATGTGTGTATGGTTTGAAGTACGTCGACGGAAGTGCCTTTGATCTCTAGTGGATAGTTTACATCGACGATGGAATAGCAGGGCTTGTGTTGTCGCGCATAAGCGCAGGCCTACCAGGAAGCTGGGACGTGGGAGCAGTTATGCCCCATAATCCAAGCATCTGCTATCCAGTTCGTACGGTGAGTATCCCCTAGAAGTCAGGGTGCGACAAATGGTATCAGAGCCTGTCTGCCTGTAGGATCCCTTTTTACTGGTCGCAGTTGAGTCTAGAAACTATTTTGTAGCTATATAGGAAAAATGAAACGTGAGAGTAGGAATTCTGCCATTTTTCTTCTTTCCCCACCCACCCACCCTTTTCTGGTAAGGAAGTGCAACGTTGTTTTTCTATTCTCATCTAAACTTTCAAGTTAGGATTTCACGAATTCTGGTTTCTCTAGGATGGTTATATCTACTAGACCATAGGAATGGAGGTGGTTGTGACATGATTTATCAGGTTGCCTACTCATGATTGAGAACGGAGGCGTGTAAGCCCCGGAAGCGGATCCTCTATTCCTTAAGCAGTAGATATTGATCCTTTAGAAGCCCGGATGGGTTTTTCCGTAGTACCTCAGGAGTTTTGTTCTCGTTTTCCCCGATGTTGATATCATGTTCTTCTCAACATCCTTTTCGTCCGTTGAAATCTTGTTGTTGTTTTCCACTTCAAATCTTCTACTGGCGTCTAATCAAAACTTCCTCGTAAACTCTTATCCAGTTAAAGTGTTATTTGATACCGGAGCATCACATTCCTTTGTGTCAACAATCTTTTCCACAACATACAATCCAATTCTAATGGGAGGCCACATATTACTCGTTACTCTCATGTTGATGATTCTGACATTGATGATTATTCTTGGTGTTGCATTGATGTCAATAACTCTGTTCCAACCTTATTACAGATAGTCTATTCTCCAAATGAATCAAGTTCTATCCAGCTATACACCCTCGATACAAAAACCTCTTCCTTCAATTGAAAATGTTCCGGTGGTTTCCAAATTCCCTGATATCTTTCCAGAAGAGTTGCCAGGAATTCCTATTGTTTTCAACTTCCAGTAAAACTATCCAAGGTGCACGATGTGTTTCACGTGTCACAGCTCAAGAGGATCTTCCCAAGAAGTATCCGGATCTTTTCTTTTCTCAGTAGGAATCTCGGGGCGCGATTCCTTCAAGGGGGGGCGTTTTGTAACATCCCAAGTCTGAAAAATAGCCTTTAGAATGTTTTGCTCTCTGTTATTTTATGTTTTGCATCATGGCATCATGTTGATTGCATTTGTTTTGTTTGTTTTCCATTTGTTTTCCTCTGTTTTCATTTGCTTTCCTTTGTTTTCTATTTGAATTTCAACTCAAATTTCAAACCCTTTTGTTTCATCCTTGTGATGTTACAATTTCTAAAAAGATATTTCAAAATAAAGCAATTATTTGTTTCCATTAAAGTGTGATTCCAAACTATTGTTTTATTTCTACAAAAATGCATCCAATAATCAAACCCTTTCCAAATTCAATTTGTTTTCCATTTGAAATTCCAAACCAACATCCAAATAGTTGTTTCCAAATCAAAACCTTAATTGTTTTCCAATCATCCCATAATGTTCCACTAATAAAATGGTGTTTTTATTTCAATTAATTAAAACCAATGTGGTTTCAAATTCAAAGCAAATCATCAGCATCACCTAATTTGAACCTTTTGAAATTACCAACCAAATCAACCATTTCTTCTATCTTAAATCAATAGGGTTCACCCTATTAAAATCCTTGTTTTCAATATTAATCTATTAATTTCTAAGTTGCTCAAATTCAAACCAAATGTGTTTCAAACAGAACCATTTTTGAATTTATAAACATGAGCAAGCCACTCAACTAATTTTAATCAAATTAAATCATGTTGGGTCACCTTTTAAAGTGTGGGTTTTAATAATCCTTTTAATACTCAAAAACACTCAAACTTGGCTCATTTTCAAACAGCACCACAAATTCAAATATTTTGGAAATTCAACCTTGTTATTTGTTTGTAATTAACACCAGGAGCACACCCTATTTTTCTATGAATTTTTCCTAACCCTAAAGGCCTTCTTTTCTTCCAATTTTGTTTGCTAAAAAAAAAAAAAAAAAAACAGAAATAACAAAAAGAAAAGGAGCAGCAGCTAACCTACCTAGGCCCAGCCCACCTAACCTCTAACCTAACGCAACAGCCCAGTACCCCTTGGCCCCCTTCTTCCTCCCTGTACGGCAGCGAGATGCTGCTGTCCACGTCGATGGCAGCGGCCATGGACGGCCACCCCTCGCCCAAGCTCCCTACAAAGCCCCCTAGGGTTCCCCCTAGAGGCCCTAACTTTCTGCCTCCTCTCCCCATCGCCCACCGCCGCCATTTCATCCATCTCCCCACCCGAGCTCTCTCTGTACCTCTGAACCAGCACAGAGAACCATCACCTCCACCCTCATCGCCGGTCATGTTCACCTTGAGGAGTAGTGGGTGGCGGGAATGGAGCCGCCGCGTTCCCCTGAAGCTCCTCGTGCACCCGCCGCTTGCCGGGAGTCGCTGTGGAGGGCGCACCATCGACGACTTCCTCCGCCGTCGCCTCCAACCGCAGCCTGCTGTCCCTGTTCGCCTGCATCGCCGTCCTCCTGGCCGATCGCTCCAGGTGAGCTCGACCGCCTCTCGCTTCCTCCCTCACCTCTCTCCCTTCCCTCCTTCCACCCCTCACCGCACCCCACGGCCGCACCTCCCTGGCGAGCGCATCGCTGCCAGGAGACCATCGTTTCCATCGATCTCTGTCCGTGATGTTTCGGTCAGGTTCAGTTAGTTCAGATACCACCCCGCAATTCCACTTCAAAACGTGTGGGAGTCCTAGTCTAACACCAACCCGAGCCCAGCCCCACTGGTTTGGTTCCCCCAGCGCAAGCAGGAGGTGGGGGGATCGAATCCCACCTCCTGCAGTAAACCACCTCTTTTTATTTTACATATTTTTGGTCACAAAACTTTCTGGTATTCACAGCTAGGCCCCTGGTACTTAAAATCTAGCCCCTGAAAAAATATTTTCTAAGTATCTAGTGCAGTAAAAATGGCAGATTTGCACCCAATTTTGGAAATTGCATAAATAAATCATCCTAACTCCAAATTCAACATTTTTAATATGTTTTCTGTACCAAATTAAATACTCTACCCAAATATAAAATTTGTTTACTGTTTTGAATATTTTAAATTGGTGCAATATTTGAAAACTTGTCAAATTCACTTAAAATTGCAAAGTTCATAACTTGTTCATAAAAATTCCAAATTCCACAAACTAAATATGTTTTCCAATCAACTTTTCATGTACTTTCCAAATATAAATTTTGTTTGCTGTTTTGAATAATTTAAATTGCTGAAAACAACTGTTTCTTGTTTATTGCATTTAAAATTGCCAAAATAATAACTTGCTCATTTTAAATCCAATTTCCACAAATGAAATATGTTTTCCATGCAAAATTAAACCCTCTTTCCAAATATAAAATTTGTTTCATGATTTGAATAATTAAACTTGGTTAAATAATTTAAATCTTATTTAATTCATTTAATATTGCTAAATTTATAACTTGATCAAAACAAATTCTTTTGGGACATATAAAATATGTTTTCAAACCATAAAAACATAACCTTGTCAAATATGAACTTCACTTCATGTTTTGAACAAATGAAAATTCAAATAAGTTCATGTTTGAATTAAATTCATTTAATTCTTGCTTACACTTGTTTAATTCATCAATAAATCATTTGAAATCCTTTTTCAACAAGTGAAACATGTATTCCAACTAAAATCTTGTTTTCTTTTCAATTATAAACTTTGTTATCTATTTTGAACATTTAAAATTGGTGAAAACAACAAATGCTTGTGTGGCACCTTTAAGTAACCAAAATTTCCTAAATTAATAAATGAATTTCCAAACTTGTTAAACCTTATTTCTATTTGGTGCTATTGTTGTTATTTTGCTGTTTTCCTCATGCATGCATCATGCTAACAACCCTCACATAATAATTAATTGTAAATCATTTGTTTCCACTTATTTCAATGTATCTTTTCCATATGCAATCCAATTGCATATGGGTCCAATTAAATTGTGTTATCTTGTCAAGTAGTTTATTTTGATGCATCTATTAACATGACATGCATCATCCCATGTTTGTGCACCTATGCCATGATATTGATTGTTTATCTTTCTGCATTGTTTGTTTGCTTCTTCTCGGATAAACGACGACGTTGAGACCGACGATACTTACGACATCCCTTCTAAGGATTTAGCTCAGTACCAGGCTACTGGGTTTTGCAGGCAAGTTATCACTCACATGAACCACTGTGTTCCTTTCAACATTGGTTACCGATACTTTCCGTTGTTCTTTTCTGCTAGCCTTAGTAGTAGTTGTTCTGTTACGAACCTATCACATGAATCCCTTAAAACCTGATATTGCCTCATCTCCCTTCCTACAACCCATTGTTTGAGCCAGTGTCTTACTAGCATGCTTAGGTTGTTTTGCTCGAGTCTGTTACCCGTTACCTTCTGTTACTATATTCTATTATGTTCTGGGGGCTCGATGTTTAATCAATCAATCATGCTAATGTTATTATCAATAATAAATTTGATGATAAGGCACCGGCAGGAGGCCCTGTGTGGTTTTGAGGCCTGCTAGTGTCGACCCTAATAGGAAAAGGGTCTTGTCTACTGATCCATGATGAGCGCACTAACCGCATGTGGGAAGCGAGTATGGGCGCCCCCCTCAACTTGACCTGATTCGCATCTCGTCCAAATCGCCTCATTTAGTTCGTGTTTTCCATTTGCCGCATGCATGTTTTTGCGAGCCCAGGCCAGGGTGGAACTTTCGTAGTCGGCATATAGGGGACACGTTCTTAGAGTGCTATGAGGGTCCATTTTCTTCTGGGCTCGATTAGCCGTGCGCCCAAGGTGCTTTGGGCTTGATGCGAAGAATGGTTGGTTGTGTAGAGTACCCCGCTTGGTGGGTTAGCTTCCCATCTGGCGGGTTATTCTTGCGTGTACGGCCAAATTGGTGCAACCCTGCAGGGATAATCTTCTCGAGAAGCCGTGTTTTCCGCGGTTATGGATTACTTGGTGAAAGTACTGGCTAACAAGTACTCAGGACAACTTAAACATAATGATCAAACATGTTACACCCAATGATTAATAACTTGACTAGTAATAGGTTGATGACACAATAACTTGATTCACCTTTATTACAACTGTGTGAGTTATCCTCGGATTGCCTCTTTGGATAAGGGGCGAGATCCAGGATGGGTTTGTTTGCAGTTATCTTTCAGTTGGTTACAATCCTCGATCTTATCTCCTTTCTGTTAGCCGGAAGTGGTAGAATCTCTGTAGTTGGTTAGAGCAGCCAGTTGCAGCATATTTATTTTCCCCTTCCTTCCGTTGAACCCAAAGCATCTGTGCTTGGTGTTGACGGGTTACACTTTGGTGAACTGTGAGTCTTGCTTGCCAGTACGTTTATGTACTGACCCCTTTGGGGCTGTGGTTTCCGCAGACCTACGTTTCCGAGGATCTACATGGTGGCTACTACGTGGAGTATGACGAGACTGCTGACGAGTAGATAGCGGACCCGGACAGGATCCGAGACTTCGTGGATGGGCTCCGTCTGTTTGTTTCCGGCCTCTTAGGCCTATTTGGTTCTTGTCTGTACTCAGACATGTTGAATGCTTCCGCTGTATTGTAATGATGAATTGTTGGGACATGTGTCCTCTGAATGATTGTATTTGCTATCTCTGCTCTAGTGAGAGCTATTTGCAACTTATTTCAATCTTTTGTGTCGTAGAGATCTGTTGTGATATCAGTTGTTAAACGCCGTTGACGTACCATGTGTGTATGGTTTGAAGTACGTCGACGGAAGTGCCTTTGATCTCTAGTGGATAGTTTACATCGACGATGGAATAGCAGGGCTTGTGTTGTCGCGCATAAGCGCAGGCCTACCAGGAAGCTGGGACGTGGGAGCAGTTATGCCCCATAATCCAAGCATCTGCTATCCAGTTCGTACGGTGAGTATCCCCTAGAAGTCAGGGTGCGACATCAGACTCCAGTTGCCGACGAATTCCGTTTCTTCGTTAGCTCCGGCAGCGGTGTGCTCGTCGCCATGGAACGTGATCTTCTCTTCCGCCGTCTCGGGAGAGAACGGCGGGGAATGAAGGGAATATGCCCGAGAGGCAATAATAAAATGGTTATTATCTTATTCCTTGTTTATGATGAATGTTTATTTCTCATGCTAGAATTGTATTAACCGGAAACGTTGATACATGTGTGCTTAATAAACAAACAATGGTTCCTAGTAAAGCCTCTCTTTTAACTAGCTCGTTGATTAATAGATGATCAAGGTTTCCTGATCATGAACATTGGATGTTATTAATAACGGGGTCATGTCATTAGAAGAATGATGTGATGAACATATACCCAAAGAGAATATAGCAATGCGATCAAGTCATTTAGTTTACATTGTTATATCAAACATACAAAGTAACTTATTCCTTAGACCATGAGATCATGTCAATCACTGATACCGAAGAGTGCTTTGATGGCATCAAACGTCACACCGTAACAGGTTGACTATAAAGGTGTCGTTGAGTATTCGGAAAGTATTAGTTGAGGATCATGGATCAAGAGTGGGATTTGTCCATCCAAATGACGGAGAGATATACTCTGGGCCCTCTCGGTGATATCACATCGAAACAGCTTGCAAGCATGTGATATGATCACAAGGATGTTATATCACGGGAACGAGAAAAGAGTACTTGTCGGTAACGAGATTGAACAAGGTATGGTTGATACCAATGATCGAATCTCGGACAAGTAAAATATCGCGAGACAAAGGGAATAGTTCACGGCGTTGTTGGTTCACACGATCACGAGAGTCATCGTTGAATATATAGGAGTCATCACGGATCTCCAGATCCCGCTGTTGATTATTGATCGGAGAGGAGTCTCGATCATGTCTATCTTATTCGCGAAGAGTAGGGTGACACACTTAAGGTTCGATGACGCGTTTGAGAGGATACGGAATATCGAAGAATATTTTAGGCAGCACCGAAATTGTTTCGGGGAAAATTGAAATAGTTCAAGGGGTTTTTCGTCGAATGGTTGTTAATAGAATTAACAAATGATTTGAGGTGCTATATGCAAAATTTGGTTAATAGAATTAACAAATGCTGAAATAAAGAAATAAAAAGGTTTTATTTATTTATTAAAAGAAAACCTTTGGATTTTCCAAGTGGGAAATAATGGGAAAATGAGTGGGTGTGAGTGGAGTGTCCACTCACATGATGAGGGAAGAGGTGGCGGCACACCCATGGGCTGGCCGCACCCCCCTTGGGCTGCCTCCCCCCTCTCCTATAAAAGGAGGGTGAGAGCTCTCCCTCCTCCACACACTTGGCCACTTCCCTTTCCCTCCACCCGCTGCTGCATTTCATGGTCTCCGGCTTGGCGAAGCCCTGACCGTGGGATTCTTCACCACCACCACGTCGTCGTGCTGCTGGAGTTCCAAGGGATCCTCTACTTCCACGCCCCGCTGGAACGAGGGAACAGAGGTCGTCATCAACCGTACGTGTGACCAATCACGGATGCACCGCCGGATTGCGGTGCTCATCTTCTCGCTATCGGGATCGGTATGAGTACGACTACGCCAACAACGAGATTTGATCTCGTACCACTTTGAGTCTTCGAGGGTATGTGTTCACCTTAACCCTCTCGTTGCCCGTTGCACTTCGTCTCCTAGATTAGATCTTGGCCTTTCGGGTGTCTCTCGCGTAGGAAATTTTTTGTTTTCTATGCAACGAACCCTTCAGTGGTATCAGAGCCGGATATATGCGTAGATGTTTTGTACGGGTAGAACACATAGGTGTATGTGGGCGTTGATGATCATGTTATTGCCTCCTTGAGTATTTTATGATCTTAGTGGCATAGTAGGATGAAGCTGCCCCAGACTAAGTTTACGTGTACTATGTACGCGAGAGTTGTCTCACTTGTGGCTAAGGGGGTGTCCGTTTCTCCTACTATAGTTAAGATCTAATCTACGAAGGGTTGTTAAAAATGTGTTTATCAACGTTGTGGTTGATGTTCGTAGGTATGAACGGTTCTATCATCGAAAGCCCTAAGCCACGTAAAATATGCAAAAATAAATTAGAGGCGTCTAACTATTTTTTGCTGGGCATGTGATGTGATATGGTCAATATTACAAATTTGATTATGAGATGATATATTTTGTAAATTATTGATATAAAGGAAGGTATCCATATGATTGTCTTCTTCTTGATGGACAATCAAGATTGGGTGCCATGGTACTTGGTACCACGCCGGTGGAATGATGGAGATCATACCATGATGCACATGATGGAGATCAAGTGCAAGGAGGACCATATCATATCACGTTATCCTTACATGTGATGTTTGTGATGTTAATCCTTTTATGCATCTTGTTTTGCTTAGATGGAGATGGTAGCATTATAAGATGATCCCTCTCACTTAATATCAAGATAATAATGTGTTCTTCCTTAAGTATGCACCGTTAAGAAAGTTCGTCGTTTCGAGACACCACGTGATTATCGGGTGTGATAGACTCAACGTTCGCATACAACGGGTGTTTTCAAGCCTAGCATGTACAGACATGGCCTTGAAACACACGCAATACTACGGTTCTACTTGGCGAGCCTAGCATGTACAGACATGGCCTCGGAACACGTAACCGAAAGGTAAAGCATGAGTCATATGGATGATATGATGAACATGTCGATGTTCGCCTTTGAAACTACATCATCTCACGTGATGATCGGTTTTGTTGTAGTGAATTTGGTTCGTGTAATCACTAAAGACGACTAAGAGGGATGTTGTTTTTGAGTGGGAGTTCATGGCTTAATTTTGAATTAACTTGAACTTATTTATCATGAACAACAAATCAAAGTGAATTTGCACAACTTGTAGTAGTCAATGGCATCCACATAACTACCTTACACTTAGATTGTTAATTGAGATATAACTGTTATGATCTGGTAAATACCTTTTTAAGATTGGTACCGTATTAGTGAAATTTAAAATTGATACCTATTGTAGATTTTCGATATTTCCTATCTAGCTCCATGTGATTAATGATTGATTGATCTAGAGAGCAACCAATTCCTACTTAGAATCCAGAGTCATGGTTGCTTCCTTATTACTTTATCTTCAAAAGAATGTTTTGTTGATCAAGGTGATTTAGGAACTGAAAAGAGTTGTTTTCAGAAACAATCAAGTGAAAGATATATTGATATCTAGAAACTTATTTGTGGCAACATGACGGAGTATAATTTAGCGTGAGAATGTTTGCTTATATTATCTGAATATATGAAAATTTAGCATGACAATGTTTGCTTATATTATCTGAATATATGCAATCATTGAAGACGCTGAGCGTTTGAATATTCCAAGAAGTTGGACGCTAAAAATTATCCTCTAAATCCCTTCCTTTGAGCTATAGTAGCTTAATCATAAAATTGTTATGATAGGGATGGATTAGAAGTATGGGTAAAGTAGTTTACCTTACTTGGAGATTGCTAAGAGTGGAATCTAGAAGAATATTATTAATATGGTGATATTAGTAGAACAATCAAACTCAAAGTATGACTCAATGGGTGATAGTATATGACTAACACGCCAAAGAAAATGAGCTAGTACGGCTAGCATTGTTTGATGTTGAATGATTCTTCTATAAAGGAAATGGAATATTGAAAATAGAATTACAAAAGGATATATGGCAGAAAAAGAAGATAACTGGAAAGTCCAGCTCAGGAGTATATGCTTGATATACAAGTTATAGATGTATTACTAGTTAACAAAGTATTTTTTGGGTATTTTGATACCACATTGGTTGGTATGAGTTGTCATATAAAGCAACGCAATGCAAGAAATACAAGGGCCTAAAAGGAACTAGTAATAGATGTGGAATCGATTATGACAAGAATATAAATAAAGTGTTATTGTGTTCATTGTCGTATCGAACCAAACATTCAAGATTTATTTTAAGAACTTAATAAATTGTTATTTTGTTCGAGTCCTTTGTGAGAACAAATGAGATTGTTCAAACTATGACCATATTCCATAATTGATGGATATGTTAATATAAATCTTGTTGGTAAAGTAAACATCTATAAAACTAAAAGCTAAACGTTGCAAGACGTGAAAGAGTTTCACTTGAATTGTGACAGCACCACTTTAGTTCATATCGGAAAGGAAAACATGAAGGAACTCCATATTGATGGACTTCCGGAGTCATTTTGTGTTGAATAAATTGACGCTTGTGAGACTTCTTCCAAAAGATGACTAAAATTCCGTTCATAGGCCAAAGTAGAATGGACGACTAATGTAGTGGAGATTATACATGTTGATGTATATAGTCCATTATGTGTAGTCATGTATGGTGGATTAATTTTTCCTTCATAAAATTTTGTCGATGACTTGAGTAGATATGTGAGTATATCTATTTAAAGGGAACGGAGTTTGACATTTTGAATTGGTTCAAAAGGTTGTTAATATGAAGTTAAAATCAATGTAACAAGATAATCAAGTATTTTTGATTGGATCATAAAGAATAAATTTTGAGTTACAAGTTTAGCAAAACATCTGAGAAGTTGCAGAATTGTTCTACAACTTATACTTCTAGAATACCCCACATTAGATTGGAGTATTCAAAAGACAAAATCAAACCTTGTTTGACATGGTAAGATCAATAAAATTTCCATTATAATTTTGTAGTTTATACATTAAGGACAGCCGCTTTTACACTGAAAAGAGCACCATCATGATCCGTTGAAATTGACAACATATAAGATATGGTTTGGGTATGTAACACCTGGGGTGTTACCTGTTTGTTTGCTTGCATCATATGCATCACATTGCATTGCACCATGTTTGCATCACAACTGAAAATTTCAAAACAATTTAAACTTTCACCCTTGCTCAAAATTCCCAATTTCAAACTTTCAAACTAAACCACTCAATTGTTTTTCACTGGTTGAATCTGTTTTGATCAACTTGCTTGTTAATAAAATGTTCCCTGTTATTAAAACCCTAGTGGCTAATTCAAAAATTCAAATCAAATCACTCATTTAAATTGTTGATTTTAATCAAACAACTATTTTCTATCCATTAATTAAACCACCTTCTTTTTTCAAATCAAATGCCTCAAACATAACCACTTTTGAATTCATAAGCTTTAACAAACCAATCAACTAACTTTAATCAAATTAAATTAGGGGGTCACCCTATTAAAATGGTTGTTTTCTTTAAATGTTTGCTTAACCTAAAAATTCACTCAATTTTGGGTTATTTTTTTTTTCAAACAGCACAAACACTTAAACATTTTTTTTGAAATCCAACTTTGCTAACTGTTTGGACTTAACATCACAAGCACACCATACTTTTCCTAAAATTTTTACTAACCTAAAACATCTCCTTTTCCTCCAATTCTATTTGCTACAAAAAAAAAACCAGAAAAGGTTTTATTTTGACAAAATAAAAGAGAACAGCCAAGGTGGTGGGCTGCGCCCAGCCCACCTCGGTTCTTTTCTCCTCGCGCAGCAATCGCAGCCCGGCCCGCTTCCAGCAGAAGAAAACGATTCGCGTTTTTTTTTTCAGTCTCCTGTTCCTCGTCATCTCCTGTACGGCGGACATCGGCAGCAGCCACGACGACATCCGCGCCTTCCGACCGCCAGGGAGCAATCCCGAGGACTACAAGTACCCTAGGGGTACGCGCTCCCTGCCCTAAGCCCTAGGGTTCCTAGTCTCCTTCTCTCCGCCGCATTTTCCTCTCCCTCTCGGCCTATCCCCTCTCTGTGCTGCCTACCCGACGACCACCACTGCCCTCCCATGGCGCCGCCGCTGAGGACCCCCTAGGTCCCTTCCTCCATGTCTAGGAGGTGGCCAGAGGCCTACTCCTCCCATTTTTCCTACCTCGCTGCAGCGTGATGGTCTCACTGTTCCCGGAAGCACCTCTGCCCGAGCCCGCTCCGCCACGGCATGGCAGCAGGACGTCGAGCTCGGTGCCACGGTGTTGCACAAGGCGTCGAGCCCATCCTCTTCGCCAGGAGCTCGTCGATGTCCACGTGAATCCCAGGGACCTGGAGCCGTACCCGTGGAGGCCGTGGTTGCGTCGAGTTCTTCCTCGCACGTCCGCCGGCCACCGTGCGCGTCCTCACCGTCTCCGGTAGCGGCCGACGTCCTCCGACCGCTTCCACCTCTCCGGCCCCCCTCGAGGTGAGCACCCACCTCCACCATCCTCTTCCCTCCTCCCATTTGTGCTCTGGATGAGCCGCCTTCGTGCGCCGTCGTGAACTGTCGCCGGCCGTCGCGCAGTCCTGTCAAAGTTCAGAACTTGTACTTTTTTTCGTCAGTTAAAATTCAGAGATCCAACTGAACCTCAAAACGTGCGCATCCTGTTATCTGTCAGAAACACACGATCACCTCACTGGCGCCGTTCCCTGCGATCTCGCTTCAGGTTGTGGGTTCGAGCCCTGGGGGAGGCGAAATTTCCCCCACTTTTTTTGCTCTGCCCCACAAGCCCGTCCTGGTCCCACTGGTCATCTGCTTGGTGGAAGTGCTGGCTCCACACGCCGCCACGCTGGCCCGTGGCCCACGCGCAGTGACTGCGGGTTGGGTACCACGCGGTAACAAAACGATTTCTGCACTTTTCTTTTGAATCTAAGTCCCTAAAAAAATAACAGTTTGGTCCCTCACATTAAAATGCCAATAACTTTAGTTTTATAATTCCAAATTACAAAAATAAAATATGTGCACTGGTCCAAATTCAAATCTCTATCTTTTGGTATCAATTGTTTTCTGTTTTGAATTTTCAAAATGCAATTTAACTTTGAAATTCAAATAATTCAATTGAAATTTGCAACAATTCATAAATAATTCATACTAATTCCAAATAAGGCAAATAAAATATGTTTTCCATACCATTTTAAATAAGCTATTCAAATATAAATTTTGTTTTCTGGTTTGAATAATTTAAATTGCCTAACCAATTTAAATCTTGTTTAATTCAATTAAAACTTGTTTAATATTGTTTAATTCATAATTAAATAATCCAAAGTCCAATTTCAAAATGTGAAACATGTAATCCAACTAAAATTTGATGTCCTTTTCAAATATCAACTTTGTTATCTGTTTTGAACAATTTAAATGGTTGAAAACAACAAGTACTTGTGTGTTCCCTTTAAGGCACCCAAAATTCCCTAAAATTAATAATAAAATTCTAAATTGCTACACCCTATTCTAATTTGATTCTAATGTTGTTATTCTGCTGTTTCCCTTTTGCATGCATCATGCTAACCCAGCTACACCTGTTGATTAGTTGGAAAACAATTGTTTCAACCATAATTCATGGGCTTTTCATATGTAACTCAAAATTGCATATGGGTCCATTTAAATTTGTTTAACTTGTCAACTAGTTTATTTCTATGCATCAATTAAATTGTCATGCATCCATACCTTGATCATGCTGGATCTTTTGCCGTAGTAGTAATTGTTGCATCCGGTGTTGTTCGAGGTTCGTTGCTTCTTCCCGGATAGGACGTTGAGATGATGTGAGCAACGACAAGTTCTGCTACCTTGCGGGATCTCAGGCAAGTATACTCACTTGCATGCCACATGGCTGCCTTTCATCACTTGTTACCGATTCTTTCCGTTGATTCTTTTCTGCTAGCCTTAGTGGTAGTTGTTTCTGTTACGAACCCATCACATGAATCCCTTAACCTTGATATTGCCTCACCTCCATACCTACAGCCTTTGTTTGTGCCTGTTCTTATCTAGCATGCTTAGGTTGCTTTGCTCGAGTCTATTACCCGTTACTTTCTGTTATTACTTAATTATGTTCTGGGGGCTCGATGTTAATCAATCAAACCTGTTAATTGCTAATGGTAATAATAATAATTTGATGATAAGGCACCGGCAGGAGGCCCTTTGTGGTTTCGAGGCCTGCTAGTGTCGACCCTAATAGGAAAAGGGTCTTGTCTACTGATCCATGATGAGCGCACTACCCGCATTTGGGGAGTATGGGCTCCCCCTCAGTTTGACCCGATTCGCATCTCGTCCAAATCGCCTCATTTAGTTCGGGTTTTCCATTTGCTGCATGCATGATCTTGCGAGCCCTTGGTACCCGGGTGGAACTTTCGTAGTCGGCATATAGGGGGACACGTTCTTAGAGTGCTATGAGGGTCCATTTTCTTCTGGGCTCGATTAGCCGTGCGCCCAAGGTTCTTTGGGCTTGATGCGAAGAAGGGTTGGATTGTGTTGAGTGCCCCGCTTGGTGGGAGGCATTCCATCTGGCGGGATATTCATGAGTGTGGTTACTATGGTGCACCCCTGCAGGGTAAATCTTCTCGAGAAGCCGTGTTTTCCGCGGTTATGGATTACTTGGTGAAAGTACTGGCTAACAAGTACTCAGGACAACTTAAACATAATGATCAACCATGATATACCCACTGATTAACAACTTGACTAGTAACAGGTTTATTCACACAATAACTTGAATCACCTTAATACAACTGTGTGAGTTATCCTCGGATTGCTTCTTTGGCTAAAGGGGCGAGATCCAGGATGGGTTTGTTTGAAGTTATCCTTCAGTTGGTTACTATTACTCGATCTTATCCCCTTTCTGATAGTTGGAAGTAATAGAATCTCTGTAGTTGGTTAGTGCAGCCTGTTGTCGCTTATTTGCAACAACCCCTTCTTCTCCGTTGATCCTAAAGTATTTGTATCTTGTGATGATTGGCTACGCCGGTATTCTTGCGAGTATGGGTTTTATCCCCCTTGCCAGTACTTAACCGTACTGACCCACGAATCTCTTTCGTGGCTGCAAATTCCAAATTGCAGTCAACAGGTTTGAAGTCTGACGACGTTAGCTTGGGAATCCCTCCGGCTTGGCCTGGGCAGGGATTGGACGCCTTCGGTTATCTTCAGGACTCTTAGTCCAATTTGGATCTTGTCCGTAGCCGGACGTTTGTTTCTTCCGCTGTTATTTGGATCTTTGTATTGTATCAGTTGTAATCCCTGGCTCGTTGAGTCATCTTGTATCTTTCTGATGCTGTTGTAATTGTGGATTATTCGTGAACTATTGTAATGTTATCATAAATGGCAACCTGGAATCGGTTATTATGCGGATTTGGCGGGAATGCTGAAATCTGCATAGTGCCCGATCTCGGGGCGTCACAAATGGTATCAGAGCCTTGGTTCCGATTCCCGATATTGTTTCGATACGAATGGTTATCGAAGCAACGGGTCCGCAAAGCCTGTAGGATAACCTCGCTAACGGTCGTTGTTTCTAGAGTGTCAAAAACTATTTCTGCTAAACTATTTTGGAAAACATCTCAATAGGATTCTTGTTTTCTCCTTATCTATATTCTATTTCCCCTCCCATCTTATTTGTTTTGGAGTCTTCCCCCCTTGTCTATCTTTCAAAGTGTTAGGATCCTACGTGGGTGGACGTTTTCTGAGCCCTTAACCTAATAGGTTCGATCATCGGAAGATTCCTGGTGGAAGAACATCGTCGTCACTCCGAACAAGAATCCCTTGTTAGTGGTGTCGAGAAGCTCTTGTTAGTGGTGTCGAGGAGATCAACTGGAAGCACGAAGAATCGATAGTCGAACTTCTTTCCCCTCCCGGGTTAGCAGGTGGATTGCGAGGGCGCAATCCCTTGTTAGTGGTGTCGTCTGTAACACCTGGGGTGTTACCTGTTTGTTTGCTTGCATCATATGCATCACATTGCATTGCACCATGTTTGCATCACAACTGAAAATTTCAAAACAATTTAAACTTTCACCCTTGCTCAAAATTCCCAATTTCAAACTTTCAAACTAAACCACTCAATTGTTTTTCACTGGTTGAATCTGTTTTGATCAACTTGCTTGTTAATAAAATGTTCCCTGTTATTAAAACCCTAGTGGCTAATTCAAAAATTCAAATCAAATCACTCATTTAAATTGTTGATTTTAATCAAACAACTATTTTCAATCCATTAATTAAACCACCTTCTTTTTTCAAATCAAATGCCTCAAACATAACCACTTTTGAATTCATAAGCTTTAACAAACCAATCAACTAACTTTAATCAAATTAAATTAGGGGGTCACCCTATTAAAATGGTTGTTTTCTTTAAATGTTTGCTTAACCTAAAAATTCACTCAATTTTGGGTTATTTTTTTTTCAAACAGCACAAACACTTAAACATTTTTTTTGAAATCCAACTTTGCTAACTGTTTGGACTTAACATCACAAGCACACCATACTTTTCCTAAAATTTTTACTAACCTAAAACATCTCCTTTTCCTCCAATTCTATTTGCTACAAAAAAAAAACCAGAAAAGGTTTTATTTTGACAAAATAAAAGAGAACAGCCAAGGTGGTGGGCTGCGCCCAGCCCACCTCGGTTCTTTTCTCCTCGCGCAGCAATCGCAGCCCGGCCCGCTTCCAGCAGAAGAAAACGATTCGCGTTTTTTTTTCAGTCTCCTGTTCCTCGTCATCTCCTGTACGGCGGACATCGGCAGCAGCCACGACGACATCCGCGCCTTCCGACGGCCAGGGAGCAATCCCGAGGACTACAAGTACCCTAGGGGTACGCGCTCCCTGCCCTAAGCCCTAGGGTTCCTAGTCTCCTTCTCTCCGCCGCATTTTCCTCTCCCTCTCGGCCTATCCCCTCTCTGTGCTGCCTACCCGACGACCACCACTGCCCTCCCATGGCGCCGCCGCTGAGGACCCCCTAGGTCCCTTCCTCCATGTCTAGGAGGTGGCCAGAGGCCTACTCCTCCCATTTTTCCTACCTCGCTGCAGCGTGATGGTCTCACTGTTCCCGGAAGCACCTCTGCCCGAGCCCGCTCCGCCACGGCATGGCAGCAGGACGTCGAGCTCGGTGCCACGGTGTTGCACAAGGCGTCGAGCCCATCCTCTTCGCCAGGAGCTCGTCGACGTCCACGTGAATCCCAGGGACCTGGAGCCGTACCCGTGGAGGCCGTGGTTGCGTCGAGTTCTTCCTCGCACGTCCGCCGGCCACCGTGCGCGTCCTCACCGTCTCCGGTAGCGGCCGACGTCCTCCGACCGCTTCGACCTCTCCGGCCCCCCTCGAGGTGAGCACCCACCTCCACCATCCTCTTCCCTCCTCCCATTTGTGCTCTGGATGAGCCGCCTTCGTGCGCCGTCGTGAACTGTCGCCGGCCGTCGCGCAGTCCTGTCAAAGTTCAGAACTTGTACTTTTTTTCGTCAGTTAAAATTCAGAGATCCAACTGAACCTCAAAACGTGCGCATCCTGTTATCTGTCAGAAACACACGATCACCTCACTGGCGCCGTTCCCTGCGATCTCGCTTCAGGTTGTGGGTTCGAGCCCTGGGGGAGGCGAAATTTCCCCCACTTTTTTTGCTCTGCCCCACAAGCCCGTCCTGGTCCCACTGGTCATCTGCTTGGTGGAAGTGCTGGCTCCACACGCCGCCACGCTGGCCCGTGGCCCACGCGCAGTGACTGCGGGTTGGGTACCACGCGGTAACAAAACGATTTCTGCACTTTTCTTTTGAATCTAAGTCCCTAAAAAAATAACAGTTTGGTCCCTCACATTAAAATGCCAATAACTTTAGTTTTATAATTCCAAATTACAAAAATAAAATATGTGCACTGGTCCAAATTCAAATCTCTATCTTTTGGTATCAATTGTTTTCTGTTTTGAATTTTCAAAATGCAATTTAACTTTGAAATTCAAATAATTCAATTGAAATTTGCAACAATTCATAAATAATTCATACTAATTCCAAATAAGGCAAATAAAATATGTTTTCCATACCATTTTAAATAAGCTATTCAAATATAAATTTTGTTTTCTGGTTTGAAAAATTTAAATTGCCTAACCAATTTAAATCTTGTTTAATTCAATTAAAACTTGTTTAATATTGTTTAATTCATAATTAAATAATCCAAAGTCCAATTTCAAAATGTGAAACATGTAATCCAACTAAAATTTGATGTCCTTTTCAAATATCAACTTTGTTATCTGTTTTGAACAATTTAAATGGTTGAAAACAACAAGTACTTGTGTGTTCCCTTTAAGGCACCCAAAATTCCCTAAAATTAATAATAAAATTCTAAATTGCTACACCCTATTCTAATTTGATTCTAATGTTGTTATTTTGCTGTTTCCCTTTTGCATGCATCATGCTAACCCACCTACACCTGTTGATTAGTTGGAAAACAATTGTTTCAACCATAATTCATGGGCTTTTCATATGTAACTCAAAATTGCATATGGGTCCATTTAAATTTGTTTAACTTGTCAACTAGTTTATTTCTATGCATCAATTAAATTGTCATGCATCCATACCTTGATCATGCTGGATCTTTTGCCGTAGTAGTAATTGTTGCATCCGGTGTTGTTCGAGGTTCGTTGCTTCTTCCCGGATAGGACGTTGAGATGATGTGAGCAACGACAAGTTCTGCTACCTTGCGGGATCTCAGGCAAGTATACTCACTTGCATGCCACATGGCTGCCTTTCATCACTTGTTACCGATTCTTTCCGTTGATTCTTTTCTGCTAGCCTTAGTGGTAGTTGTTTCTGTTACGAACCCATCACATGAATCCCTTAACCTTGATATTGCCTCACCTCCATACCTACAGCCTTTGTTTGTGCCTGTTCTTATCTAGCATGCTTAGGTTGCTTTGCTCGAGTCTATTACCCGTTACTTTCTGTTATTACTTAATTATGTTCTGGGGGCTCGATGTTAATCAATCAAACCTGTTAATTGCTAATGGTAATAATAATAATTTGATGATAAGGCACCGGCAGGAGGCCCTTTGTGGTTTCGAGGCCTGCTAGTGTCGACCCTAATAGGAAAAGGGTCTTGTCTACTGATCCATGATGAGCGCACTACCCGCATTTGGGGAGTATGGGCTCCCCCTCAGTTTGACCCGATTCGCATCTCGTCCAAATCGCCTCATTTAGTTCGGGTTTTCCATTTGCTGCATGCATGATCTTGCGAGCCCTTGGTACCCGGGTGGAACTTTCGTAGTCGGCATATAGGGGGACACGTTCTTAGAGTGCTATGAGGGTCCATTTTCTTCTGGGCTCGATTAGCCGTGCGCCCAAGGTTCTTTGGGCTTGATGCGAAGAAGGGTTGGATTGTGTTGAGTGCCCCGCTTGGTGGGAGGCATTCCATCTGGCGGGATATTCATGAGTGTGGTTACTATGGTGCACCCCTGCAGGGTAAATCTTCTCGAGAAGCCGTGTTTTCCGCGGTTATGGATTACTTGGTGAAAGTACTGGCTAACAAGTACTCAGGACAACTTAAACATAATGATCAACCATGATATACCCACTGATTAACAACTTGACTAGTAACAGGTTTATTCACACAATAACTTGAATCACCTTACTACAACTGTGTGAGTTATCCTCGGATTGCTTCTTTGGCTAAAGGGGCGAGATCCAGGATGGGTTTGTTTGAAGTTATCCTTCAGTTGGTTACTATTACTCGATCTTATCCCCTTTCTGATAGTTGGAAGTAATAGAATCTCTGTAGTTGGTTAGTGCAGCCTGTTGTCGCTTATTTGCAACAACCCCTTCTTCTCCGTTGATCCTAAAGTATTTGTATCTTGTGATGATTGGCTACGCCGGTATTCTTGCGAGTATGGGTTTTATCCCCCTTGCCAGTACTTAACCGTACTGACCCACGAATCTCTTTCGTGGCTGCAAATTCCAAATTGCAGTCAACAGGTTTGAAGTCTGACGACGTTAGCTTGGGAATCCCTCCGGCTTGGCCTGGGCAGGGATTGGACGCCTTCGGTTATCTTCAGGACTCTTAGTCCAATTTGGATCTTGTCCGTAGCCGGACGTTTGTTTCTTCCGCTGTTATTTGGATCTTTGTATTGTATCAGTTGTAATCCCTGGCTCGTTGAGTCATCTTGTATCTTTCTGATGCTGTTGTAATTGTGGATTATTCGTGAACTATTGTAATGTTATCATAAATGGCAACCTGGAATCGGTTATTATGCGGATTTGGCGGGAATGCTGAAATCTGCATAGTGCCCGATCTCGGGGCGTCACAGGGTAGTGACCCGAATTGTCATTTTCTTAAGTTTTGGTATGCATAGCATGTGTAAAATGTTTACAACCAAAATGGGATAAATATATGTTTATAAGGTTATTCTAAAGAATGCATTGGGTATTTCTCCTATCACCGAACCAAAAGACAAATGTTGTTTGTCAGAAAGGGTTGATTTCTCGAGAAAGTAGTTCTTGCGAAACAAGTGAGTGGGAGCACAGTACAAACTCAACGAGATTAGAGAATCTTCGTTATCATGTCAAGAGTAGCGCAGCACTGGAAGTTGTTCCGGGGTTTACTATTTTGACTAAGTAGAAGACACTTTGTAGATACTTCAAATGAGTTTGCGAACTGTACCAGAAAAGTCCAAAAACTTTTTACTTAGAGCAACTTTTGGTTTAAGTGTAAAGTGTTGTTTTGACAACAAAAGGACCTGGACCTTATAAAGGAAGCAAATGATGGGCCCTGACTTCATAAAATTGACTATGAGTCATTATATCCGCCATAGTATCCTTGTATGAATATCAAGTATGTGACTTGGTAGTCCTTTCGAAAGGCATGATGCCTAACGATAGCAAAAGGTTCTATATAGCGACAAAGACATGGATTTTACATCTTTTGAAAGTTGTACTTATCGAAAAGTTATTTTCGACGAAGTTCAAAGAGTTAACTACTACAAGATTTTGATCTTCCGTAGTGATGCTTTAGTCTTGGCGGATAGTTCTAGAAAAAGGTTACATATTATGATATGGCAGTTGAATAACAAAACCAACTCTCCTCTCGAGGAAGTTTTATCAAGGATGTGTACTTGACACAGTCTGAGAGTTTTGTAAAATTCAAAAGGTTGCTATAAAGGTATGCACACTTCAATGGTTGAAGTGAGCATAACGAAGTTGAAATCTTTACCTTAATGAAGTTATCAAAATAGTTTGATTCCATCATGAAAGATAAAGATGCTTGTAGAGTTACAAGAAATTAAGTGGGAGCGCTATGATATATTTCCAATACTTTATGTAGATGACATATGGTTGATTGGAAAATATGTATTTTAAATTAACACGGTTAAGATTTTCGATTTCATATTGATGAAAGGCTTAGAATATATTGGGCTTCGATATCTATAAAAGATGGATTGAAGCGCCTGATATGATTGAAACCAAATTACATAGATGAAATATTGAAGTAAGTCAAAATAAAAATGATAAGAAGGAGTTCTTGACACATGGAAAATAAATGAGAAAGATTCATGTGTTTTGACACATGATGAGCATCATTGAAATTGAGATTTCTAAGTCATGTTTCCATGCTATGTACACAACCAGATGAGTCCAATGCTATAAAATGTTATAGCAGGATAATTCATATGATGATTAGACAACAGTGGGAGAGATCCTTGTGTCATTTTAGAAATGCTAAGGATATGTTTTCCTATGTAGTAATGACAAAATATTAGTTGTAATATGTTACACTAATAGTCTTGTCATTTATTCAAGAAATTTTATCTCAATTAAAATATGTGATGAAGGGTAGCACAATAGGATGGAAGAAAGTTCCATGCTGGTTTTGAAAGAGTTTCAAAATTAAAATATTGTGACAGGTACTACAACAAAGGCTAAAGTATATCGTTGTGTTGACAACTGATAATAAGCGTATTTTGTGTCAAGGAGTTCTTTATTGAACTTGGTGAATTTCCAAGAATGCTAAAAGTTTGAAGCTACATTTTCACAATGTTAGTAACATCAGTTTAAGCTGAGGAATTAAGGTATCACCGAAATTTGGTGAATTTCCAAGAATGCTAACACTATGAAGCTACATTTTCACAATGTTAGTGACATCAGTTTAAGCTGAGGAATTAAGTTTTCACCGATTGACCATATATATACACAGCCATCTCATTAGAGAATGAGTGATGCGTGTAGACGCAAAGAACATGCAAATACAATAAGGACCTGAACTGTTCAGATCTTTTTGATGATGTTTACCACATGTGAAGCATGGTAATAACACTGGAACGTCATATGTGTTAAGTGCTTACAGACTAGATTATTGACTCTAGTGCAAGTGGGAGACTGAAGGGAATATGCCCGAGAGGCAATAATAAAATGGTTATTATCTTATTCCTTGTTTTTGATGAATGTTTATTTCTCATGCTAGAATTGTATTAACCGGAAACGTTCATACATGTGTGCTTAATAAACAAACAATGGTTCCTAGTAAAGCCTCTCTTTTAACTAGCTCGTTGATTAATAGATGATCAAGGTTTCCTGATCATGAACATTGGATGTTATTAATAACGGGGTCATGTCATTAGAAGAATGATGTGATGAACATATACCCAAAGAGAATACAGCAATGCGATCAAGTCATTTAGTTTACATTGTTATATCAAACATACAAAGTAACTTATTCCTTAGACCATGAGATCATGTCAATCACTGATACCAGAAGAGTGCTTTGATGGCATCAAATGTCACACCGTAACAGGGTGACTATAAAGGTGTCGTTGAGTATTCGGAAAGTATTAGTTGAGGATCATGGATCAAGAGTGGGATTTTCCATCCAAATGACAAAGAGATATACTCTGGGCCCTCTCGGTGATATCACATCGAAACCGCTTGCAAGCATGTGATATGATCACAAGGATGTTATATCACGGGAACGAGAAAAGAGTACTTGTCGGTAACGAGATTGAACAAGGTATGGTTGATACCAATGATCGAATCTCGGACAAGTAAAATATCGCGAGACAAAGGGAATAGTTCACGGCGTTGTTGGTTCACACGATCACGAGAGTCATCGTTGAATATATAGGAGTCATCACGGATCTCCAGATCCCGCTGTTGATTATTGATCGGAGAGGAGTCTCGATCATGTCTATCTTATTCGCGAACCGTAGGGTGACACACTTAAGGTTCGATGACGTGTTTGAGAGGATACGGAATATCGAAGAATATTTTGGGCAGCACCGAAATTGTTTCGGGGAAAATTGAAATAGTTCAAGGGGTTTTTCGTCGAATGGTTGTTAATAGAATTAACAAATGATTCGAGGTGCTATTTGCAAAAGTTTGTTAATAGAATTAACAAATGCTGAAATAAAGAAATAAAAAGGTTTTATTTATTTATTAAAAGAAAACCTTTGGATTTTCCAAGTGGGAAATAATGGGAAAATGAGTGGGTGTGAGTGGAGTGTCCACTCACATGATGCGGGAAGAGGTGGGTGCACACCCATGGGCTGGCCGCACCCCCCTTGGGCTGCCTCCCCCTCTCCTATAAAAGGAGGGTGAGAGCTCTCCCTCCTCCACACACTTGGCCACTTCCCTTTCCCTCCACCCGCTGCTCCATTTCATGGTCTCCGGCTTGGCGAAGCCCTGACCGTGGGA
This sequence comes from Alopecurus myosuroides, assembly GCA_028641055.1. Classification (NCBI taxonomy): domain Eukaryota; kingdom Viridiplantae; phylum Streptophyta; class Magnoliopsida; order Poales; family Poaceae; genus Alopecurus; species Alopecurus myosuroides. The sequence goes on along the minus strand of CM054061.1, from coordinate 189,649,562 downwards.
TTCTTCACCACCACCACGTCGTCGTGCTGCTGGAGTTCCAAGGGATCCTCTACTTCCGCGCCCCGCTGGAACGAGGGAACGGAGGTCATCATCAACCGTACATGTGACCAATCACGGATGCACCGCCGGATTGCGGTGCTCATCTTCTCCCGATCGGGATCGGTGTGAGTACGACTACGCCAACAACGAGATTTGATCTCGTACCACTTTGAGTCTTCGAGGGTATGTGTTCACCTTAACCCTCTCGTTGCCCGTTGCACTTCGTCTCCTAGATTAGATCTTGGCCTTTCGGGTGTCTCCCGCGTAGGGAATTTTTTGTTTTCTATGCAACGAACCCTTCAGGGAAGGCGCGGAGCTCGAGCCCGCAAGATCCGTGGCGGCGGAAGAATTTCCTCCGTCCGCCGCGGAATCCGCGGTCTTTTCCGGCTCGTCGCCGGCGCGCGTCGGGGAGCCTAGCTCTGGATCTAGGTCGTTGATGATATCCTCGATGGTGTGCGCGGCGGAGCGAGCGGGAGAAGACGGTGAGGATGCCATTAGGTGGCGGCGCGGTTCGTATCCGGTGATGCTCTGGGCGCGGCGTGCGTTCGGGACTGGTTCTTCGCTCGAGAGCTTGGGCGCAGTAATGGCATGGAGAGCGAGAGAGCGGAAGAATTTCTGTGAGGACGAAGATGGCTACTTATAGCCGAAAATCCGTCAAGATACGTGCCAACGGCTATTTTGACCGTTGGATGTTCAACGCGTGTCACTCGCCGGAAAATCCGGGAAATGAAACGACAGGGTAATGATGGCTATCTCCTCGTTTCCCGTGAGAATCTGTCAGAGGTACGTTACTGGGTTTCCCGCGTGAAACCCAAACGTCCCTTACGTCAGCATGACTAAAGCGCTGACGTAGGAAGTTCCTTCTCCACGAAGGATTGCAAGAGAAAGGCCGGATTTTCAGGATTCCGAGATTCACGTTACCATCTCTTTTTAAAGAAGAATAAGAAGAATCAAGACAGCTGATCAATATTTCTCGGACAATGAACATTTGGCGAAAGACGGAGAATCAGAGTTTTAATCCTTCTTGGGGGCTACTGTCGGATATATACTAAATAGGGGTATATCAGATGGTAGTCATAAGTGCCGGATTACCAGGGTGGCCCGAGTGGTAGTGGGCTATGGTCCATTGGGCGGCCCAGTAACCTGACGCACAGAAGCCGGATTCTAGAAGGACCCGGATCACGGCCCACGTGATCTGGTTTGGAGGAGAAGACGGATTCCTTACTTTCCAACTTATAGTTACCGTAGTCTTCTAGGTTTCCTATTCTGTAAGCCCTAATCCGGCTATTATATAAAGCCGGACGGGAGATGAGATAAACAGAGAAGAAGCTATAGGCTAACTCGCCGGGAAGTTGATCCTCTGCGAATAGCTAGATCTAAACCTCACATTGTAATTCTATACACAGGCTTTAGCCCTGATTAGTGAGATTGCAGGAGTAGGAACGTCGTACTGTCGCGACGTACCGAACCTGGGTAAATCTTGTGTTAACTGTCCACCACGCGATCCCGTTACCCCACGTCTCTACCGTAGTCTCATGGCACCCCCGTCTATGAAAACTACTACGATGTCTCGACAACTTCCAAGTTCTCCTGGTGCTGGATACCAATATCAGGCCTATGCAAGCCTTTTATAGGTAATCAAGTGAATGCAGAACTACGGTTTGGAAGAACGGTGAGGGAAAACTTGTTAGAATGAGTCACATAAGAATTCTCACGGGGAGTGGTTGTTCTTACGGATTCAAAAGATTAGAACATTAGGCCTTCCAACTAATTGTGTCAACCACAACATCAACCATGCCGGATTATGAAAAGACCTAATTCAAAACCCTTGAGGTAACACCAACCATCATTGTTGCTTGAGATTCAGCTCTGGTTAGTGGGAGAATGACTCAGACTCGGTATGTTTGATCAAAGAGGTTGCACAAGTTCTCAACGAGATACATATGCTGGATTCTCAAGGTAAGGACTACGACGCCAAGCTCAAGAAGATGAGCAGGATTGCGGAGCTCATGTATTGGAAACTTGTCAGGAATGGTTGCACCTACATGGTTTACTTGCAATGAAACACATCGGAGTCCTTGTTGGGAAGACGATACAAAAATAACGAAGTTCTTAAACTTCTTCTCTTTCATAAACGATTAGAAAATGGCTTGGTGTGGATGCAAACTTCTTCAAGGAATGGAGGTAACAACCTACCATCTCAAGAGTAGTCCACACATGCATGAACGATTTGGGATTATTCCCGAGGGAACAAGAAAACTCTACTGGGATCCATGGCGACAACTTTCACCATAAGCTCATGAACCAGAGTAGGTTACTTCGAACATCTAGAACACAACTTCGTAATGACACAAAGATGGTTCTCGGAAGTTTCCAATATTGTTGTCATTTGTTCAGCATGATCCTCTTGCAACTTGGAGAAAATAGGGATGTCATCGATGGGTTGAACAACACGCTTATCAAGATACTCCAAGAAGAGGGACTCATATGATATATGAACAAGGCAGAATATTGGTCAGACTAAAGAACATGAAGGTGTACTCGGGCAAAACACCATGAGTGAAACACAACCAAGATAGTCCTTGAATCTGGCCTTGATTTGACGATAGCCCAAATCAAATAAAGGGTGGAAAGTTAGCATGTCCACTAAGGAGATACTACCTCCTTCAACACAAAAGGAACTAGACATCCCTTAACAAAGGATCAAGTTAAGAAGAGCTCTTGTCTTTCAACTCTCCAAGTTAGTGTTTAAGCTCAACAACTAGTCCAGGGTGTCCAGCAGAGTTCTTGGAGAAAGGAGTAGTTCAAACTACCCCTCGTTTAGACATCACGATCAGGTAACCACCTGGTGATACTTATAGAAAGACAACCAGAATATCACAACCTACCGGTATGTCTTGGAGTTTGGAAGGGATTTTGTTTTTCAAAGCAACTGATATGAACATAAGAGCTTCGGCATGAACCTAACTCTATGACCAAGAATGTGCACCGGAATGAACGGATTTGGTAACACAGTCATGTTCAAAAAGAGACTAGGTGACCAATAGATTTTTCGAAGCAATAGAAATTGCTAGGAATATCTGATACACATGTCGATGAACAGACCCATCATTTTCATGCATTCAAACTTGGAGGGAGGGTGAGTGAAGACGTCTAGGAACATCACTTCATCAACGAGGCCATGAAACTCAACACAACCTCCTGATATAAAAGAGTGTGATACTCGAAGGTGGAACAGAACGGAAGCTGATGAAACTTCCTTATTCTATGGATTACAAAACTTTGTCCTGGTCCTTAAGATGAACGAGGTACTGGAGTTTGTTTCTCCTTACATTCTAAGGTAGAATGTTCTCACGGAAAACAAGAGCAGAGGCATTGTAAGAATCCAACACGCATATGCAACTTGATGTCGAGAACAACGGGTGGAGATTTGAAAGCAACTAGAAGATATGAACATGCTCGGGAAAGATCAGAATATCACATTGGATGCGCGGGGTAATACTCATGTGTAGAACCCATGCCAAAAGGTTGGTATAGCTGAACCAAGAACAGAGATATAAGAATCATAAAGAACACTCTTGTCGTGGTCCTTTTTGATTTCAAGAGAAAACCTATGGCTATGAGAGTTGGAATTTCCTAGCCACCCTGTCACGACCCCGGACCCAAAGATATACATACCGTTATGTGCTCCTAGCCATGGACTCACAAGGGCTTCAGGGTTACCAGCCCCGGCCGCAACAAACAACGGCAGGCAGACTGGATTCATCGGCACGTAGTCCGGATCCCCAGTCTACTACTCCTTGTGTCCACGCTAGTCATAACCAACTACGCATATCAAAGCGTCCACGAATCGAATGAAACTGAAGGAAACGGGACCAAAGCTATACAGAGATGCTATGTGTCCAGAAAGTGCAACAACAATCGAGGGTTACTGGGGTTACCTCGCCCCAGGCCGATCAAATCGACAGGCGGGCTCGGACATGGATCATCGGCTCCACAACCCCTCGACTGCGACAACTATGCAGGCATAGCCAAAACTGTATAACAATGAGCTCGAAACCAACAATCGATCAAAGCAGTACTCTAAACATGAAACTTGTATTGAACAGGTGTTACTAGAGTATAGCTTACAAACAGAGGTCACATGACCCAACATTACATCAGACAACGGAAGGCAAATTATGTTGCTAATCAACAAGAACCAAAAAGGCCTAAGAGGCCGCAACATAAGGCGACGTCCCAGCCCATAGATTCCAGGCTGCTACCTGGGAACCCCGAACTACTCGTCGATGTCCACGTTGAATCACCACCGATGTGAGATCTTCTCCTGAACCAAAATTAAGCAAACCTGAGTACGGGAGGTACTCAACAAGACTTAGTTAACCTATTATATATCTGCTATTTTGAAAAGGGTTTCATGAAGGCTGATTTGCGTAAAGCAATATTTGTTTTGCAAGTTGAGGAAGGAATAGCACGTTTCATGGAGTATCTTGAAAACAGATGAGAAAGCTACTCAACTACTGATATCATCATCTTTTAATCCACCAAATCATTTCAGCACCTCGTGCTTCGAAGATCACCTCCTCCAGTTGTTCCACACTAACTCATGCTACAAGGTAACCCCTCTCGGCATCTCCGAGGAGGCATCCTTCAATCGTTATCAACAAGTTTTAGTCATTCCGTTCAAGTTGTCTATGATCACAGAATCCGTCACCAAGTCGTCTTTAACCGCAGACACGGCTTTTCGAAAAGATTTAACCCTGCAGGGGTGTACAACTTTACCCACACGTACCAACCGACTCTTAGTGCCACCGGGTTGGCACTAGTCCGGGAAGTGCCGGCAGAGGGTGGTCGATTCCCAGCCTTTACCTTGTCGAACCATATCCATGAGTCAACCCAAACAGGGCCACCCCGTCAACAGGGAGTTGGCCACCTCCTGACGGCACCTGTTCTGTGAGTCGGGAACAAGATCCGTGTACGTCCATCACTTGTCCCGGTCACGACCTAGTTTTCTCCAAAACATTTTCCGACTCACACGCAGATGGAAAGCTCAAACTACGTGGCTCATGGATAAGGTTAAACAAGTTAGTCAGTCGGGCGGGGTTCATCGGCCCACGTGTGGCTGTACGCTCAGTCTTGGCTCGAAGGCGAGAACTCGCTCCTAGGGGCATGAACAGGACAAAACGCCACAACCCATTGTGGCCTCACATCCATGCCGTGATTAGTCAAGTTATCAAAGGTAATTCAAATCATAAACACCTGACATAGTAGATTCACGCATTGACCAGAATCATCAACTAGGCATGGCTAAGCAAGACTCACAAGGTTTAGCGGAGCGCGCACAAACAAACCTATAGCTGCTAGGTGAAGTGGATCAGGATATCTAGGTTATGCAGTATATAGGAGAACTCTATCTACTGACATCAAATAGTTTGGAACCGAATGCAAAGTACGAGATTCAAATCACTTTGAAATCATATATGAGCAGATAAGAGGTTATGCTTGCCTTGGTTATAAGAAAACCAGATAAAGTCTTCAGGAATAAGTGCTTGACTTGTCGGTTAGGATCAAGTATTCGTCATTGGATTGCTGGCCTTCTCTTCGGGGTCACGTTCTACCGAGGGGGAAACAAACACCGAAAGAGAAATAACAATCAACACATGGCATCGATGCAATGCGCAATATGTATGCATGAGCAGGTTAATGCACTGGAATAAAGCCCTAGACATGATCAATGGGTTGCTAGGGTTCGTATGTTAGTTATAAAATTTTACTGAAATTTGCCCGAAATGGACCCCGGAGGGGGTTTCGGACGGTTATGAAAGTGAGTACCATTTTGGTTGCTCAAATGGGATTGAAAACATCATAACTAGATTCCAAATGTCATTTTGAGCAAAATGGTATATAACTTTTAATTTTCTAATTTTATTGAATAAAAACTTATTTTTCTATTTTTAATTGAATTAAACAGCATTAAATAATGTTCATTTTTCAACTTGGTCAAACATATATGAAAAAGGCATTTTTGGGTAGAGCTCATTTTTCTGAACAAAACCATATATTATTTACATTTTTCTGAGCAATATTTTGGAAGATATTAATTAACCAAAATTATTCATTTTCTGGAATTTCTTGAATTTACTAAAATGAAGATTATGACATCAGCGTGATGTCACTGTGACATCACGCGGAGACAACCTTCTCTGTTGATCATGCGATTGATTGATTCTGCGCAAAATCTCACGAATTGAGATGCTCCACTATATAGAGGAGGCGACGACGAATACAACGGTGGTCGCGCCGCTCGGAGATGTCCGCCGGAGACTCGCCGGCGTGCAGTTTTGCGGAGGCCGACGGCGGTGCACGCCGGTGATGACGAAATCGACGGTGAGGAGCTCAATGGAAAGCACGGGGAGGGTGCCTAGCTCACCTTAAACATGTTGGAGAGGACGGTGAGGTAGGAGGAGGCCAGGAACGTCGGCAATGGCGCCTGGCACAGTTTGGCCGTCCGGGGAGGAGACACCGGAATTCTCGGCCCCTAGGCCATCTCCCCTGCTCCGCTCGCTCGAGGTGAAGGAGGGGACCTAGGCGGAGCTCGTAGGCGTTTCGGGGCGGAGAGGGAGGCGACGTAGCGGCGGCGGCGACGGATCACGGCGGGGTCGGTTTTCGGCTAGGGTTTCGAGTTCGTCCGGGACAGAGAGAGAAGAAGAGGGTGCTCGAGGGGGTTTCTGCGAGGGCGGGGAAGAGGTCGGGACGCCTCCCCGACGTGCTTATCCCCACGGGAAGGGGTAGCAGGAGGTGGCAGCGCGCCGTCCTCGTCGTGCGTCCTTCTGGCGGGAGCTTGAAGAAAGAGGAAAGAAAAAAGAATTTTCCGAAAACCCCCTGTAAGTTCTGGAAATTACCAGGAGGTCCTTTTCCATTTAAAAACAGAACAGAAACCACTGTTTTGAGGACCTTTTTGTGAACAGAAAAAAAATTGGCAAAATACTTTTTGAAAACCTTATGAAATTTGCAAGCTCACCATGTATTTGCTTTCCAAAATTGAAATTATTTTTAGAAAAAAATTTTGGGAACCAAAATGAGTGCTTTTTGTGGGATTTTCTCAAACCGATTAAATTCACAATTTAATTTGGTTCAAACATGAATAAAATTTTGTTTGATGCATGTAGGATATGAACACACACCACACACCCTAATGTAGCAAACTTTGGGATGTTACAAATCTACCCCCCTTACAAGAATCTCGTCCCGAGATTCCCGAAGGAGAAGAAAGAAGGAACACCGGTTTTGAACGATCTTCTCGAACCTTACGGTTCTCTTATCGAAGAGGTTGATCCGTAGCACTTGCGAAGATCTCCAGCGGCTACACCTTAGATGAGAGGGAAAACTCTTAAGATTTGATCTTCACGAAGATCGAGTATCCCATGGGTAACTCATGACAGGATGTTCATAAAGAACTATTGAGTTAACAGGCATGAAACACATCAAGATAACGGAGGGAAAAGAAGATGGTTTCAAGTTTACGGATGATGGTTCTTGCAAGGATTTAGAATATGAGCTTTGCACAAGACTTTAAACCCTTTTGAAAAAAAAAGGTTGGACAACTTATGATATCGAGGTTTTCTTCGAACAGATAACCAAGATGGAAAGGATTGTCTGGGATATCACAACGCAATATCCGTAGACGAGGAAAAACACGAGAAAACACTGTAATTCGTGTGTCGGAGAAAATTTGATACAAGATTATGTTCACTCTTCGGAGTGGACACGAAAGATAACAGAACTTTCATCCATTCAAGTTTGTCGAAAACTTTGTCAAAGATCGGGATGTTACTTGACGACAAAATATGAGTAACCAAAATATGTTGTAACACCGTAATTAAGGAGGAATTCTTGGTAACGCCATAAAGATGAGTAACCAACGGGGATTGAAACACCGGAAGGAAACAGGGAATCTCTTTCCTATTGTGGTTTGGACGTAGCAATACATCTACCACATGGTTAAGATCCCATGGCTGAAATAACTGACAAATTCACACAATGTGTGAGATGAACAGAATTTCAAGTAGAAACAACTTGAAAAGGGAACTGATCAAGACGGTTACAAAACACCACGAGATGTTTCCATGATAACTTGTTTCCACTGAAAGAAAGGTTTGGAGGGCTGACATAGAGAGGTTGGAGGAAACAACTTCCAGGTTTTCCTTGATGTTTTAGATACCGACATCAGACTCTTTAACAAGCCTTCAATAGGTCATCAAGTGAAAGTGAAACTCCGGTTTAAAAAGAACGGTGAAGAAAACTTGTTAGAATAAGCCAGACAAGAATTCTCACGGGGAGTGGTTGTTCTTACAGATTCAAGGGGATATGACATCAGGCCTTCCGGCTAATTGTGTCAACCACCACATCAACCATGCCGGATTCTGAAAATACCTAATTTGATACCCTTGAGGAAACACCAACCATCATTGTTGCTTGAGATTCAGCTCTGGTTAGTGGATTGATAAACAAGACTCAGTATGTTTGATCAGCAGAATTGCACCGGTTACAGTTGAGGTACATTTACTGGATTCTCAAGATATGGACTACGATGCCACGCTCAAAAAGGTAAGCGAGGTTGTAGAACTCATGTATTAGCAACTTGCGAAAGACGGTTGCACCTACGTGGTCTACTTTTAAAAGAACACCTCGGGGTCCTTGTTGGGGAGATGATACAAGGATAACGAAGTTCTTAAACTTCTTCTCTTTCAACGAACGATCAGTCAGTGGCCGGGTGTGGAGGCAACTTCTTCCAGTAGACGGAGGTAACAACCAACCATCTCAAGAGTAGTCCACACATGCATGACCGACTTGGGATTATTCCCGAAGGAACAAGAAAACTTTACTCGAATCCACGGCGACAACTTTCACCATAAGCACACGAACTCGAGAAAGTCACTTCGAACGTCCAGAACACAACTTCGTGATAACACAAAGATGATTCTGAGAAGTTCCCAACATTGTTGCCAAGTTTTCAACATGAACCTCTTGCAACTTGGACGATTAGAAATGTCATCGATGGGCTCGACAACACACTTATCAAACACTCCAATGAGAAGGGTTTATATAGTACATGAACAAGGCAAAATATTGCTCAGACCAGAGGACATGAAGGTGTACTCGGGCAAAACACCATGAGTGAAAACACCATCAGGATAGCCCTTGAATCTGGACTTGATCTGACGATAGCCCAAATCAAATCAAGGTTGGAATGATAGCATGTCCACGAAGGAGATACTATTTAGCTTCAACACGAGGAGAACTAGATATCCCTTAATGAAGGGTCAAGTTAGGCTGAGCTTTTGTCTTTCAACTCTCCAAGTTGTTGTTTATGCTCGACCAACTAGTCCAGGATATCCAGCACTGTTTCTTGGAGAAAAGAGTAGTTCAAACTACCCCTTGCTTAGACATTACGGTCAGGTAACAAACCTGGTGATACTTCTAGAAAGACAACCAGAATATCACAACCTACCGGTATGTCTCGGAGTTTGAAAGGAATCTTGCTTTTCAAGGCAACTGATATGGTCTTGAGAGCTTCGGCATGGACCCAACTCTTTGACCAAGAATGTGCACCGGAATGAACGGATTTGGTAACACGGTCAACATCCAGTAGAGACCGGGTGACCAATAATGCAAAGAAGGATACAGATGTTCCTTAGATTTTCCGAAGCAATGGAAATTGCTAGGAACATCTGATGCACACCTCAATGCACTGACCCATCATACTCAAGCATCCAAACTTGGAGGAAGGGGGTGAATACGGTAAGAGCATCACTTCATCAACAAGGCCATGAAACTTAACAAGACCTCTTAATACAAAATAAAGCAATACTCGAAGGTGGAACTGAACAGAATGGAAGCTGATGAAACTTCTTTATTCTGTGGATTACAAAACTTTGACCTGGTTCTAGAGATGAACGAGGTACTGGAATTTGTTTCTCCCGACATTCCAAGGTGGAACGTTCTGACGGATCACAAGAGCAAATGCATTGGAAAAATCAAACACACATATGCAACCCGTATTTCAAACAGTAGATGAGGTTTGGAAGCAAGCAAAGAATAGGAACGTGCTCTTGGAAAATACTGAGATCACGTTGGATGCACGGGGCAATACTCATGTGTAGAACCCATGCAAAAGGTTGGTATAGCTGAACCAAGAACAAAGATGTGGAAGCCACAATGATCACTCTTGTTGTGATCCCTTTTGATTCCAAAGAAAGCCTATGGCTATTGGAGTTGATTTCCTAGCCACCCTGAGGTGGAACAGATTCCTCAGGATCCAAAGGAACGGAACTTGGGTTAAAGGTCAGCATCCTGTACTGATAGCGTGAGCATCAGATAGTTGAGAAACCATACGATTCAACCCACCGCAATTCAGCACATTCCGGGACCTTCAGTTCAAGTCCAAGGTTGAAAACGTCGAGAAAGGAATAACTACTCTCTGAGTGCCTTGAAGGACACTACGAGTAGCAATCATGGAGTATCTTTCCGAGAAGACAAACTTAGCTCCGGGAGAACTTGAGCAGAGGATAACAGATACATTCGAGATGGAAAGAAGATCTCGAGGTTCAGGATTTTGAGACTTTATAACATGTAAGAAGGTGGAATCCACGCAACCCTGAGAGATTAGAATGGAAAGAAAATCTCCCAGTTTAAGAGATAACGGAACACGGAACACACACGACTCTAGAACTGAACACTAGGTCAACTTGGGTAAACGACGTCCTTGCCAAAGAAGGCACCTAGGTTTTGAATGACTAGAAGAGATAGCAAAACCTTTTCAAATCCAAAACAGATAAGGAGACCCAGAGTTAGAGCGATACCAGGTAAGGAGTAAAAAGAATCCTAAGAAGGTTTTCACAATCCACTTGAAGTTTCAAAGTAGTTTTCAAAAACACTAGACTCAACAGCGACCAAGCAGTAAGGTTTTCCTACAGGCAGTCCTGCTCTGATACCAAAACTTGTCACGACCCCGGACCCAAAGATATACATACCGTTATGTGCTCCTAGCCATGGACTCACAAGGGCTTCAGGGTTACCAGCCCCGGCCGCAACAAACAACGGCAGGCAGACTGGATTCATCGGCACGTAGTCCGGATCCCCAGTCTACTACTCCTTGTGTCCACGCTAGTCATAACCAACTACGCATATCAAAGCGTCCACGAATCGAATGAAACTGAAGGAAACGGGACCAAAGCTATACAGAGATGCTATGTGTCCAGAAAGTGCAACAACAATCGAGGGTTACTGGGGTTACCTCGCCCCAGGCCGATCAAATCGACAGGCGGGCTCGGACATGGATCATCGGCTCCACAACCCCTCGACTGCGACAACTATGCAGGCATAGCCAAAACTGTATAACAATGAGCTCGAAACCAACAATCGATCAAAGCAGTACTCTAAACATGAAACTTGTATTGAACAGGTGTTACTAGAGTATAGCTTACAAACAGAGGTCACATGACCCAACATTACATCAGACAACGGAAGGCAAATTATGTTGCTAATCAACAAGAACCAAAAAGGCCTAAGAGGCCGCAACATAAGGCGACGTCCCAGCCCATAGATTCCAGGCTGCTACCTGGGAACCCCGAACTACTCGTCGATGTCCACGTTGAATCACCACCGATGTGAGATCTTCTCCTGAACCAAAATTAAGCAAACCTGAGTACGGGAGGTACTCAACAAGACTTAGTTAACCTATTATATATCTGCTATTTCGAAAAGGGTTTCATGAAGGCTGATTTGCGTAAAGCAATATTTGTTTTGCAAGTTGAGGAAGGAATAGCACGTTTCATGGAGTATCTTGAAAACAGATGAGAAAGCTACTCAACTACTGATATCATCATCTTTTAATCCACCAAATCATTTCAGCACCTCGTGCTTCGAAGATCACCTCCTCCAGTTGTTCCACACTAACTCATGCTACAAGGTAACCCCTCTCGGCATCTCCGAGGAGGCATCCTTCAATCGTTATCAACAAGTTTTAGTCATTCCGTTCAAGTTGTCTATGATCACAGAATCCGTCACCAAGTCGTCTTTAATCGCAGACACGGCTTTTCGAAAAGATTTAACCCTGCAGGGGTGTACAACTTTACCCACACGTACCAACCGACTCTTAGTGCCACCGGGTTGGCACTAGTCCGGGAAGTGCCGGCAGAGGGTGGTCGATTCCCAGCCTTTACCTTGTCGAACCATATCCATGAGTCAACCCAAACAGGGCCACCCCGTCAACAGGGAGTTGGCCACCTCCTGACGGCACCTGTTCTGTGAGTCGGGAACAAGATCCGTGTACGTCCATCACTTGTCCCGGTCACGACCTAGTTTTCTCCAAAACATTTTCCGACTCACACGCAGATGGAAAGCTCAAACTACGTGGCTCATGGATAAGGTTAAACAAGTTAGTCAGCCGGGCGGGGTTCATCGGCCCACGTGTGGCTGTACGCTCAGTCTTGGCTCGAAGGTGAGAACTCGCTCCTAGGGGCATGAACAGGACAAAACGCCACAACCCATTGTGGCCTCACATCCATGCCGTGATTAGTCAAGTTATCAAAGGTAATTCAAATCATAAACACCTGACATAGTAGATTCACGCATTGACCAGAATCATCAACTAGGCATGGCTAAGCAAGACTCACAAGGTTTAGCGGAGCGCGCACAAACAAACCTATAGCTGCTAGGTGAAGTGGATCAGGATATCTAGGTTATGCAGTATATAGGAGAACTCTATCTACTGACATCAAATAGTTTGGAACCGAATGCAAAGTACGAGATTCAAATCACTTTGAAATCATATATGAGCAGATAAGAGGTTATGCTTGCCTTGGTTATAAGAAAACCAGATAAAGTCTTCAGGAATAAGTGCTTGACTTGTCGGTTAGGATCAAGTATTCGTCATTGGATTGCTGGCCTTCTCTTCGGGGTCACGTTCTACCGAGGGGGAAACAAACACCGAAAGAGAAATAACAATCAACACATGGCATCGATGCAATGCGCAATATGTATGCATGAGCAGGTTAATGCACTGGAATAAAGCCCTAGACATGATCAATGGGTTGCTAGGGTTCGTATGTTAGTTATAAAATTTTACTGAAATTTGCCCGAAATGGACCCCGGAGGGGGTTTCGGACGGTTATGAAAGTGAGTACCATTTTGGTTGCTCAAATGGGATTGAAAACATCATAACTAGATTCCAAATGTCATTTTGAGCAAAATGGTATATAACTTTTAATTTTCTAATTTTATTGAATAAAAACTTATTTTTCTATTTTTAATTGAATTAAACAGCATTAAATAATGTTCATTTTTCAACTTGGTCAAACATATATGAAAAAGGCATTTTTGGGTAGAGCTCATTTTTCTGAACAAAACCATATATTATTTACATTTTTCTGAGCAATATTTTGGAAGATATTAATTAACCAAAATTATTCATTTTCTGGAATTTCTTGAATTTACTAAAATGAAGATTATGACATCAGCGTGATGTCACTGTGACATCACGCGGAGACAACCTTCTCTGTTGATCATGCGATTGATTGATTCTGCGCAAAATCTCACGAATTGAGATGCTCCACTATCTAGAGGAGGCGACGACGAATACAACGGTGGTCGCGCCGCTCGGAGATGTCCGCCGGAGACTCGCCGGCGTGGAGTTTTGCGGAGGCCGACGGCGGTGCACGCCGGTGATGACGAAATCGACGGTGAGGAGCTCAATGGAAAGCACGGGGAGGGTGCCTAGCTCACCTTAAACATGTTGGAGAGGACGGTGAGGTAGGAGGAGGCCAGGAACGTCGGCAATGGCGCCTGGCACAGTTTGGCCGTCCGGGGAGGAGACACCGGAATTCTCGGCCCCTAGGCCATCTCCCCTGCTCCGCTCGCTCGAGGTGAAGGAGGGGACCTAGGCGGAGCTCGTAGGCGTTTCGGGGCGGAGAGGGAGGCGACGTAGCGGCGGCGGCGACGGATCACGGCGGGGTCGGTTTTCGGCTAGGGTTTCGAGTTCGTCCGGGACAGAGAGAGAAGAAGAGGGTGCTCGAGGGGGTTTCTGCGAGGGCGGGGAAGAGGTCGGGACGCCTCCCCGACGTGCTTATCCCCACGGGAAGGGGTAGCAGGAGGTGGCAGCGCGCCGCCCTCGTCGTGCGTCCTTCTGGCGGGAGCTTGAAGAAAGAGGAAAGAAAAAAGAATTTTCCGAAAACCCCCTGTAAGTTCTGGAAATTACCAGGAGGTCCTTTTCCATTTAAAAACAGAACAGAAACCACTGTTTTGAGGACCTTTTTGTGAACAGAAAAAAAATTGGCAAAATACTTTTTGAAAACCTTATGAAATTTGCAAGCTCACCATGTATTTGCTTTCCAAAATTGAAATTATTTTTAGAACAAAATTTTGGGAACCAAAATGAGTGCTTTTTGTGGGATTTTCTCAAACCGATTAAATTCACAATTTAATTTGGTTCAAACATGAATAAAATTTTGTTTGATGCATGTAGGATATGAACACACACCACACACCCTAATGTAGCAAACTTTGGGATGTTACACACCCTGAGGTAAAACAGATCCCTCGGGATCCAAAGAAACAGAATTTGGTTTAAAGGTCAGCATCCTATACTGGTAGCGTGAGCATTACATGGTTAAGAAACCATATGACTCAACTCACCACAATTCAGCACATTCCGGGACCTTCGGTTCAAGTCCAAGGTTGAAAACTCAACAAAAGGAGTAACTACTATATGAGTGTCACAAAGGACACTTCAATTAGCAATCACGAGGTATCTTTAAAAAGACAAACATAACTCTGGAAGGATATGAGTAGGGAATAACGGATACATTCGAGATGTAAAGGAAATCTCGAGGTTTAGGATTTAGAACTTCGAAACATGTAGGAATGTGGAATCTATAAAACTTTGAGAGATTATGAATGGAAGGAAATCTCCCAGTTTAAGAGATACAACGGAGTAAGGAACACACACGACTCTAGAAACTTTAACACTAGGTCAACTTGGGTAAATGACGTCCTTGCCAAAGAAGGCACCTAGGTTTTGAATGACTAGAAGAGATAGCAAAACCATTTCAAATCAAAAAAGGTAAGGTGACCCAGAGTTAGAGCGATACCAGATAAGGAGTAAAAAGAATCCTAAAGAGATTTTCACAATCCATTTGAGGTTTAAAAATAGTTTTCACAATCACTAGACTCAACATCGACCAATAGCAAGGGTTTTCCTACAGGCAGTCCTGCTCTGATACCATGACTTGTCGGACCCCGGACCCAGAGATATACAAACTGTCATGTGCTCCTAGCAATGGACTCACAAGGGCTTCAGGGTTACCATCCCCGGCCGCAACAAACAACGGCAGGAAGACCGGATTCATCGGCACGCAGTCCGGATCCCCGGCCTACTACTCCTTGTGTCCATGCTAGTCATAACCAGATATGTATACCCAAGCGTCCACGAGTCGGATGAAACTGAAGGAACGGGACCAAAGTTATACAGAGCTGCTATGTGTCCAGAAAGTGCAAGAACAATCGAGGGTTACTGGGGTTACCTCGCCCCAGGCCGAATATCTTCGGCAGGCAGGCTCGGACATGGATCATCGGCTCCACAACCCCCTCGACTGCGACAACTATGCAGGCATAGCCAAAACTGTATAACAACGGGATCGAAACCAACAATCGATCAAAGCAGCACTCTAGACATGAAGCTTTATTAAGCAAGTAATATTAGAGTATAGCTTACAAACAGAGGTCACATGACCCAACATTACATCAGACAACGGAAGGCAAATTATGTTGCTAATCAACAAGAACCAAAAAGGCCTAAGAGGCCGCAACATAAGGCGACGTCCCAACCCATAGATTCCAGGCTGCCACCTGGGAAACCCCAAACTACTCGTCGATATCCACGTTGAATCACCACCGAACTGAGGAACTCCACCTGAACCAAGTTGAAGCAAACATGAGTACTGGAGGTACTCAGCAAGACTTAGTTAACCTATTATATATCTGTTTTTTCATAAAGGATTTATGAAGGTTGTTTTGCGTAAAGCCAACTTTGTTTCGAATAGAGGGAGATAGAGAAGTTTTTCACAAATCTTTTAAAAGAACACCTTTTCCTCAGTAATGTACTCAGAACCTCCGAAGCATCATCTCCAACACATGATAACCGGAACCACCTCTTGCAACTAATCATTCATTGCCAACATCTTTTACGTCAGGTTCAAGTTATCTATGATCTCAGGATCCGTCACCAAGTCGTCCTTAACCGCGGACACGGCTTTTCGAAAAGATTAAACCCTGCAGGGGTGTACAACTTTACCCACACGTATCAACCGACTCTTAATGCCAAGCTATTGGCACAATTCCGACGATGTGCCGGCAGAGGGTGTCTGACCACGATCTTTCCCTTGCTTCGCCTATTCCATGAGTCGCTCCGAGTAGAGATGGACCGCCAATAGGGAGTGGCCATCTCCTGCCTGGTCTCTATCGTTGTGCGCAATGCTCGACGGTTACCTACCCGCAGAGCGCCGATACACCACCACGTCCTAGTTTTGAAAACATTTTGATATTCCCCGCAAATCCAAATGGAACGCTTGAACTAGGCAACTCATGGAACAAACTAGACAAGTTGAAACCGAGGGGAATCCAATCCCCGTGTGGTTGCACGATCAGTCTTGGCTTCAAAGGCGAGAACTCGCTCCTAGGGGCATGAACGAGGCAAATCACCACATCTCATGTGGCAGCTCATCCAAGCCTTTAATCATATTAAACACACATCTCGAAACTTACCACGTCATCCTGTCATACTAGATTCATTTCGTAACTCTGATTCATCAACCGGATGGAGCAGAGATCAACAGACATGTATGACTAAGCATGGCATATTTGAGGCTCTGGCGATACACACAAACAAATCCTATGTCTGCTAGGAGCAGTGAATCATGATATCTGGGTTATGCAAATAAATAGGACACTATCTATTGACTGAAGATACTTTGTAAAAGCATGCATCGTACGAGAAGGAAAACACTTCGAAAACATATATGGGCAGATAAGAGGTTATGGTTGCCTTGGTTATAAGAAAACCAGATAAAGATCTTCTGGAATAAGTGCTTGACTTGTCGGTTAAGATCAAGTATTCATCATGGAGTTTTTGGCCTTCACTTCGGAGTCGCGTTCTACCGAGGGGGAAACAACACCGAAACAAAGAAGAACAATCAACCATGGCATCGATGCTATGCGCAATATGTATGCATGAACAAGTTAATGCACTGATATAAATCCCTAAACATGATCGTTGGGTTGCTAGGGTTCGTATGTCAAATATGCAATTATACTAAAATTATCCCGAAATAGACCCCGGAGGGGCACTTCGGACAATTCTGAAAGTGGGTGCAATTTTAAAAGCTCAAATGGGTTTGAAAACATCATAACTGGATTGCATTTGTCATTTTGAGCAATTTGGTATATAACTTATATTTTTCTAATTATATTGAATAAAAACTTATTTTCTCCATTTTAAATGGATTAAACAACATTAAAGAAAATGCTCATCTTTGAACTATGTCAAACATGTGTGAAAATGACACATTTGGATAGAGTTTATTTTTCTAAACATTTTGGTACCTTCCTTTTATTTTTCTGAGTTATAAAACAATAGTTATTGAATTTACAAAATTAAACCTTTTTCTGTAATTTCCTGGAAATATTAAAAAGGGAGTTATGACATCACTGTGACGTCATCCTGACATCAACAATGGCCACAGAGGCTCTATTGTGGAAGGAATTGGTCGATCCGTCGCAAATTGGACGAAACCAATTGGGGCATCGGAAAGAGGAGTTCAAGGCGAGCCTGAAAGTGGCGTCGGTTGGCCGAATGGCTACCGGAGCTATCGGCGGTGACCAAAGGCGGAGCAAGTCCCACGGCAACAGCCGTCTACAGGAAGGGAGGAAGCAGGGAGAGGGCATGGGAATGTTCATGAGCTCACCGTGATGCTGTTTATGTGGTTAGATGAGGCTGAGGCGGCCGGAATAAGCGGCAACAAGCGCGGCGGCCGGCGGGCGGACTCGGGGAAGATGGGGTCGATTCCGGCGGTTCGGGCACATCTACTCGATTCCTTCGCACATGGAGGAGAGGAGAGGACGACGGAGCTGAAGGTGACAACGGAAGGGCTCGGCGTGGCCTGTACCGGCGGCGCCATGGAGGTTAACCGGAGCTAGGGTTTCGGGTTCGGTTAGCAAAAGGAACAGAGAGAGGGGGTGGTTCGAATGGGAGAGAGGAAGAGGACCACGGCGCTCTCGAGTCCTATCCGCAGAGGAAGGCCAACCAGGAGGTGGCAGAGGGCGGCAGCGGCGTCGACACGCAGGTGTTGCCTTCTGTCCGGTGGAGGAAGAAGAAAGAATAAAAACATTTTTCAGAAAACCCCCTTGGAACTTTGGGAAACCATGAAGAGGTCCTTTTCTATTTAAAAACTGAGAGGAAAACAAAGTTTTGAGGGCCTTTCTGTAACCACAAAATTTGGCAACAATACTTTTTGGAAAACTCATCAAATTTCCAACCTTGCCATGTTTTTCTTTGGTGAATTTGAATTACTTTTAAGTACGAAATTTTGGAACCCATTTTAAGTACTATTTGTGGGATTTTTCTCAAACCATTTAAATTCACAATTTAAATTGTTTCAACATGGTTTAAATTTTTGTTCTCATGCATGTATGATATGAACACAACATCACAACCCTTTGGTAATAAAATTTGGGATGTTACACCGTACTGCATCCACGTCTCGATACGCATTACCACGTACCTAGTAAGTTGAACCACACGCCTGTACGGCTCCAGGATACGCGGGATTCACCTCAACTGCTCCATTGACTTTGCCTCCGGGTAGGAGAGCAGCTACCTCTATCCGGATCACCCAAGTTCTACTTGGTTGACCCAGACAGATGCTTGAATCTCCTCATTAGTCTCTTGTTCATCCTACCGGGTAGCTCGTCTCGGCAGCCATCGACTGGATACTATCCTATCTGGCACGTACCTACTAGGTACGGCCGAACTTGGTAACAAGTATCATGAACTCCAATTACCATCTTTCTTACCCCTACTCGGGGGTATCCCCCCGACACTCTTCACGACTACACCTTAGCTCATACTAAGTGTGGCGCAAAGACGGCGATCCAATTTGCCTTGGCGAACAACGTCCAAGGTGATTTGGAGAAGGCGTACTCGGTGCCTCCCAGGGACAACGTGGGCAAAAAGGGAGCGCTCAAACCTTTTGACGATCATGCTGATAAGATGGCCAAGATGTTGTCGGAGTTAGTGTCGTGCGGCTGTGGCACCAAAACTTATGCAAGCGGGGCTGCTTCTGGGAAATCTGTTGTCCGTTAGAGTGGGCAACATTGTTGCTTTGTTTCGTGGTCTTGTAATGAACCTTAAATTATGCCTGAAACATTTTGAATGCTAGGGTTTGAAGTGTTTGGCAGCAATTTCTCCTTGCTTTACTTCGTATTCTCCCGATGGGAGTAGCCCTCGGTCACTCGGAAGTGTTTTCTTGATGTAAACGTCGAGTGGCCCTTAGCTCTGCGACTCAACTCTTTGCGTGTTCTTCGTCCTGTGCAGGTTGTCGATTCTGGCGCTGTATCGTTGAGTGCGCCTGTACCTTCGACCGCACCTTTGCTGACATATACAAATATGCTCGCTTCTCTCCGTGGCCGTATTTCAGATGGCGAACATAAGCTGAAGGCTTTTCAAGGTGTGGCGGATGTTACCAACTCCAAGCAAAAGCTTGCTGGTGAGCGCGAACAGTTCGTCATTGAGGAATTGGCCAGTGTTGCGAAGAGTTTGTTGTGTAAGTTCCACAAGCCCCCCAGTCAGTTCGGTATAAGTAGTGTGTGCTTACAATTTCTGTGTTGCTGCAGTTATCGAGCCTGATGCAGTGTTCGAAGGTCAATGGGTGAATAACAGGATAGCTTGCGAGTCCAGCTGTTCGAACCCTCATGTGTGCAACTTCTGGTCCGATCAAAGTAGAGGTTTCATCTTGGCGACTTTACAATATCGAGTGTGTCAAGTGCAGGTTTTTGTCGAGTCATGCCGAGAGGCTATTACTTTGGTTCATCGGACCTATTATCCCTTTGGGACTATGTCTGATCGACTGAGCGCACTGCTGAGGACCTTTCGTCGAGTGGAAGATGTTCGCGAGTGTGTGCGTCATCAGCTTGTCTGCGGAGCTCAGGTTGGTCTTGCGTTTGTGCAGCTGTGGCACCCAGAGGTGAACTTCAATTCTGTAGTGAAGCTACCTGTCACCCAAGGGGTTCCTGTGGATTTTGGTCCTCATTACAAGGTGGCGCGCCGTGCTGCTGAGCGAATTGTTTGGCTAACTGCTTCCGAGACAGAGCGATTCCTTCGGCAAGGTGCTAGTCGATAGTAGTTTGGTTGAAAGGTGTTTGTATCTTGTATTTTTGCGATTGTTGAAGGTGTGTGAAGGTGTGTACCTTGTGACCTTGTGAATATTTGTTTAGTTGTAATTGTGATCATGAGTTGTATGCTAGTGTGGCGTAGCCCCCGTCCGTTTGGGTGTGACCTTTTTAGCATGTATTTGATTTTCGATAACTGCGATATGTAGTCAAAGAAATCTTTATTGCTATGGCTGAGAAGCCATGTGTTTGCTCGAGTTACATCGTGGCTGAAGCAGCCTTATTCGTGAGTAGATTACACTCCTAAGGATAGAATTTTCCCAGGTGCGCCACGTTCCACGGGTTGGAGTACATGCCGCTTGTTTTTGGGTTCTTCAAACGATAAGCGCCTCTAGGGATAACTTCGTGTATGATGAAGGGTCCTTCCCATGGTGGCTCGATGTAACATCCCAGTGTTTGGGAGGTTATAAGGATCTAAATTTAATATGTGCATTTGCAAAGCATGCATCTAAAAGTACGGGAAATTTTGGCGCGAAAGTTTAAACGAATCAAAGTGACCAAAGTTTCACTTGACATGATGAAATAGGTCTAGTTCATCTAGTCAAGAGTGCATTTGGAATGATCTTTATAACAAGTATCTTAGGAAACCAAATCATCTGGTTACACAAACCATAAATTGGTTTTGACCAACACAAACTATCAACAACTTTAACACAAGTCTAAAAGTGACTTGGGATAATTCACTAGGTATCTAGAACTCAAAGAGGGGTGAGTAACCAAATCTCATAACTGATAATCATAATTTCAGAAATAAGTAATACACAACTTAACCATCTCATTAACAGAGATGTGATCTTCTATAAAACAACAACTCCCTAAGTTATCAATTCATCTCCACAACATCTCTATAAACCATCCCATAAGTATCAGGTGAACCATCACAAGTAAATAACAAAGTTTCAATAGAACACAAGTGATACAAACAAGTATTAACTTAAACCCCACAAGTGGGAAATGACATAATAATTGTATTAACATATTTATCGAATATGTACATATCTCCTCAACCATAAAAGAAGTACCTAAGAGAAGATATAAATCTTCTTAAACTACTGTTAAACCTTGATCATTACATATGATCTTCCCAAATCTCTATATCTGGATTATGAATGACAAAGTTAATAAAGTGATGAATATAAAGTAGATCATGACACCTGGGAGAACAAATAACAACTTTGACATAAGTCCTTAAACCTCAATAACTTTGACATGCTCATTGCTTCAATCATGTTATACAAGTGAGCATATGAAATCTCAACACATCAATGAACTATTAGATCAATTTACTATCAAGTCATCATTCAACAAACACTCCACATTTCTATCCAAATTATCATTCAACAACAAAAGTATCTCTGGATACAATTAAGGAGTAACAACAAATTATAACCTCTCGTAGAGGAAGTAAATTGAAAACTAAGTAAGCCAATCTTGTATGGTATAAGAACATATCTTATGGGAAATAAAATAAGAAGTTTATGGAAGGATAATAAAATCATAAAGTAACTCTTAATATAGATCTTGTTATGTTGTCTAGACCATTCTATCTTGTTCCCAATCTTCTCTAAATCATTCTGCAAGAGAAGCAACTCACAAGAAAGGAGGAACTACCACAGGAAGATCTTCAAGAAGATTATTTAGAGTGTTCTAGAAGTGCTACTCTAACCTATTATAAGAGTACTTGGAAAACTCTTATATATTGATCTGATCTTATTAACACTCTTGAAACAGTGTGATACTCCAATGTTAGTGCTATATAGAAGTAGTTTGGTAACAAGCCTGTACACCTTGTTAACAGATCACTTTTGTATACTCAAACAATTGAGTGTCATATACAAACAAACATAAGGTTGAATAGTCTAGTACATCTCATCCTATTGTACATGAGTAGTAATTTGGAGGCAAGTCTGATCCACTTGTTAACAAATTCTACTTATATGCATAGGGTAACTTGATGTTATAAAATACACCTCCATTCTGTTATATATACAAAATCATGACCCTAAGTGATGAATCGTCGGGAGATATGAAATCTTACTTTGAATGACATGCAATTGAATTTGAATTCAAACTAAATATTTAAAGTTATAGATATAACAGTATAAGAAAATAAATGATAGTCATTCATTAGTTCAAGTCTTCATTGGATAGAATACAATTCAAGGAGTTAATAAAACAAAAATAAAGACTTTATAAATTTAAAACAATAGTACATTGTCTTTACAAACATATTCACAATAAAAGGAAATTACAAAAGAATAAACTTTATTGATAATCAAATAATAATACAAAGTTATTACATAGTTCAACAAATGGAAAATTACATGTTATATTACAAGTTGACAATTACAAAAAAAAAATTCCTAATCTAAATCTTGCAAAGTTCCAGTCTCCAATTTATCTTCTGTTCCTGCAAAATAAACAAGAAGACAAATAAAAGTAAAAGTGGAGGTGGAGGGGATTAGTACCCTCAGATTTGGCAGTACGATGCACTGCTAATCTCATCACTGGGTTAAGTAAATTACATGTAGTATATATCAAAATCAGTTAAAGTGCCTCAGACCAACATCATGGGAAGTACCAGGTAATACAAGTGGCAAGCCAAAAATAAGTACAGCACCAGGATAAGACCAAGTGCAAACCGAGTACACCTCCCAGGAAATATCCTAGGCAACGTAGACAAGCACAAAGCACACTCACCAGCACACTTTGGTGCTGTCAAGACCCTGTTGTGGTATAAATACCACATCAGCCGCAAGAGAGAGGAGACCAAGCTCACTTTTCCCTGTTCACTGCTCGAGCTACACAGCTCCAGCAACACAGATAGAACCACAAACCAAACCACCCAAATCCCTACTGGGAATTGATCAACAGGTAATACATCCAGCAAGATCACACCAAGGCCAGGCCAGGAGCTAGAGGAGCAGGCCTGAAGCACAACCACCACAAGCTCACAAGCAGAACATGGAAAATAGCTCAAGGGAAAGTGGATCAAGAAGCCAAGATCCATCAAGAAATCACAGCCACAACCTCAACACCCTAAGGTGATTTCTACACACATCCTAGCAAGATATCTTGCTAAATTATGCACAGAAACGTGGGCTGGGATTTATTTCCCTCAGTCTTGCATAGGGATGCTATGCTACACACATCCCTGGGAGATTTAAAAGCACAAGGAGAGCATCTGTTCTTATTAAATCAGTGCCTCAGCCTTTGCATCACAGGCTTGGCCAAGAAAACAAGAAAGGACATGTTCTTATCAGTTTAGAAATCCAAAGATGTCCAGAAAATTAAGCCAACTAAGTAAAGTGCTCCAAAGGAAAACACACCAAACACAAGATACCACGAGTGCACCCCCTAGACACGAGATCTGGCAAGCAAACCCAATATCTTGTGTTTAGAATGTTGTTTTGCTCTCAGATTTGGTATCAAGTTCATCGTTGAGCTGTGGATACATTTGGTAATTATCAGTTCCTATCCAAGAGTATAATTGCCTCAATAACATCATCCATGATGGGCTGGCCTAGACAATTGCTCACAGATGTATACCAACAGCACTAGATCATATTAAGCATGTTTATAACCGTGCAAAGTTAATAAGGCACCAGAAGGATAAATCCTACTCCATAGATAAGCACATGGGCACAAAACATCAAGAATCATTGTCCCAAAACAGTACATATGCATGTCCAGGAGACAAGCAAGACATTTTTTTTACCACACTGCACATTTCCTTTTCTAATATATACCACTAGAGTAAATCAAATAATCATAGGATCATTTTGATCTAACAGCAAAGCCACCCGAAATCATACACACAAACCAGTCAGCAGCTACTAAGTACTGGAGGAGAGCACCCACAACATTTAAACCGGAAATTTTATCGGCTACATAGAGTCAAAATCAGCTGCAGCCACCAGATGACCTAACTGAAGAAAATCTTCAGTTAACTACACTGAGAGAGTCCAACCAAGTAATCACAGGGAAGCGGTATGAGCTAGCTCGATGGCTAGGCTCCAGAGCTAGGGCAAAAGGAAGAGTCCGAGAGAGAGAGAGAGAGGTGAGAGGGCAGAGAGAGGAGAGAAGCACTTACAGGTGGTCACCATCGTGGTGACCACATCCAGATGGTGAGGGAAGCACGGCGGCGAGCCGCGGTTGCCTCCAGGAGGCCGTCCCGGCGACGTTGACTCGGCAACCAAGCCACAGAAACAGCAGCAGCAGAACATCAACCTCCAAGAGCATCCAGGGATCACCTAGAGGAGCCCAGGTCACCGGAGAGGTGGTGGAGCACCCGGGTACCCGAACCCTAGGGTTAGGGCAGGGGTTGTCCACGGGAGCCACCGAGGGAGAAAACCAGATCGGGGAAAGAGGTGTAGAAGAGGGCTGGGAGGAGAAGAGGTGGCGCTAGGTCACGGCGGCGGGGTTGGACGGAGAGGAGAGAAGAAATCGCTGGTGGGGAGGCGGGCGATGAGATCGCCTCGGCGTCGCCTTGTGCAGAGGAAGGAGGAGAAGAGGAGGGGGGCTCGGGTCGTGTGTGTGCACCGGGTCTGGTCCGGCCGACCAGACCAGTGGGTTAGGTCCAACCCTAACCCCTGGGGCCACCTGTCAGCCTAGGGGCAGATGGGTAAATACCCTAAAATTTTAATAAAAGAATTATAAAATAATACCTACAATTATACAAATTTCAAATTAATTTGAATTTAAATACTTATAAAATCAGTACAAGTTTTTGGTATATAAACTATTAAACATAATAACACCATAATATTTATAGTCTTAAAATTGATTATTATGGATAGTAATATATAATAAAAACTTGTTTAGAATAAGAAAAACAACTAAGATTATTTCCTTCCAAATTTCTATAGTTAGTCATTTCAAAACATTCCATAATCTATGTTTTCTGAGAAACCAATAAGTACTCAAATAATTAAATAAAATAAAAAAGTAATAGTAGTAATAATAATAACCATTAACTCTGAAAATAATAAATAATTCATAAAATCAGAGAAATACAAGTTATATACCAACATGTTCCAAATGACTTATGCAACTCATCTATGATGTTTTCAAAGCCATTTGACTAAGTTTTCATGTGTTCAATATTTGCCTAGTCATTTATCTCCTTTAAAATCAATAAATTAATAGTTTGTGCAAATCTTTTCAGAATCATTGAATGATGTATTAAATTAAAAAGAAAAGCATTTCCAATTAAAATCTGTTAAACATAAAACATTTTCTTCAACTTATAGAATTGTTTTAAAGGGTATAATGGAATTCTGTAATATTCCATTATAACCATAAATAACTATCACAAATATGATTTTCCTTATTAATAAAACCATGTTTTCATACCTACTAAACCTATCATAACTAGTCACTAACAAGTTGTGTGATGATAGAGTAGTTTTATTAGCTCATCATGTTCAACTAAACTCATTAACATTAGCTCTGCACTTTCGAACATAAAATAAAATGTGTCTATTATCTATTCAATAATTATTTTCCATGTGTTGTTGTTTTGTTATTTAATCAAGTAATAGACACTTTTACCTAAACAAGATAACAATTGTTTGCTAAATAAAAGTGAAACACATGTAAGTCTAACAGAAGTAATAACCACATCACCACAAGTAATGAAACAATTCACCTAAAACTCATAAGATTAAGTTATCATATCAAATATAGCTTACACTTGTAAGCTGGGGTATTTTCCAGGGTATTTCACGATTGCATCTCATTATTATGCATGCATCATGTTGCCAGTGTTTCTGTAGTCCTTACCGGGACTACTTTGCTATCTTTCAGACGTCAGGATGTTCTACGTGACCCTTGACCCGAAGACATGGATTATTATGGTTATTTCAATCTCAGGCAAGTTCATCACTTGCTCATATCCTTTGCAGTACTTCATAACAAACTATTTGCAAAAACCCTATCGTACTACCACCTACTCTCAAAGGAATGCATGATCCTATTTTTATAATAATATGACTACTTGAATGACTACCCGAGTGGTAGTGTTCTATTTGGTGGGCGGATGGAACCATGGTAAGATGAATAGGTCAAAGGAAGGTTCCATCTGCACGGGAACGTATTACCTAGGAACTAATCACAAATGCCGTCAGAACTCGGTGCGCCGTAAATACCGCGTTATCCATGGATCTTCTATGGGGGGAGTAAGTCAGCCGTGATACTTTTCTCGTTCGCATGTCAACGGACTGCCAGAGACGTACGCTGTAGGTCTTGCGGGACTACATGCACATGGGTGGGATCCCTTAATTCCCACGGACTCTGTGGGTCTATGATGGTCTGCCAGGGGCGCGTAGATATCCATCGTGAGGGGTGGAATCAGGCGTTCAACCTGCTGGCAGAAATGGGTGGGCATGCGTTGTGCGGAGAAGCACGGTTTGGCTTGGACCAACAACCGGGCCCCACACCTGAGTGGGAGTGGACAGGAATGTACACCTGGTTGTGCAACATGGTCTTGGTCGTCCATGGGTAAAGTAACGCACCTCTGCAGAGTGTAAAAGGATGTGGCATGTTACCCCATGTTCCGGGAAGGAACTGCGAACGCTACAGGAAAGGCAACTCCATGAAGTTCTAGCTCATGTGATGGTCTGGCGGGCATAGTTTTCAGAATTAAAAGCAACCTCTTGAAGAAAGTTTTACAAAACCTTGCATTAGCTTATGACTCTTTCGAGTCTAAAGCTGTAGTTAGTGCATCAAACTACCCACTATATATCATGAACTTGCTGAGTAACGCTCGTTACTTATTCTATCCCGTTTGACCCCCTGCTTAGAGTTGAAGCATATTGAAGTCGTCATCGTGAAGCCATCACTACCTCATGAGGCTAGGTGGAGTGATCTACTACTTAGTCGGTAAAGCATCGTCATCAACAACGCTGGTGGAGGAGAAGCTATCAAGATGTAGGTAGAGACCATTGTTGGACTTAGCAGTTACAAGCCATAGATTAGGGCTGACATCAGCCGTAGTGGACTAGGTTCTGAGCTAGATTTCTTCTCCGGCTTGGAGCTTCGAATTGCTTTTTCTGATGTTTCATTTGCAAGAGATCTTCTTGATTCGTCAAAGAGATTCTCAAGATTTTGTAATGAAGTTTGTATCCTATAGCTTTGCTTGGACCCGCTGTGTTTCTGTTGTACCACTCTGAGAGATGTAATATTCACGGATAAGTCCTTCTGTGAGTATTATGTCACCGACTTGCGCACTACACATGCAGTGGTGTGCTGGGTCACCACAGATGGTATGAGAGCGAAGCGACCTTAGGTTTAAAACCTTTTAGGAGATCTGTAGGTTGGTAAAGTCTATAGGAAGCCATCTTATCTAAACCACATTTCCTACAACTATGATGATCATTCACTTGAGAATGATGCAATCATACTTGTATAGAATCTTCTTACTCAACTTGAGTAAAGATACTTATCTATTATCTTTATACCTAGGTATGAATATTTAGAAGTCTAGCATGTATTAGTGCTATTGTGAGAAGGAGAGTTCTAATATGGTCAGAGATAATTAAGTCACAGTTATGATTACCCCATTCTATGAATTAATAGGATGGAGTAGAACATGGTATAGAGTAAGCATAGGAAGCATCAAAAATTTATGTTTAAGAATCATGAGAGTCATTAAACCATGGTAACTATGGGATATGAACCATATCCCTATTTATCAAGTCTAGAGGTGAATCATTATAGTATAGTATAGAGTTAGGAGAAGGCATAAGCATTGACGGAAGCTACATTACTACTTCTATGATGTGATCAACAACATGAAGGATCAACAGATGCCATGAGAAGCTTATCATAATCAAGATAAAGTACATCAAATTATATGGTACTTAGTCCTATATGGAACCAAATTAGACAACAACTACTACAGGATCAATTTGTCTTGGTGTATTCCATTGCAGTAAGGCATGCAATTGGAGTAATTACCAAGTCAAAGAGTGGTTGTGTAGAATAGGATTACAAGGTAATATATACCTAATTGTAGTGTATAGCATTTAAGATCCTTGGTACTTGAGATGTTTTACTCTAAGTACTGTTATTTCACAGGCTTTTGATGCATGAGTGATAAATGCATTTGGGATTTATTGGATCTTATTTGGATCTTTGATTGACTAGATCTATACATGAAGATTGAACTTGATGTGCATATGCATGTGCAACAACACTGAGTTCTTTCTTGATGTTACTAGTCTAGAGGGTATATGATTAGTTTGAGAGCGGTCTGAAATCTCAACTGATTGAAGCAACTATCAAAGCTCTGGAAGTCCTTGAATTCAAGAAGGCAGAAATCAACAAAGCACTGATGGTAATGGACCACATTCTACATTTTGTTTGGAATTGGTGAGCTACTACATCAACACATGGTGAGCTACCACAAGTGATGCCAAGAAAATCACATGAGTAGTTATATCATAGAAGGAAACATGTAGTAGTTCGAGAAATAAACTTGTAGAGTTGTTCCATAGTAGTCAACACCCAAAGATGCAGGAAGTAACCAGTGGAATAGGTTGTAGTCATTTGTAGGAAAAGTTAAAACTCGAGGAAACTCGAAGATATTTTTACTAATTAGAAGAGTCTAAGTCAGTGTACACTATTGTGTACAAGATTCTTTGAAAAATATTTATCTTGAGACCATCAGACTGAACCAAATGGAGTCCAAACCATA
Organism: Alopecurus myosuroides; assembly: GCA_028641055.1. NCBI lineage: Eukaryota > Viridiplantae > Streptophyta > Magnoliopsida > Poales > Poaceae > Alopecurus > Alopecurus myosuroides. The sequence goes on along the minus strand of CM054061.1, from coordinate 189,620,323 downwards.
GACAATATCTAGGGTATCGGAAGAATATTATTGGTTATTCATCACCTGGTGGATGTACCAATTGTTTTTCAGAAAGTTGTGAGGGATAGGAAACCATACCTATTCATTGGAGAACAAAACTTGGTATCCACTATGTGGTGGAAATACCACGTGTTCTTCGTGAGACTATTAGGAAGGTCTAGTAACAAGACAGAGTTGTCCGAACAACTGGCATACTATTAGATCATAGTGCAAGATAGTGGAAGGTGAACAATCAAGACAACAAGATACACATGACAAGGTCAACACAAGAAACAGATGTGAAGATTCAACAGTCTACAGAAGTTCTCTCTACCTATCTTAACGTGAGAGAGGTTGAACTTCGGGACGAAGTTCTTGTTAAGGGGAAGATACTGTAACATCCCAGTGTTTGGGAGGTTATAAGGATCTAAATTTAATATGTGCATTTGCAAAGCATGCATCTAAAAGTACGGGAAATTTTGGCGCGAAAGTTTAAACGGATCAAAGCGACCAAAGTTTCACTTGACATGATGAAATAGGTCTAGTTCATCTAGTCAAGAGTGCATTTGGAATGATCTTTATAACAAGTATCTTAGGAAACCAAATCATCTGGTTACACAAACCATAAATTGGTTTTGAGCAACACAAACTATCAACAACTTTAACACAAGTCTAAAAGTGACTTGGGATAATTCACTAGGTATCTAGAACTCAAAGAGGGGTGAGTAACCAGATCTCATAACTGATAATCATAATTTCAGAAATAAGTAATACACAACTTAACCATCTCATTAACAGAGATGTGATCTTCTATAAAACAAAAACTCCCTAAGTTATCAATTCATCGCCACAACATCTCTATAAACCATCCCATAAGTATCAGGTGAACCATCACAAGTAAATAACAAAGTTTCAATAGAACACAAGTGATACAAACAAGTATTAACTTAAACCCCACAAGTGGGAAATGACATAATAATTGTATTAACATATTTATCGAATATGTACATATCTCCTCAACCATAAAAGAAGTACCTAAGAGAAGATATAAATATTCTTAAACTACTGTTAAACCTTGATCATTACATATGATCTTCCCAAATCTCTATATCTGGATTATGAATGACAAAGTTAATAAAGTGATGAATATAAAGTAGATCATGACACCTGGGAGAACAAATAACAACTTTGACATAAGTCCTTAAACCTCAATAACTTTGACATGCTCATTTCTTCAATCATGTTATACAAGTGAGCATATGAAATCTCAACACATCAATGAACTATTAGATCAATTTACTATCAAGTCATCATTCTACAAACACTCCACATTTCTATCCAAATTATCATTCAACAACTAAAGTATCTCTGGATACAATTAAGGAGTAAAAACAAATTATAACCTCTAGTAGAGGAAGTAAATTGAAAACTAAGTAAACCAATCTTGTATGATATAAGAACATATCTTATGGGAAATAAAATAAGAAGTTTATGGAAGGATAATAAAATCATGAAGTAACTCTTAATATAGATCTTGTTATGTTGTCTAGACCATTCTATCTTGTTCCCAATCTTCTCTAAATCATTCTGCAAGAGAAGCAACTCACAAGAAAGGAGGAACTACCACAGGAAGATCTTCAAGAAGATTATTTAGAGTGTTCTAGAAGTGCTACTCTAACCTATTATAAGAGTACTTGGAAAACTCTTATATATTGATCTGATCTTATTAACACTCTTGAAACAGTGTGATACTCCAATGTTAGTGCTATATAGAAGTAGTTTGGTAACAAGCCTGTACACCTTGTTAACAGATCACTTTTGTATACTCAAACAATTGAGTGTCATATACAAACAAACAGAAGGTTGAATAATCTAGTACATCTCATCCTATTGTACATGAGTAGTAATTTGGAGACAAGTCTGATCCACTTATTAACAAATTCTACTTATATGCATAGGGTAACTTGATGTTATAAAATACACCTCCATTCTGTTATATATACAAAATCATGACCCTAAGTGGTGAATCGTCGGGAGATATGAAATCTTACTTTGAATGACATGGAATTGAATTTGAATTCAAACTAAATATTTAAAGTTATAGATATAACAGTATAAGAAAATAAATGATAGTCATTCATTAGTTCAAGTCTTCATTGGATAGAATACAATTCAAGGAGTTAATAAAACAAAAATAAAGACTTTATAAATTTAAAACAATAGTACATTGTCTTTACAAACATATTCACAATAAAAGGAAATTACAAAAGAATAAACTTTATTGATAATCAAATAATAATACAAAGTTATTACATAGTTCAACAAATGGAAAATTACATGTTATATTACAAGTTGACAATTACAAAAAAAAATTCCTAATCTAAATCTTGCAAAGTTCCAGTCTCCAATTTATCTTCTGTTCCTGCAAAATAAACAAGAAGACAAATAAAAGTAAAAGTGGAGGTGGAGGGGATTAGTACCCTCAGATTTGGCAGTGCGATGCACTGCTAATCTCATCACTGGGTTAAGTAAATTACATGTAGAGCATTGTTTTTACCTGCATTAGATCATGACACTGCTGCTTGTTCACGGCTTGACGAGGACAGTGCAGCTGCTGGTACGCACATTGATGAGCTTGTTAAACTTGCACCCGAGGGAGGTATAGTTTCGGACAGTGAGCAATTATCGCTTCCATCCGCTGCCGACGGCACAACTCCACCACGTTTTCCTCTGCCGTGCGCTGCCGTGGCCCCAAAATGCGCCATTCCGCTGCCGTGTGTTGCCGCTGGGCAACATATCAGCCCGTCGATGCCGATGGACGAAACGACAGTGAGCTCGCCCACGCCAACGGCTGATGTACCATCTTCTGTAACGACTTGGTACGGCACAGAGGGAAGACCCGTGGATTATGGCAGGAAATCGATACTTATGATCAAGCCAACGCTCTCTGTTATTTCCCCTATGCTCAAGGGAGATGCTACTGATATTGTTCAGAAGGAGGCAGGTGGGCTGTATTGCGGACGGGAGGGGGAAACACCAGCAGGTGATGTATCACCGAAGCTGATTCCTGGAGGGGGTTCTGCTACTAGCAAGGTATTGCCACGGGACAGTGTGGTCGCGTCTACTCCGAGCTCCAAGACCAGGCCTTCGGTGGAAGAAGTGGTGGCATTTGGGGGAGTACCTGAGCCCGGGAGTGTGGGGCTCCGTGCTAGTGCGCGGCTGCGCGCACACCCAGACGCCGACACGCCCGTTTCGGAGAGGGCTGAGCGCTTGGCGGCCAAGCGGGATATCACCACTTCAGGTAATTTACGACGTTCATTTACAAATTTACCCAATGATCATATTGTTGATTTTGCTTCTAAGATAGGGGTGGTTTTGGGTAATGATAAAGATACTATTGATGTTGCGGTAGAATCTCTTAAAAAATTAGAAACTTCACGGCGATTGATTTTCCTAGACACTGATATTAAACATACCGTTGATACTGATGCTGATGGAAAATTACAGAGCATGCCATCATCACTGGATGATGGGGCTCTAGAGCTGGAGGACGAGGGATTGGGGGTTAATGTGAGCATTTCACAAGAGGTGAAAACAGCTCGAAAGGTTACAAAAAAGAAACTAATCTCCTCTAATCCAAAAAGAAGAAGCACTAGATTAAAAGCAATTACTAAAAAGAATTAAGAACAATGAGAGGGGTCTTTTGGAACACGGATGGATTTGGGGATACATCTAAACATCTGGCTGTTAATGAGATTGTTCGAGAACTACATTTGGACTTTGTTGCCATTTTGGAAACTGGTAGGTCCAGTTTTGAGCAACGGTTATTATCACATTTAGCGGGTGGACGAGATTTTAATTGGTATTGTCTACCACCTAATGGGAGATCCGGGGGAATTTTGGTTGGCTTTAACAATGTGAATATCACGGTTCAAAATGTGGTTGCGGGAGAGTTCTCGGTTAAATTTCATCTACGAACAAAGGGCGATGGTTTCCTTTGGGCGCTAGTAGTAGTCTATGGGGCTGCTCAAGATGATAAAAAACCTGTTTTCTTATCAGAACTAGTACGTATTTGCGAAAATGAAACTCGGCCCATGTTGGTGGGCGGAGATTTCAATATTATGAGGAGACCTAACGAGAAGAGTAACGATAACTTTAATACTCGATGGCCTTCCATTTTCAATGCAATTATAGAGAGTCTGGATCTAAAAGAATTGGAGATGTCGGGACGACAATATACTTGGGTTAGTAGACGGGATGTCACTACATATGAGAAGTTAGACCGTGTATTAGCAAGTGTAGAGTGGGAAGAGAAATTTCCGTTGGTTTCTGTTCAGGCATTGGCAAGAACAGGATCTGATCATGTCCCTCTTTTTGTTGACTCGGGGTGTTCGATACACAAAGGAAATAAATCTACATTTTCGTTTGAGTTATCTTGGCTTAGACAGGAAGGTTTTGCTGAGATGGTGAGAAAAGAGTGGACATCCCAACTGGTGGGAGGATCACCTATTGAAATTTGGCAGAACAAAATTAGACATCTACGTAGTTTCTTACGGGGGTGGGCAAAAAATAAGAGTGGGGAATACAAACTACTGAGGGACAAACTAATTTTGCTCATAACTGAGTTAGACATTAAAGCCGAGACTATGCCCCTTTCTGATGATGAAAGGAAGTCCAAGAGAGAGGTTGATATGTACCTGGCTAAACTTAGACGTTATGAAGAGTCAAAGTGGGCTCAACGTGCTAAGATGAGGCACATTCAAGAGGGAGGAGATAATACTAAATATTTCCATATGATGGCTAATGGGAAAAATAGAAAGAAAAAAATATTTCAGTTAGAACAAGACGAGGGGACTATTGTTGGTCAGCAGAACCTAAAGGTCTTCATATATGAATATTATAAGAAAATGTTTGGGCCAACAGTTAAACTTGATGAGGGTAGAGTTATGGATCTACCTCAAGTATCTGAGGAGGAAAATGCTTTCCTCACAGCTCCTTTTTCTGAAGAAGAAGTGTTAGAAGCGATAACTCAAATGGAACTCAATAAAGCACCGGGACCAGATGGGTTTCCGGCAGAGTTTTATAAAAAAAAATTGGGACATAATCAAGGTAGACATGATGGCTATGTTTACTCAATTGCATGCTGCGGAGTTGCCACTTTATAAGTTGAACTTTGGGGTTATTACCCTCTTGCCTAAGAAGGAAGACGCAGCTAGAATTGAACAATATAGACCAATATGTCTACTTAATGTCAGCTTCAAAATATTTACTAAGGTTGGGACCAATAGAGTCACTGCGATTGCGCAGCGTATTATCAAACCCACTCAATCTGCATTTCTACCGGGTAGGAATATCTTAGAGGGGGTGGTGGTCCTACATGAAACCATACATGAGCTTCACACTAAAAAAATGGATGGGGTCCTCTTTAAGATTGATTTTGAAAAGGCTTATGATAAGGTCAGTTGGACTTTTTTGCAACAAACATTACGTATGAAAGGGTTCTCAGCGTTATGGTGTGACTGGGTAGCGAGATTTGTTCAAGGGGGGAGTGTGGGCATCAGGGTGAATGATGACATTGGTCATTATTTCCAAACGCTAAAAGGAATCAGACAGGGAGATCCGTTATCTCCTATTCTTTTCAATCTAATAGCTGATATGTTAGCAGTCCTTATTGCAAGGGCAAAAGAGGACGGTAGGGTTGGGAGTCTTATACCTCATCTTGTTGAAGGTGGAGTTTCGATCCTACAATATGCCGATGATACAATACTCTTTCTTGAACATGATCTTGATAAAGCAGTAAATATGAAATTAATTCTTGCGTTATTTGAACAAATCTCTGGATTAAAGATTAATTTTCATAAGAGTGAAATATTTTGTTTTGGGGCAGCAGTGGATGCACAGGATGAGTATCGCCACATTTTTGGATGTGATGTAGGCCAATTACCTTTTAAATATATGGGTATTCCGATACATTATAGAAAACTTTTAAATAAAGAATGGCTTCCGATTGAGGACCGTTTTGAAAGTAAACTGAGCACTTGGATCGGTAAATTACTTTCTTATGGGGATAGGTTGATACTAATTAACTCAGTTCTATCTAGTTTGCCCATGTTCTTTCTATCCTTTTTTGAGATACCTGTTGGGGTAAGGAAAAAATTGGATTTCTTTAGATCTCGCTTTTTTGGCAAAGTGATCAGAAGAAGAAGAAATACAGGTTAACTAGGTGGAACATTATATGTCGACCCAAAGATCAGGGGGGCCTAGGGATCGAGGTCTTAGAAATTAAGAACAGATGTCTCCTAAGCAAATGGCTTTACAAACTCCTTACTGAAGAAGGGGTGTGGTGTGAAATACTTCACAATAAATATATCAAGGATTTACCGTTGCAGCAGGTGGATGCAAAACCCACTGACTCACCCTTCTGGAAAGGGTTGATGCGAGTTAAAGGGGATTTTTTCCAACGAATACAATTCACACTAGGGGATGGTCAGAACATACGCTTTTGGGAGGATATTTGGTTAGGGGATAATACTTTGGCTGCACAGTACCCTACTCTCTATAATGTGGTAAGACATAGAAATGTTCTGGTCTCACATGTTTTGTGGAATGATCATCCTAATTTGGTTTTTAGGAGGGCGTTAACTGGAGATAAGTGGGACGCATGGTTGCATTTAGTTGAACGCTTAATGACTCTATCCAATTCTCATAACCCAGATTCGGTCAAGTGGACGTTGAATGTATCTGGTGTATTTTCGGTTAAATCTTATTATGAGGATTTAATGAATGAAGGAACTAAATGCCTACGTAGATACATTTGGAAAATAAAAGTTCCACTAAAGGTAAGAATATTTATGTGGTTCCTTTATCGTAAGGAACTGTTAACAAAAGACAACTTGGCAAAACGAAATTGGATAGGCTGTTCAAAGTGTGTTTTTTGTGGTAATCAAGAGACGGTAGACCACCTTCTTTTTTATTGTGAATTTGCAAAAAAAAATTGGCGCTTGATACATTTTACTTTTTCTATTACTCCACCACTTTCAGTTGACAATCTGTTTGGAGATTGGTTAGATGGAGTAGATAAAAATTCTAAAGCTATTATACGAATTGGTATATGTGCTTTTCTTTGGGCAATTTAGAATTGCCGGAATGATACAATTTTTAACAAGATGGAAGCGGGTCATTTTTTGCAGGTTGTTCACAGAGCCACACACTGGATACACCTCTGGTCGATACTATCCCCGGAAGACCGGCGTGGAAGCTTGGATACAGGATGTGCACGATTGCTGGCGGTCGTGCGGGCTATCTTCAGCCGGGGTGGGTGGCTACATGCTAGGAGAATACAAGATGTGTAGTCTCCTTTTATTTGATCTGTTCTGGTGGCTAATCTGTGTGGCCACGTCGCAGTTTGCTTGAGATATTTCAGTTGGGATATATGTTTGATTCTGGATGATTATTATTTAATAAATAAGCTGTGTGCATCCACTGGATGCAGAGGCTGGGTTTTCCGTTTCAAAAAAAAGTTAAAGTGCCTCAGACCAACATCATGGGCAAGTACCAGGTAATACAAGTGGCAAGCCAAAAATAAGTACAGCATCAGGATAAGACCAAGTGCAAACCGAGTACACCTCCCAGGAAATATCCTAGGCAACGTAGACAAGCACACAGCACACTCACCAGCACACTTTGGTGCTGTCAAGACCCTGTTGTGGTATAAATACCACATCAGCCGCAAGAGAGAGGAGACCAAGCTCACTTTTCCCTGTTCACTGCTCGAGCTACACAGCTCCAGCAACACAGATAGAACCACAAACCAAACCACCCAAATCCCTACTGGGAATTGATCAACAGGTAATACATCCAGCAAGATCACAACAAGGCCAGGCCAGGATGTCGTGGGATAATCACGGCAGATGTTACCGGGGGTAACTGATCTTGGGGCAAGACGACACAGGCGTTTGGGAGAGGGTTTAGCTCAGAGGAAAACATGGTGCAATTCGATCTGGTAGCCGGCAATCAAAGTCGCCGAGTCTCCGATCTTGATACAATAACTCAACTCTGGGATTACACTGGATGCTCGATATCAAGCGATATTTTTAGGGTTCTTAGATCTCTACCTAAACTAGACCTGGGGGTCGGTTTATAAAGCACCCGTACCCCCTGGCTTATTCTCCAAGGCGCATCCGGGATCCTACCCGGACACGGCGCACAAACCCTAACTTTCCTCTACCATAACCCACAACCCGGGTTACTGGGCCTACAAGCTGGGGCCTTCACTAGTTTCCTTATCCTTAGCCGGATCCTGTACAGCGTCCTTTGGGCCGGGTTACTCCTTGGAGTTTGGCCTACCGGGTTATCATCCCCCCATCAGTAGTCCCCAGAATAGCCTGGGCTTCATGGATCCTTCCTTGAAGCGCTCGCTATTCCCTGCACAGATATCAAACACACGAGTATGTGGAGGCCGGGTTAAAGCGCCTCAATAAATAGCTAGGCCTTACTCCATGGTGGCCATATAGTAACCCGGCTCTTCCCCAATTACCTAAGTTACTTTCCCAGGTAAAACCCCAAAATGTCAAGATTTTACACTTGATAATCGACCTGATATCACGGGACGGATCTCTTTCTCCTTTTCGTTCAGATCCCATGCTCAATATTTAAAGCGCATCTCGCCAAAACTTAAATAAATAGCCGTTTACTTCCGCAACTCCCGGCTCCCGCTCACTGAACCGGGCTTATCCATTCGCCCTATAAATAAGCTCCTTGGGGGTAACCCGAACCCTAACGGCTCATTTCCCCCCACTCCGCTTCCTTTCTCCCTCTGAGCTCATTCTCGCTGAGCGCCACCACGGAAACCCCGCGCGCATCACCGGAGCCCATCGGCCGGAGGCTGCGCTCCGCCACTGCTTGCCCCGCGCCGCCGCCAAGATCCGCCGGCGAATCTCCATCCGGCCCATCGGGAGCCGCGAAGGGACACCACGCCTGCGCCATATGCCTCCGCAAGGCTTCACTCAGATCCCCTCCGGTAAGCCTTTTGCACCCATTAATTTGCCCTTGCAATTTCTTGATTTTACCTCAGATTAGATCCAAATCATTCCGCCAAGGATTTCTCGGGCATGCCGAATTAGGCCACTAATAGTCTTTCTAGCTCGCCCAATAGATAAAGCGCATGCTCCAATCCACTCTCCTACTACCTGTAATTGTTATTTTCGCCACAAATCTGAAGATAAAATTCCCAATCTGGGCCCAAACCACTCAAAATTTCCGCCCTGGCTTCAATCACCCGGCTAATCTCCCCCTTTCCAGTTCCTTTTATTCGCGCTAAGTGCCTATGCAGCCATCCATCGCCCTCAAAAACTCCTTCAACATTTAGATCCCATAATTTTCGCCATAATGCTTGATACCCGGATAATTTCGAACTTTACTCTGCGAGCTAACACCCGGATTACGCGCAATTATTCATGTCTCAATATTACCCGGCCGATACTCGGCCGGCTCACAGCTTCCGTGTCTTAGTCCTCTTATCCTTTTACCTTGTACTTTGCAGGTCAACCACATGGCTCCCAAAAAGCAGGGGAAAACTCCAACCAAAGCTAAAGCCACCAACTCCATATCCGCCAACTGGGCGCGGTCTACGGTCACCAAGGCCAAGTTGGAGGAGCTGGTGGAGCTGGGAGTTCTTCCTCCTCAAGAGGATATCCAATGGAGAGTGCCGGGTAAGGAGACCCGGCCCACCCCGACAAAAGGCGAGGTAATTTGCTTTGTGGAACATGTGACCCGGGGCTTCCGCCCACCGGGTCACCCTTTTTTCCCGGAGGTTCTAAACCATTACGGCCTTCGCGTCTTTGATATCGGGCCTAATTCTGTTTTAAACATCTCCCACTTCATAGTCCTTTCCGAATCATACTTGTGCACTTCGCCAAGTTTAGCTCTTTTTATTGAGCTTTTTCAATGCAAACCGTGCCGCGAGAGCGGTGACGGGGCGCTTCTCGCTTGCGGCGGGGTTTCCATCCAGCGCCGCAAGAATTCTTTGATGCCACCCCTCACCCTTAACTCCCATGTCAAGCACTGGCAGCTCTCCTATTTTTACTGCCAAGACACCTCCCCACCCGGCCAAAAGAAGCTGTCGGGTTACTCAGAGGGTCTTCTTGACATCTCCGAGAAATTTAGTGCCTTCGCCTCTGACTCGGATAGGGAGGCAATTCAACCTCTACTAGCCAAAATCAACACTCTCACGGCCCAAGGCCTCATCGGGCTCAACCTGGTGAAGACTTGGGTCGACTTCCGGATTCAACCTAATTCCATCCGCACAAAGTTGATGTGCGAGTATTCGGGACAACCTACAGACCCGCTCCGGTACTCTGATAACATCTTTGCCGCTGGCGATACCCACAAAACCATCAAGGGTTTTCTGACAGAAAAGCTTGAGGTAATCCGGAACATATCCGGATTGGAGCCCTTCACGCTCGAGAACCCAGCCCCCAAGGTGAAAACCCGACTTTAATGCCTTTATCTTTGCTCTTTCCACTTGATACGGTTGATAACCCTTGTGCTGACACCTTTCAGGCTGATGATGATTTTTGGAAAACCAACACCTCTCCTAGCTCCAAAAGTCCAGAGGAGCAAGAAGCTGCTAACTCGGACGAAGGTATTTTCCGGATTTTGTTTGGTTCCTTTAAGCTCACCATAACCCCTTCATTTCCAACTATAACTCTGATGATATCCAGAACAAGAAGATGACGAGGAAGAAAACTCCGATGGCAAAGTAGAATCTGCCAGTGACGAGGAGGAACTGGAGCCGACAATCAAAGTCGGATCAAAAAGAAAAACCCAAGAGGCTACTTCCAAGGTTTCATATCTCCTCCTTGCATTCAATTCGTATTACTTTAATGATATATATGAGCTTCCTTGATGTTATTCCACTGGCCATTCTTGAAGGAATCGCCCATGACCAAGCGCAGGTCGACTCGAAATCACCCGGGTGATGATGCCCTTAACCCGGGTATTTCATCGACCCCGACTCGACGGGCTGGTAATTACCCTATCTTTTCCCGGCCGAAACATTCTCCTTGAACCATTCCCACATGACATCTAATTTGATAATTTTCAGCCTCTCCCGAGTCCAGCGACGGATTTCCTTGTGACTTTGCGGTGAACACCGGGTAAAATCCCCTTTCCGATGTTCCACCACATTTTATCACCCTTTCCTGACTGTGTATTTAGCTGCTCACTGACAACATCTACAGGGCCACGGTTGTTATCAGCGACCAAGAGGATATGGAGGTCGAGGGCCCGGGTAAGGGGAGCCCGACTAATAAGACTGCAGCCGCGTCTAGCGGCGAAAAACAAGCATCGCCGGCAAAGCCAGACACACAAGAAGCCGAGTATCCGATTGCTTCCCATGCAAGCAAGAAGAACAAAGCCACCGTCTTGGGTGCAGAAGAAGGAGCGTCGGATTCCGACACACAAATGACCCGGGTTCCGCCTCCCGCTAAGAAGAAAGCTCCTTCTCGGAATTTCCAAGGCCCCGGGTCCTCTGATACGAGTAAAGACACTTTTGATCAGTTGATGAACACCCTCCTCACCATGAAGACTTCGGAGAGCAAGATCTTGGAGCGCATGGCTGCAGAGCACCAGGTAAGGACACTTGGTATCTCATATTGCATACCTAGTCCCCAAGTTCCGAGTATGACTTGCAAAAGTTATGCTTGGTACTTTACGCCATATTCAGCTTACCATAATATCCAACTGATACTTGCGTTCCTTGCTACTTACAGGCACAGATAACCCGGTCTGATGAAACTTTACTGAAGACCGAACAACTTCTCCTTGCCGAGATAAAACGAAGGGAAACCCTTGAGGATGACATGAAAACTTTGAAGAAGGATGTTTCCAAATACAAGAAGAAGTGCAATGCTGCTCAGACCGCGCTGAAGAAACTATCGGACCAAGTCACCGATACTTATCAGATCTTGCTGAGTAAGTTTTTTCTGCTGATTGGTTTCGTGTCTTTGCTTTATTATATCAGACTCGGGATTATTGATACGTTCTCTCTTTTGTTACAACTGTAGGTGCCAACCTTGCGGCCCCAGAGGAGGATGCCATTGTCAAGGCTAAAACCCTAAAGACCGTGCTCCGGACTTTCTTTGCCGGCACAAAATTTATACTGGATGCCGTGAAGTGGCCTACGGAAGTATATCCGGGTGAAGAAAATCTCATTCAAGCCTGCTCCACTGTGCCTGGCTGGATTGAAATCTGGAAGCGCTCGTCCTGCCGGATTGGTATGACCCGGGCCTTCACCCTGGCCAAGGCTTTCTTTCCGAAGCTTGACCCGGCAAAGGTAATATCCGGGTTTCCCGAATTCAAGGCGGATGGTTCCAAATTTACACCCAAAGATTTCAAGGCCATACAAGCCGCAGTGCGCCCCTCGGCTACCACGTTGGCCGATAGTTTGGATCTAAATACGATTATGAGTGCATATGACGCTGATGGCAAAGTTGTTACGGAGGAAGCACCCCCGCCCTTTGATATCTTGGAGAAGTGGGCTGCTAACTTGGCCAGGAAGAGGGAGGCGACTGCGAAGAGAGAGGCCGAGTTAAGATCAGGTCCGTCTGCCTCTACACCAGCCGTCCCTCCACCTGTCCGCCCTGGTGCAGTGAGTCCGGGTAAGGGTGCCGGGAAGGCTAAACAGCAAGCCCAGGACCCAGAGCCGGAAGACCGTACTCAGGAGGCTGAATAGGGCAGTACCGTCATAATGCCTTGTTACATGATGCTTTGTATTCAAACTATTATGCTTTTGATAGTGCGCCTGTGCACTCCTGATACTGATGTCGTAACTTGTAACACACTTTTTAGTCTGTGATATACTTTGCGGCTTTCCTAGCCTTTTGATAACCATATTGCTTGTCTATTCGCTGAGCTTTTTCTCGATACCCGACTCTCTATTTGGCTCCCTTCGTAATACTCGGTTTTCCGAGTACCAGGGGCTTTGATAAGTGGACTTTTCTTTAAGTCCCCAAGACTCGGATGCAAGGGTCTTTCGAACTGCGATAGCCAAGTAGTTTGCTTCTGTTTCGAAGTCCCCAGTCCCCATGACCCAAAGTCCGAGTCATGGGGGTGTGGCCTTTCTCAGAGAACAAATCGTTTTTGACCGAGTCGAAAACCTAAGGCCATTCCGCGGAAGTACTGAAGTTATGCTTGATAGTCATTGAGTTTCCGGCTATTAGCCTTGTACTCTGCATAAACTTGTGGTTTAGATGACCCTTTTGACTATCTTGTACTGTAAGCCGGCTTTCGCGTGGATACCATGTTGTTACATCCATACGAAAACAGGGTCAGACAAGTCCCATTGGGCTTCATGGCCGATTGTAATCGTAAGCGAACAAATCATGCCACTTTAGTGCGAGTCACATCGAGCTTAAGTAAGAAAAGTCAAGAAAATTTGGCTCCTTTGTCCAGTTATAAGATTGCAGCCGTACTCGTTTGCGAATAATCGGCCCCTATAACTTATAGGCATCGAGGCCGGGTCTTTCGGGTTTGTGGCTGGGCTACTTGAGCAACCAGCCCCCGAGACCTATATATGCTCAACGTTCTTAATGATACTGAAATATTGATGTCACATGGATACTACTTACTTGTAATCAGGCTGTAACGAAATAGGACTTGATAACCATCTCTTTATTGATGCGAGAAAGTTTGGATCAGCAGGCCGCCTCATTAAAAACCTTCCAGTCCCCTTAGGTACCCTGGGTAGGAAAAGAGCGCGTCTGAAACCTGCTGCCCGTTACATTGTTTAGTTCTCCATGGGGACCGGTCCCGGACTGGCGTGACCGACGCACATTCTCCACATGCTGGACTTTTTCATGATGAGTACCGGGTTTACTAACCGACCCGGGTGAGGTGTTTCCATGACACGGCTGGTCGTGCAGTTTCTTCCTTTATAGCGGATTGCTTGGGGGAGTCATCCTTGATAAAAGCCACCATTTTAGCATCTTGTGCTACTTTGGATTTTGCTCTTTCGCCTTCAGTACTCGGCCTTTTTGATGTGGTTCTATCCTCCGGGTCTGCTTGAGACCGGTAATGCTTGAGTTCTTCTTTTCTGCAGGCCTGCTCGGCCATCGCTGCGTCTCCTTCGTCGCACTCAGCTGCTATGTCTCGATTTCCATGTATGGTAATGGTCTTCTTGGGACCCGGGATTTTTAGCTGTAGATACACGTAACACGGCCTTGCCATGAATTTGGCGTAAGCCGGCCTTCCAAATAACGCGTGATAAGGGCTGCGCAATTTGACTACCTCAAAGGTAAGCCACTCAACTCGATAGTTATCCTTTGACTCTCCAAAGGCTACCTCCAACGCGATTTTTCCCTCGGGGCACGCTGAATGACCCGGCACTATCCCATGAAAAACTGTTGAGCTTTTTTGTAGCTGAGACTCCTTGAGGCCCATGCGTAGGAAGGTTTCCCAATACAGTATGTTGATGCTGCTTCCACCATCCATCAAAACCTTTTTCAGCTCATACCCATTGACTTGTGGTGCGACTACTAATGCCAAGACTCCCGGGTGCTCCACTCTTTCTGGGTGATCCCTTCTGCTCCATGTTACCTCCTGTTCTGACCATCTCAAGTATCTCGGGACAGCTGACGAAACTGAGTTGACCGCTTGCTTCAGTATCTTTTTGTCCTTGTTAGAGCCTCCTGTGGTATGCACATGATATTGACCCAGTTGTTTGGGGTTAGCCTGGAAACCTCCTGCCCCCCCTTGGTTATTACCTTGATTTCCAGCCGCCGGGTTACCAGCTGGGGGTGGGCCGTGGCCCGGGTTTCCCCCTGGACCCGGTCCTCCTCCCCGTCCTGCACCTCGCATAGCTCTGTTCACTTCCTCATTTTTCCATCTTTGTAAGTCGGCGCACTGCTCCAGGGAGTGGTTAGCTGGCCTGCCGTTCCTGCTATGCTTCGGGCACGCCATCCTGAATATGTCCCAATTGTTACCCGGCCTTGGCGGTCCTTGATAATTTCCTCCATTGTGATTACCTCCGTTGAAATTTCCTTCTGCTCTGGGCCTTGAAGACCCGGCTTCTGTATTGGCGACAAACTCGGAGCCTCCTTCAAACGGGCGCTTGTTCTGGCTATTTCCGTTATTACCCGGTGCTGATCCATTGCCGGTTCTTCCATTATTACTTGTGTTTGCTTTTACCTTCTTGTCATCAACTTCCTCTTCTGTAGTATCTGTCGCAGCGTGTTTGTTGCATGCGTCCATCAATTCTCCCATTGTAACTTCCGACGCATTTCGACTAGACTTCATGCGAGTTAACTTTTGCACTAAAGGTATGTACTTGCATGTTTTTGCCATGGCCTGTAGCGCATCCTTGGGCTGAATGTCCGTGGACGAGTGAAGTATCTCCATAACCCGGCGCACCCAACTGCGCGCCGATTCTCCCTTCTTCTGGACGCACCGCTCTAGGTCGTCGATAGTGAACAACTTCCTGCACGTCCCATGAAAGTGCTTGACAAATGCGGTCTTCAATTCCTCCCAGGACTTGATCGATCCTTCCGGCAAATTGGTGAACCACAACTTTGTTGCTCCTTCTGACATTATCAAGTACATGAACTTGGCTTGGAGATTCTCGGATGCGTTGCGAATTGACATTGCCATCTCATAGCTACTTAGCCATGTTTCTGGATCCATAGTTGGCTCATAATTCACTACTTTGCCTGGCTCTTTGAATTTTTCCGGGTAAGGTTCAGCTCTGATATTGTCCGAGAGACACTTGGGTCCCGCAAGAACGGTTGAAGCCGGCCTTGCTCTAGAAACGTGAGATGCCGCGGGGGGCGCGGCTGGGCGCGGTGCTGCGGGAAGTCCATGCGCTGCAGACCCGGCCGCGGCCCTCCGGGCTCTGGAACTGTCTACGACAGCCTGTGCTGCTGATGCTGCCTGAACACGGGGAGGAGGCGGCATTTGCTGCTGCTCTTCCCTCCGCCGTGCTGAACTTGTTTGGATATTCCCTTGCTGTTGACTGACGTATGGTGTCCCGTGCATACCGCTTCTATGATCCGGATAATTGGCTTGCTGTGCCACCGCAGTATGCAACAGATCGATGGCTTGCTGAGTCTTCTCTGCATGGGGCGACTCTCCCACAGGGATTTGATTCAACGCGAGTGTCGCCGCATACACATTGTCCATGGGGTTATTGTAGTGACCGGCTGGTGTGCGGAATCGTGATGGTGGCGGTGGTGGTAGGTCGTTGCCGGTTGTGACTCTAGTCTGTGGTGGGGGTAGCCCAGTCCGTTCGCTTGCCGGATGTGTCGCTGCTGTCGCCGGTTGTGGTGCGGTTCCCTGGTTCACCACTGGTATCGGCTGATCCTGAGGTGTGACAAATAAATTAGCCGGATTGATAACCCCGCCCGTTGCTGGTAACCTGGTTTGATGCCTTTGATGTACTCTAGACGTTTCCTCTCGGAGCCGAGTTTCCAGCGCGTCCAGCTCACGCTGCCGCCTGGCCATCCCTTGCCTTTCTGCCTCTACCTGCCTCCTTTGCTGTTCCAGCGCACGACGAGCCACATCCAGATCCCTGACACGTTCCGCTGCGTTTTCCGGAGTGATAACCGTTGCAAGAACCGTGGGGTCTAGAATCAGATTATTATCGAATAAGGCCGGGTGGCGCGGGTTTGAAGGACCCGCCCCTGGTGTCCGGTTTCCCAGGAATCCGAACGTGTTTGCGTGCAACTCCTCGTCTGCTGCACGGCTGGTTACTGATGCCGATTCCCCATCAACCCGGGCCAAAACCGGGTCTCTGTTAGCCGCGCCCTGCTGCTGGGCCGCTGCCTGAGCCGCCCCGACTGATGCCGCGGCTGCGTTTCCTTGGTTGAGATTGGCCGCGGGAGCCGCATAGACTGCAACTCGGCGTACGATATCCGGTGTAAGTTCATGCTGTTCTTCCTCATCGTTCTCCTCCTCATACCGGTTTTCCAGCAGATCCAGGATAGACCCGGTATCACCTTCTCTTTCGACCCGGTCGCGCGGGGTCCATGCCGGCTCCTCCGGCTGTTCCCACTCCGCGATGGGTTCTTCTGCCGGATGTGTCGTTCCAATCGATTCTTCGTCATCTGATCGGATAGCAGCGGCTTCTCCTGGCACAGAATCGGATCCAATATTGTCAGGGATCGAATTGGAAGTACATACCATACCAATGAAGACGCTGATCCGGCCGATTGTCACGACGGATCCAGATTTGAGGTGATCCGACTCTGGCCCCCAGCCGGAATCGTCCACCATCTTTTCTCCTTTGTGGTCGACGTAGATTTCGCCGACGACGAGATTCTCCATGCTCTTCCGAGCTTCTCCCGTGATGTAAACACCTTTGGACGCAGGCCCCACGGTGGGCGCCAACTGTCGTGGGATAATCACGGCAGATGTTACCGGGGGTAACTGATCTTGGGGCAAGACGACACAGGCGTTTGGGAGAGGGTTTAGCTCAGAGGAAAACATGGTGCAATTCGATCTGGTAGCCGGCAATCAAAGTCGCCGAGTCTCCGATCTTGATACAATAACTCAACTCTGGGATTACACTGGATGCTCGATATCAAGCGATATTGTTAGGGTTCTTAGATCTCTGCCTAAACTAGACCTGGGGGTCGGTTTATAAAGCACCCGTACCCCCTGGCTTATTCTCCAAGGCGCATCCGGGATCCTACCCGGACACGGCGCACAAACCCTAACTTTCCTCTACCATAACCCACAACCCGGGTTACTGGGCCTACAAGCTGTGGCCTTCACTAGTTTCCTTATCCTTAGCCGGATCCTGTACAGCGTCCTTTGGGCCGGGTTACTCCTTGGAGTTTGGCCTATCGGGTTATCATCCCCCCATCACAGGAGCTAGAGGAGCAGGCCTGAAGCACAACCACCACAAGCTCACAAGCAGAACATGGAAAATAGCTCAAGGGGAAGTGGACCAAGAAGCCAAGATCCATCAAGAAATCACAGCCACAACCTCAACACCCTAAGGTGATTTCTACACACATCCTAGCAAGATATCTTGCTAAATTATGCACAGAAACGTGGGCTGGGATTTATTTCCCTCAGTCTGGCATAGGGATGCTATGCTACACACATCCCTGGGAGATTTAAAAGCACAAGGAGAGCACCTGTTCTTATTAAATCAGTGCCTCAGCCTTTGCATCACAGGCTTGGCCAAGAAAACAAGAAAGGACAAGTTCTTATCAGTTTAGAAATCCAAATATGTCCAGAAAATTAAGCCAACTAAGTAAAGTGCTCCAAAGGAAAACACACCAAACACAAGATACCAGGAGTGCACCCCCTAGACACGAGATCTGGCAAGCAAACCCAATATCTTGTGTTTAGAATGTTGTTTTGCTCTCAGATTTGGTATCAAGTTCATCGTTGAGCTGTGGATACATTTGGTAATTATCAGTTCCTATCCAAGAGTATAATTGCCTCAATAACATCATCCATGATGGGCTGGCCTAGACAATTGCTCACAGATGTATACCAACAGCACTAGATCATATTAAGCATGTTTATAACCGTGCACACTTAATAAGGCACCAGAAGGATAAATCCTACTCCATAGATAAGCACATGGGCACAAAACATCAAGAATCATTGTCCCAAAACAGTACATATGCATGTCCAGGAGACAAGCAATACATTTTTTTTACCACACTGCACATTTCCTTTTCTAATATATACCACTAGAGTAAATCAAATAATCATAGGATCATTTTGATCTAACAGCAAAGCCACCCGAAATCATACACACAAACCAGTCAGCAGCTACTAAGTACTGGAGGAGAGCACCCACAACATTTAAACTGGAAATTTTATCGGCTACATAGAGTCAAAATCAGCTGCAGCCACCAAATGACCTAACTGAAGAAAATCTTCAGTTAACTACACTGAGAGAGTCCAACCAAGTAATCACAGGGAAGCGGTATGAGCTAGCTCGATGGCTAGGCTCCAGAGCTAGGGGAAAAGGAAGAGTCCGAGAGAGAGAGAGAGAGAGGTGAGAGGGCAGAGAGAGGAGAGAAGCACTTACAGGTGGTCACCATCGTGGTGACCACATCCGGATGGTGAGGGAAGCACGGCGGCGAGCCGCGGTTGCCTCCAGGAAGCCGTCCCGGCAACGTTGACTCGGCAACCAAGCCACAGAAACAGCAGCAGCAGCACATCAACCTCCAAGAGCATCCAGGGATCACCTAGAGGAGCCCAGGTCACCGGAGAGGTGGTGGAGCACCCGGGTACCCGAACCCTAGGGTTAGGGCAGGGGTTGTCCACGGGAGCCACCGAGGGAGAAAACCAGATCGGGGAAAGAGGTGTAGAAGAGGGCTGGGAGGAGAAGAGGTGGCGCTAGGTCACGGCGGCGGGGGATGGACGGAGAGGAGAGAAGAAATCGCCGGTGGGGAGGCGGGCGATGAGATCGCCTCGGCGTCGCCTTGTGCAGAGGAAGGAGGAGAAGAGGAGGGGGGCTCGGGTCGTGTGTGTGCACCTGGTCTGGTCCGGCCGACCAGACCAGTGGGTTAGGTCCAACCCTAACCCCTGGGGCCACCTGTCAGCCTAGGGGCAGATGGGTAAATACCCTAAAATTTTAATAAAAGAATTATAAATACAATTATACAAATTTCAAATTAATTTGAATTTAAATACTTATCAAATCAGTACAAGTTTTTGGTATATAAACTATTAAACATAATAACACCATAATATTTATAGTCTTAAAATTGATTATTATGGATAGTAATATATAATAAAAACTTGTTTAGAATAAGAAAAACAAATAAGATTATATCCTTCCAAATTTCTATAGTTAGTCATTTCAAAACATTCCATAATCTATGTTTTCTGAGAAACCAATAAGTACTCAAATAATTAAATAAAATAAAAAAGTAATAGTAGTAATAATAATAACCATTAACTCTGAAAATAATAAATAATTCATAAAATCAGAGAAATACAAGTTATATACCAACATGTTCCCAATGACTTATGCAACTCATCTATGATGTTTTCAAAGCCATTTGACTAAGTTTTCAATATTTGCCTAGTCATTTATCTCCTTTAAAATCAATAAATTAATAGTTTGTGCAAATCTTTTCAGAATCATTGAATGATGTATTAAATTAAAAAGAAAAGCATTTCCAATTAAAATCTGTTAAACATAAAACATTTTCTTCAACTTATAGAATTGTTTTAAAGGGTATAATGGAATTCTGTAATATTCCATTATAACCATAAACAACTATCACAAACATGATTTTCCTTATTAATAAAACCATGTTTTCATACCTACTAAACCTATCATCACTAGTCACTAACAAGTTGTGTGATGATAGAGTAGTTTTATTAGCTCATCATGTTCAACTAAACTCATTAACATTAGCTCTACACTTTCGAACATAAAATAAAATGTGTCTATTATCTATTCAATAATTATTTTCCATGTGTTGTTGTTTTGTTATTTAATCAAGTAATAAACACTTTTACCTAAACAAGATAACAATTGTTTGCTAAATAAAAGTGAAACACATGTAAGTCTAACAGAAGTAATAACCACATCACCACAATTAATGAAACAATTCACCTAAAACTCATAAGATTAAGTTATCATATCAAATATAGCTTACACTTGTAAGCTGGGGTATTTTCCAGGGTATTTCACGATTGCATCTCATTATTATGCATGTATCATGTTGTCAGTGTTTCTGTAGTCCTTACCGGGACTACTTTGCTATCTTTCAGACGTCAGGATGTTCTACGTAACCCTTGACCCGAAGACATGGATTATTATGGTTATTTCAATCTCAGGCAAGTTCATCACTTGCTCATATCCTTTGCAGTACTACCACCTACTCTCAAAGGAATGCATGATCCTATTTTTATAATAATATGACTACTTGAATGACTACCCGAGTGGTAGTGTTCTATTTGGTGGGCGGATGGAACCATGGTAAGATGAATAGGTCAAAGGAAGGTTCCATCTGCACGGGAACGTATTACCTAGGAACTAATCACAAATGCCGTCAGAACTCGGTGCACCGTAAATACCGCGTTAACCATGGATCTTCTATGGGGGGAGTAAGTCAGCCGTGATACTTTTCTCGTTCGCATGTCAACGGACTGCCAGAGACGTACGCTGTAGGTCTTGCGGGACTACATGCACATGGGTGGGATCCCTTAATTCCCACGGACTCTGTGGGTCTATGATGGTCTGCCAGGGGCGCGTAGATATCCATCGTGAGGGGTGGAATCGGGCGTTCAACCTGCTGGCAGAAATGGGTGGGCATGCGTTGTGCGGAGAAGCACGGTTTGGCTTGGACCAACAACCGGGCCCCACACCTGAGTGGGAGTGGACAGGAATGTACACCCTGTTGTGCAACATGGTCTTGGTCGTCCATGGGTAAAGTAACGCACCTCTGCAGAGTGTAAAAGGATGTGGCATGTTACCCATGTTCCGGGAAGGAACTGCGAACGCTACAGGAAAGGCAACTCCATGAAGTTCTAGCTCCTGTGATGGTCTGGCGGGCATAGTTTTCAGAATTAAAAGAAATCTCTTGAAGAAAGTTTTACAAAACCTTGCATTAGCTTATGACTCTTTCGAGTCTAAAGCTGTAGTTAGTGCATCAAACTACCCACTATATATCATGAACTTGCTGAGTAAGGCTCGTTACTCATTCTATCCCGTTTGACCCCCTGCTTAGAGTTGAAGCCTATTGAAGTCGTCATCGTGAAGCCATCACTACCTCATGAGGCTAGGTGGAGTGATCTACTACTTAGTCGGTAAAGCATCGTCATCAACAACGCTGGTGGAGGAGAAGCTATCAAGATGTAGGTAGAGACCATTGTTGGACTTAGCAGTTACAAGCCATAGATTAGGGGTGACATCAGCCGTAGTGGACTAGGTTCTGAGCTAGAGTTCTTCTCCGGCTTGGAGCTTCGAATTGCTTTTTCTGATGTTTCATTTGCAAGAGATCTTCTTGATTCGTCAAAGAGATTCTCAAGATTTTGTAATGAAGTTTGTATCCTATAGCTTTGCTTGGACCCGCTGTGTTTCTGTTGTACCACTCTGAGAGATGTAATATTCACGGATAAGTCCTTATGTGAGTATTATGTCACCGACTTGCGCACTACACATGCAGTGGTGTGCTGGGTCACCACACTCGAGCTTATGGCCACTGTCTTGCTTGAACCCTAGCACAGGTCGCCTACCACGAAGGATCTGATACGGATGCGGCGACTGTAGTGATTGCATAGCACTAGCTGGTAGACGGCGGATCTTGCGAGTGCGACGTACCTAACTTCGTTCAGTGCATCCATGTCTTCGGCGAGTGCTTTGTTGGAGGCTTCTTCGTTGTAGGCGACAACTAGTGGAGCACTGAATCGAACATCTTCGGGTAGGTTTGCCTCGGCGCCATAAACCATGAAGAATGGCGTGTAGTCTGTTAACCTGTTTGGAGTTGTTCTCAGACTCCATAGGACAGATGGTAGTTCCTCAACCCAGTGCGCGGCTGCTGCATCTAGTATGGCGAGTAGTCTCTTCTTCAGGCCAGTCTGTAACGCCCCGACCTTGGAACTATGCAAAGTGTTGGGTGTCACCAGTTACGATACCCGACCGAAGGTTACTAGGGTTACCATCCCCCAGGATGAATCACGTCAGCAGGCGCGTCTCGGTCATGTATCATCGACACAAAACCCCTCAGTCATGACAAAACGTCGGGCCCAACCAAGTTTCATAATAAAGAGATCAAGACTTGGAACAATCTGACACATCACAGTCTCTACGACACAAAGCATATATATTTCAACTCTTAACAAAAATATAGCAGAACACAATCATAGGTCACGGACCTAACAATACAACAAGCGGAAGCAGGTATAGTTGTTTTAAACAACAAGAACCAAAATATAACCTAAGAGACCTGCAGATAAACAAGTCAGCGCCAGCTTGCTCCTAACCACCCAGGCTGCCACCTGGGAAACCCAGACTACTCATCAACGTCCACTAAGAAACCACCTGACTTCCGGAAGTCCTCAGCTGGAATACAATAAAAATTCAACAAAGCAGTGGTGAGTACAGGAGGTACTCGCAAGGTTACTAGAGCTACTAGCTCGAATGAGGCTTTAGCAAGGCTTTATGGTAGCTGTTTTGCGGAAAGCTAGTTTTCTTTTCAAAGACCAACTTGGCAACATCAATAAGAAGGTTTTGAAATGAGATAAAAATTGTAACTCTTCTTCTTCACTTCTCAACAAGGCACGTCAACCCAAAATCACAATCCGCCGCCTCAAGTTTTATTGTTTAAGTTCTCTATTATCTCAGCTCCGTTCCCAAGGATGTCCATAACCGTGGACACGACTTTTCAAAAAGATTTACCCTCCAGGGGTGTACTATTTTAACCACCAGTACCGTCCGGCTCCTTGCCTGATCATGCATGATCACATCCTCTTCCTGGGAGGCTGGCAGAGCGGGCGCGGTTACAAACTTTGGCTTGCACGAATCTATCCCGAGGTCATTGGTGAAGCAAAAGTCCAGGCTTTAGCAAGGCTTTATGGTAGCTGTTTTGCGGAAAGCTAGTTTTCTTTTCAAATACCAACTTGGCAACATCAATAAGAAGGTTTTGAAATGAGATAAAAATTGTAACTCTTCTTCTTCACTTCTGAACAAGGCACGTCAACCCAACATCATAATCCGCCGCCTCAAGTTTTATTGTTTAAGTTCTCTATTATCTCAGCTCTGTTCCCAAGGATGTCCATAACCGTGGACACGGTTTTTCAAAAAGATTTACCCTCCAGGGGTGTACTATTTTAACCACCAGTACCGTCCGGCTCCTTGCCTGATCATGCATGATCACATCCTCTTCCTGGGAGGCCGGCAGAGCGGGCGCGGTTACAACCTTTGGCTTGCATGAATCTATCCCGAGGTCATTGGTGAAGCAGAAGTCCAGGTTCAGTGCCTCCGACACCCTGGACCGCGGCCACCTCCTAAACACCACCGTCCTCATTCACAATTCGTCCATCGTCATCACGCGCACGCAATTGGAAAGCTTCAAACTAAAGGAACCCGAGCTACACCCTCACAAGTTAGTTGGTCGCTAGGGCTCCCATAATCCCACCAATGGAAGCACACTCGGTCTTGGTTCAAGATGAGGAGAACTCACTCCTGATTTGGTTAAATGGTATTAGCAAAAAAGGCAAAGGTTGGCTGCTTTTTTTTGGGTATATGGAATTGTCGCAACGATGTGGTTTTTAACAAAAAGAAAGTTGTTCATTTAATGTAGTTTATAAACATGGTACTCTACTCCATACAAATGTGGTCCTTCTTGCTGCGCGCTAACCAGCAAGGATTTATGGATACCGACTGTGCTCGACTGATGGCGGTTGTTCGAGGTATATACAGCCGGGGTGGGTGGCTTGATGCCTAACAATTAGATGCATGGAGCTATAATTTTTGAGTGAATAATCTTTATGGCCACCTTAAGTTATCCTTAAGCCATAAGATACTTGATACTCTCCAAATTTTTTATTAATAAAAACATGTCTGTGTGCATCATTTTGATGTAGAGGCTGGGGCTAAGGCTCCCATTTATAAAAAAAGAAGGGACACTTTGTAAAGTGCACAATCATACCTGAAGCCTTGGTATCTGAATATCTATGGATTTGGCATTCTTTCTTCGACATGTTAGATACTCACAATGACATCAATGTGCATAAGCGCCTCCTGTATTCAATAAGATTGTCGAGGGAAATGGTTGAGTGATCAGCTATGAGGTGAATGGACACCTATACACCAAGGGGTACTATCTTGCCGATGACATATGTCCTCCATGGTCTATATTTGTGAAAACAATCCAGAATCTCGGAGGAGAGAAGAATCACATGTTTTCTCAACACAAGAGGCTGCTAGGAAGGATGTAGAGCAAACATTTGGTGTGCTCTAATCGCGTTGGGATATTCTTTGATAGCTTGCTAGAACATGGGACGATGGGACACTATGTGGTGATGACTGCTTGTATGATCATGCACAACATGACAACTTGAGGACGAGCATGACGAACACCTTTTTAACCAAGAGTGGAGTTTCAGGGTGAATTGATTACGCCAACTCCTGCATCGTCAACATTTCATAGTATATGCATGTGCAACATGAGATCCGTGATCAAGCCACCCACAATTCTCTAACCGGTTTGCAAAAAAGAGAAATAAGAAAAAAAAGACCAAATGACCTCCAGTCGATTGGGCTAAGCTATTGGGATGCATCCATATCTTTTCTCTCTACGAACCGTCACAACAAAATTATGGGTGCCCCTATTTGCCGCCCGCAGGCATCGCGTTTTGGCTGCGCCGCCTCAAGCACTCGCTTCATTGGCCGCTCCTCAGTGACCCAATAAAAGAACATAGTTGTTTCTCTTTTTATTATGGCGTTTTAAAATATTTTTTTAATATGAACATTTTTTATATGTGAACAAAATCAAATCTAAAAAAACTCAAATCAGAACATTTTAAAAAAATATGAACAAATTTAGAATTAAACATATTTTAGATTTTAAACATATTTTAATTTAAACGTTTTCTAAAAATGTGAACTTTTTAATTTGAATAGATTTCGAATCTGAACTTTTTCAATTTGAACAATTTTTAAACTATTCCTCTAAAAAAAAGAGAAAACGAAACAAAGAGAAATGAGAAACAAAGAAAAAACACGAAACGGGCCGACCCACCAGCTCTGCCCTTCAGGCGGCGGAGCCAAAACAAATACTCCGTCTCTTCCACATTATTCCCTCCGTTCCATATTAGATGACTCCCACCTAGATGTATCTAGATATATTTCTGTACTAGATACATCTATATAAGAGTCATCTAATATGGAACGGAGGGTGTAGATGACTTTAAAATGATTGTATCTAGACATACTTTAGTACTAGATACATCCATTTCCAAGTCATCTAATATGGAACGGAGGGAGTAGGAATTACGCTAAATTAAAAGCGGATCAAAACCAGGACGGCTCTACCACGGGTAACCGTGGCCACGGTTATCATCATACACGCACACATCTAGGTGGACCCCACCTCTTCTATTCTTATCTCCTTCTTCTTCCCGTAACCATCTATGAAAAAAAAGGCCCCGACGCCTCTCCTCCCTTCTCCCTGAACCGAGCCGGTGCCGGTGACGCCGTGGCTGGCCGCGGCGGAGACGGTGACTGCGAGTCGTGACCTCGCCGGAAGCGGCGCTCGACGCGGTAGCGGCGGCACCAGCGGAGGCGAGGCAGAAAACTTAACTGTGCGGGTGGTGCGGGTCACCGGAGTTAGAGAAGAAGGTGGCGTCGCCGGATTTTAGAGGGATGTCCGGGCAGGCGGAGGACCGGCGGAGGGGGAGATTGGGGCAGGGAGGGGCGGCGAGGCGGCGAGGCGGCGAGGCAGCGCGCCGGCCGCGGGCGGGGAGGCCGGCGTCGGCGGCGGGGGGACGGAGGTGCAGCCGCGGTGGCGGTTTATTCTTCCTCCTCTCCGGCAGTGCGGTGCTGCTCCTCCCTCTCCTCTTCTTCCTCCCCTTCTCATCTGTATCCTTCCGTTCCGACATGTACTGTAGCTGTCGGATTTTTGACCGTGGCCACGGGTGACCGTGATCTAGCATCCCCCGATCAAAACAGATCTGATTGATTTAGGCGGGCCGTTGGCAACGGAATCATCGTAGACCGGGCGTGGGCCAACGAGGCCGGAGGAGGACCTTCTGAGCTGGGCCTTATCCCGACTCGAATCCCTATTCCGACCGGAGGAAGGAACGACAGGCTAGGGTTAGCTTCCGCCTTTATATACGCAAGAACAGAGACGCCGCCGCCTCAACCAATCCCAAATCCCGCACCCTACAATTTCGGCGAGTCGATTCACAGCTGATCCGAGAAATCTGATCACATCCGTAGATGGCTGGCAAAGAGGGCAAGCTCGTGATGGGGCGGTGCACGGCGGGTCAGAAGGCGGCGACCCGCGATGAGACTTCCACCAAGCTCACGCGTAGGGGATGCACGGCGCATAACAAGTCGGCCACCGACGGGGAGCGGTGCACCACCGAGCCCATGGAGGTGAGCTGCGAGGATACTCTCCTTAAAAGGAAGGCGGAGGAGGAGATCTACCCTCACCCGGACCAGCAGCAGGAGAAGGCTATGGCGATTCAGATGACTGCAATTCTCCAGAAGGGACCAGATGTTGTGTCTGTGGCCGCCGCCGGCGAGGCCACCGAGCCTAAGGCGGCGGTTCCTCAGCCTCTGGCTGAGGGTGGGATTCAGGAGGTAGTTTCCGAGCATCAGGCTGAAGGTGGCATCAATGAGCCTGTTTCGGACCCGGATGACTATGAGGATGAGGCGGAAGATGATTATCAAGATGACGCCGAGTATGACGATGATGCTGAGGATGATTACGACTATGAAGAGGAGGTAGAGTACGACTACGAGCCCCAGTTTGAGGAGCAACGGCCCAAGGTCAAGGCGGTGCTGCAAAGCTTCCCCGAGGCGGCAAACCTGAAACCCGAAGAGCTGGACGACGCAGTGCAGAGGGTCCTGGAGCAGTCTAAGCCTGAGTACGAGAATATGGCTGCCCCAGGCAAAATTCGACTCTTGAGAGAAGACATCGAACTGGCCTTGGACCAGTGGACGCCACCGCACCCCAGCATCGTCAATAACTGGTGTCCGAATCACACGCTATCGGTGGATACAATCCGGATGTACGAGGAGCTGGATAAGGAGTTCCTGCCGCTGTATGGGAAGTCTGACGAAGAACGGGAACAGGAACAGTTCCAGGCCAAGGTCCGCAAGGATCTGCTTGACAAGGGGTACGTCGAGGTTGACAAGGACTACTATGATAAGAAGGACGAATACGAGCGCCAGATGATGGAAAAGATCCAGGAAGAGTGGAATCAGACGATGCACTTCAGCCGCTCCCGTGGTGCCAAGGATGAGTGATGCAGTTGATGGTTAACGCAATATATGTATCTACATATACCAGCTTGTGCTGCAGCTCTTATTAGTTAGTCGCTCTTGTGCCCGTCTGGCTATTGTATTATTTGTACTGTGATGCTTAGAGCATTTCCAGGAGCTCATCTAAATTTCATCATAAGTCATCTAAAAATATTTCTTCTTAGATGTTCCCAATTTTCCAGCGGAACATCTATATTCAGATTGTCTATATTCTTTCTTATAATTTAATAATATTTTATAAGTATCTTATCTCTATGGAGGACATCTATATTCTCTCTCCTATATTCTAATAGTTTTGTAGCTTTGGATGATCATGGATCCATCACCCAAATATGGATGACGCTTAGGAGAAGCTGGAGAACATCTATGGATAGATGACGCGATAAATGAGCTGCTCGAGACATTTTTTAGGCCTTGATCAGCTACATTTGCTTTGGATGTCAGTTTAGATAAGTTGTTGGAAATGCTCTTATGCCGAACCCAAGCTCTATGTTTTGGCCAGTTATGATCACTGTACATTCTGCTTGTTTTCTGTTATGAGTACAATGTACCTGCGTGTAGGGCAAAACTTGCTGCTTTTGTTTGTGATCGAATATTAATCTTCTATCTACCATGTGCATCTTAATTTCGTGCACGAAATGTTGTATTGTGCACTAGCTGACTTGGCTTGAACTTTAACGGGACGGGATTTTGGAGTTGCTCTGCAGATTAGTGTACAGTTTGTGTGAGGTTCGCTGTCCAGCGTTGCTAGGGGTAAAGTGTAGGTTGCTACAGGGTAAAGATGGTACTATTTGGTCAGGCTTACATGCCCAGGAAAACAGAGGCGAAAATAATCTCAGGAGAAATTACAGTCCTGTTTTATCTTTCTGCAGTCTTTCTTTTGCGAGTTGTTTGACGAAAATCTTGAATTTCTGGTAGTAAATTGAGTAAGAACAATTATACTGTATGTTGTTAGTATTTTCATCATCGAAGGTATGGACGACAATTATTGTGTTGGATGGCTCATAATCAACAAACCAGTTTTAGTGGGCACCACATCCTTCATGCAGGATGTCGATGAAGACGCCTTCCCACAATACTTTCTATAGCAAGTCATCATGTGTTTTACCCTGTCGCCAGGTTTAGGCTGGTGCCAATGCATCACCTTTTCTCACGGGCTATAGCCCCGCCACGTCAGCTTTTTCTCCCACTCTCACCCCACTCTCACGCCACTCTCACGGCACGGTGTCAGTGCACGGGCTATAGCCCCCACTATCATACCTCTCTCCTCCACGTCAGCATTTCTCTCTCCGCCACATCAACATTTATTTTGAAGATTAAAAATATTGCAAATAATGGTAGAAATTATTTTACTCAACTAAAATTGTACCGATTACATAATAATAAATAAAAATTACATAAAAAATTACAAAAATTACATAATCTAGGATTGAGCCCACACATGCTCAATCAAATCATGCTGGAGCTGTGTATACATCGGCGAGTCCCTCATTTCGTTGTCCATCTGAATCCTTACTGCTAGGCTTGGTGGTGCATTGGTATGTATTGGAGGGCCCACATTGGAAGCAACTGTCTCATAGATGTTCTCCAAATTGGTACCACGCTCATCGTCGATGATCATGTTGTGCAGAATGACACATGCACGGATGATCAACCCAAGAGTGCGCCTGGAGTACGAGCGTCCGGGAACTGCTAGAATGTTGAACCGGGACTTCAGCACTCCAAATGCACACTCGACATCTTTGCGCCAACACGATTGAGCAGCAGTGAAGACACGATGCTTTTCACTTTGTGGAAGAGTAACACCCTTCATGAACACCGGCCAGGAGGGATAGATGCCGTCGGCAAGACAGTAACCCCTGTTGTACTGGTGTCCATTCACCGTGAAGTTCAGTATGGGTGCTTCTCCTCTAAGCACATCCGTGAACAATGGCGACTGATTGAGCACATTGATGTCGTTGTTGGACCCGGCGACTCCAAAAAGAGCATGCCAGATCCAACGATCATACGACGCAACGGCTTCTAAGATTATGGTAGGGTGTTTGATGTCTCCCCTTGTGAACTGACCGGCATGCGCAACTGGGCAGTTCCTCCACTGCCAATGCATGCAATCGATGCTCCCTAGCATGCCCGGAAAGTCGCGCTCCTCGGCTTTCGCTAACAGACGCTGAGTATCCGCGACATTAGGTCGACGGCAAAACTCTTCCCCGTAACAGTCGATGATGCCCTCACAGAATTAATCTAGACAGTCTGACGAAGTTTGTCTAGCTAACTTAAGCCACTCATCTATCGTATCAGCAGCGGCTCCATAAGCTAACAGACGCAACGCCGCAGTACACTTTTGTAGGGGAGAAAAACCAGCACGGTTGAGAGCATCAGATCTTTGGGTGAAAGACGGAGAGTATTCACCCAATCTATCCACAATGCGTAGAAAAAGGGATCGCCTCATCCGATACCTTCGCCGGAAGAACCTCGGAGGATAAGCGCAGTTGTTGGCGAAGTAGTCGTCGTAGAGCCGCTCGTGGGCACCAACACGATCACGCCTGATGAACTCTCGACGGCGTCGCGGCGGTCTTGGCACCGCTTGGAGCATCGCCGCCTCGTACTCCGCCTGCATTGCGGCATGCATTGCGGCGATCATCTCACCCTCCACTACTTCGCTCGAATCGCTGCTGCTGGACGAAGACATGGCATCGAGAGGGTGGAAATGAAGAGTAGAGAAGATGAATTTGGTGTGGATCGAGTGCAGGATATGAGGGGGTATTTATAGGAGGGATGAGATGAAAATTTCAATTTTTTTGAATTTTTTTCAATTTTTTTGGGGCAGCAACGGTAACCCCCAACGGCTAGCTGACGTGGACCAATAGGGTCACGCCACATCAGCTAGCCGTTACCGGCCCCGCGCTCCTCACTATCGCCCGCCGCTACCGCCCCACCCTGCCATCGCGCCGTCCCACCTATCGCCCCCCTCTCGCCCCTGGCCCACCCTACCGCCCCGCCTACGCGGGGGATAGCGGGCGTTATCGCCCCCTGTCGACGGGCGAGCCCGCCATCGCCCGCCTGCCCCCTACCGCCCCCCTCTCGCCTCCTATCGCCCCGGGCGGGGCGATATCGCCGCCCTTGTCGCCTGCGTTGGCACCGGCCTTAGAATTTATTTTTAGAGCTAGCTAGCACAGAGGGAGAAAATAAGGTAAGACAAGAAATCTCCACTAAACTAACATACTATCAAACATATGTTTCGGTTATCAGTACTTGTTGGAGCCTTAAATCACTACATTTTCAGCATATCATCAAGACCTTCCTTTATGTTCGAAGCTAGATAACTGCAAAAGTTATTTGTTTCATAAATTGGAGCACCCTATATGAGGGGGTTTTGAGATAATAATGCTTACATCAGGGCAAAATTTTGGATGTAGAATGGTGAGATAATCACCCACTCTGATTGTCTGACTCTGACACTCTTTGAGCTTACAACTTCCAGAGACATAAGTATGCAATGTTCACTTGAAAATGCCTCTCATCTTCTTAAGGAACTGCAACACCTTGTTAAGTTCCAATGAGCTGTACATGTTTACGGCCCTTCATTACTGGACAAAACTACAGTTTCTTCATAATCTGCAAAGAAAAAGAAAAATTAGATACCCATATCAAATATCGCACAAAAAACTCATGTTTTCGTGTTTGGGAAAAATAATTTATACCGTCTTGGCCTCTCCAGTGCTTAAATCTAGGTCATGATCAGTTCATTATTAGAAGTAAAATAAACTGTTCGCCACGAAAAATGAGGCGTACAAGTACCATGCATGAATTCAACTTCATCAGAAAATAGTTATAGTAGTATGTGTGCTACTTCAACTGCAACCATGGTAATCTTACACGCCTAATGTGAATTAATTAATATAAATTTATCAGCAATATAAAATAATTTTGAATTAACAGCTAAGCATCACACAGATCCTTTCTTCACTTGTCAAAAAGAAATGACTGTTTTCTTAATTTAAGAAGATTCAGAGAGCTTGCTTTTACAACCAGGAGAGCAAAAAAGGGATCAGAGCTCACTTTCTCAAATTCCGCCTCTATTTTGCACATGCCTCATGCATTAAAATCGCTGGAAGGGAAAAAAGGTCTAAAACACTCCCTTGTCATGTCCATATTTAAAATCTATCTCCTTAGCAAAATCACACCATATTTGTATTTCACTTGCTCTCAATAGTAGTATTGGCACATTGTAATGTACAACCGATATCTTTTTTTTTACATATCAGAAGTGTAAATTAGCAAACTATGTCCGGTGCTTATCATATCTTCATGTTGCCGGGGTAGCCACTTCCACCTTGGATGACTCCAAATTTAGCTTTCACTATGCTATGATGATGCTTATTTTTCTTATTACCCTAGGAGATTATATTTTCTTTATCCTAGCATACTTGAAAATAAATTAGGAGAAACATGTTAAGAGAAGATTTTACCAATGATATACCGTAAGTCAGCTTACTCCACTGCGTGACCTCTAGGTTTAGCACGAATTAGACTGAACCAATCTGCAGCTTCAAAGATGACATAAGGATCTATGCCAGGGTTGACTTCCCTTAACAATGGATTTATACAATGAATCCTCCAATTAAATAGGGAAGAAGAGAGGTATATGCATTGTCTCGGTAATTCGCCCATAGCTGGGAGTACAACAATATTGGAATCTACAATGTACGAGTAGTTCAGAATTTACAGTAGGTAGCAACTTAATATGAATCGGTGTTGCTTGTCAGTTGTCAGGGCAAATAAAT
The DNA here is from genome assembly GCA_028641055.1 of Alopecurus myosuroides. Taxonomy (NCBI): domain Eukaryota; kingdom Viridiplantae; phylum Streptophyta; class Magnoliopsida; order Poales; family Poaceae; genus Alopecurus; species Alopecurus myosuroides. Next base: position 189,587,572 of record CM054061.1, on the reverse strand, counting down.
TAGTGAAGCTACTTTATAGTGCTCGTAATGATCTTTCCAAGCCCGGTAAATTAAGAACTACTCCCTCCGTCCCAAAATATAAGGCACGCTATTTTTATGGGGGTCTTTGATGGTCAACTTTGACCAAAAATATATAACAAAGTGTATGGAATCAGAATGTATAAATGGTACCGTTGAACTCGTCTTGTAAAATTCTTTTATTTCATATGTCTGTATATTATTTATGTGGACTATTTATATGGACAAATCATGGTCAAAGTTGGATGGCGTTGACCAGCGAAATTAAAGGGCGCCTTATATTTTGGAACGGAGGGAGTACTAAAAGGTTCTGGCGCGCTTTGCCGTGCCGTTTTCGCTCTTGCTTGTGTTTTCCCTTACTTGTGTTTCCCCTGTTACGCACATAACATGCTTGATTTGGGCATTGGCACGTAAATTGATCTATGCCCATTCTAGAGGGGTAATGGACTAAGGGTGTTCAAGCGGATGTCAATGTTATGTTTATTTTGGAAAATTCAGAACAATTTAGAATTCTACCTTTCTAGATATGGATTGTTCTACAATACAAGATCAAAAGGTAGAACCAAACCGTAGTTTGCAATGTGATGGCAAGAACTCTCCAAAATATTACAATCCATTATAGATATACAAATAAACTCACAAGTATCTCTAAAGAACAAAGTAAAGTCTTAATGAATGAAAGGGAGTAATAACTTCACAAACCAGTAACGTGTTTCTAGTTGGGTTTCATGCACTACACACAAAGAACTACAAACAAATAATATTGCAGAGAGCTTCATCCTCTATGTGTGTGTGTGGGGGTGGGGGGGGGGGGGGGGGGGGAGGGGAGCGAAGCTGGAAAATGACATGCACTTTTTTTTGGAACACCAAATCATACCACAGCAGCAAGACCGAATTTGTAGCATTTTTAGAAACATATAAAATATATTGATTTTGTCCATGTACTGCTCCTATTTCTTGAGCTTCACAATCAATCTTGTTTCTTTTGCAAGATGAATCAATTATTTTCTCTTTAACCATCGTCTCCTCACTGTCATTGCATCTGCATATTTAGAAAACAAACCGCAAACAACAATTTTCATAACCGCAAATCCGTAACTAATCAGGGCAAGAAAAGGAAAATTTGGAGCAGTAAATTTACCTCAGCAAGGTGGAGAGTAGATTCTGACTCGTTGGAGCCTTCAACAGTACTGGTAAGAGCTCAATTTTGTAGCTTCAGCGCCATAGGGTCAAATTCTAGGCAATATTTATTGGAGGTATGCCCCAAAGACAATAATATTCAGTTATTATTTTATCTCCAAGTTCAGAATTAATTTTATGTGACCATGCTAAAACTACTATAGCACTTGAAAAGTGAGTGTTGGGGGGATGGTAACCCGGTAGGCCCATGCCTAGGAGAAACCCGGCCCGAAGGAAATCACATGAAACCCGGCCCAAGATGGAGGAGTTTCCAGAAGGCCCAAAAGGGAGCGTGGATCTTCTAATCCGTACCTTGGGGGCCACGATTAGGAAACCTAGGGTTATGTGTGTATTCCGGGTAGGATTCCGGGTGTGCCTTGTATAGGAAGCCGGAGAGCCGGGTAATATATAAACCGGCTCTCGGCACAGAGAAACCAAGAGTTTTTTCCACATATTCGAGTACTCCAGTAACACGAGAGTTGATAGTTGTAACCCTAGATCGGAATCTCGGCGACATTGCAGCCCGGGCTACCAGATCACCAGATAACATGATTTCCCCTGAGCCAAATCCTCTCCCAAACGCCAGAGTCGATTTGCCCCAAACTAAGTTACCCCTAGTAACGTCTGCCGTGATTATCCCACGACAGTTGGCGCCCACCGTGGGGCCTACGTCCAAAGGTGTTTACATCACGGGAGAGGCTCGGGAAAGCATGAAGAACCTCGTCATCGGCGAGATCATCACCAACCCTGAAGGAGAGAAGATCGTGGACGACTTTGGCTGGGGGCGAGAGTCGGATCTGTCGTCACGATCGGCCGGGTCAACGTCTTCGTCGGTATGGTACGTGCGTCCGGTTTTGTTCTTGACGATATTGAGTATGATTCTGTATCAGGAGAAGCGACCCGCGTTCAATTGGATGGAGAAGAATCGATCGGGATAGCCGATCCGGAGGAAGAGCCCACCACGAAGAGGGAACAGCCGGAGGAGCCGGTATGGACCCCGCGTGGCCGGGTTACAAGAGAAGATGATACTGAGTCTATCTTGCACCTACTTGAAGATCGGTACGAGGAAGATAGCTGCGAAGAGGAAGAGTACGAATCTTCGCCAGGCATCGCGCGCCGGGTCGTGGTCTACACAGCCCCTGCAACCAATCTTAATCAGGGAGATGTGTCGACGGCCGCGGTCGGTGCGGCGCGAGCGCTGGCCCAACAGCAGGCACCGGCTGATGGAAACCTGGTTATAGCCCGGGTCGATGGAGAGCCGGCTTCTGTCACCAGTCATACAGGAGAAAGCGAGCAGCACAGAAATATGTTTGGATTCACGGCAAATAGAACACCAGGAGCAGGAGCTTCGCACTCACGAAATCCGGCTCTGTTCAACAATAACCTAATCTTAGATCCCACAGTGTTGGCAACGGCGATAACTCCAGAAAACGCAGCAGCGCGTGCCCAAGATCTGGATGTAGCTCGCCGTGCGTTGGAGCAGCAGAGAAGAGATGTGGAAGGTGAAAGACAAGGGATGGCTGCGCGCCAGCGTGAGCTGGAAGAACTGGAGAATCGTATTCAGGCTCAGACGACTAGGATTTATAATCAAAGGCATCAGTCGAGATTACCTGCGACAGGTGGAAATTTACAGCCAGCCGCATTGTTCATTACCCCTCAGGACAACCCAATCCCGGTTACGAATCAAGGAACCGGGTATCAAGTTGCGACCTTGGGAGGACAGCCGGCAAACGTGCAGGCCGGGTTACCCATGTTGCATACTGGGATTGCCATCGGCAATGCCGTACCACCACCACCGCGATTTCATACTCCACCAAGTCACTTCAATAACCCCATGGATAATGTGTATGCTGCAACATTGGCACTCGATCGCATCCCTGTGGGAGAATCACCTCATGCAATGGAGACCCGGAGGGCGATAAACCTGTTACGCACGGCGGTTGCTCAACAGGCCAATTACCCGGAAAACAGGAGTGGCATGCATGGGACGCTGTATGTTAGCCGGCAGAATGGGAATACCGGCTATATTCAGTCAAGCTCGGCACGACGGAGGGCAGAGCAGCAGCAAATGCCGCCTCCTCGCCGTAGACCGGCGACTCTTGCAGCTTCAGCAACGCAAGCCATTGTGGATAGTTCTCGAGCCAGGCGTGCCGCAGCCGGGTCTGTGGTAAGAGGGCCGGTAGTGGTTGCACCCCCCGCCGCACCCGCTGAGGGATCACACGCTTCTCGAGTAAGGGCAATACCGACAAATCTAGCTGGGCCTAAGTGTTTGGAGGATGCCATCAGAGCTGAACCTTACCCGGATAAATTCGAGGAACCGGGTAAAGTGGTTAATTATGAGCCAACCATGGAACCAAAGACCTGGTTAAGCAGCTACGAGATGGCTATGTCAATTCGTAATGCATCGGAGAGGCTTCAAGCCAAGTTTATGTATCTTATGATGTCCGAGGGGGCAGCAAAATTGTGGTTCAATAACCTGCCGGACAGATCCATCAATTCATGGAGCGAGTTGAAAACAGCTTTCATCAAACGCTTTCATGGAACATGCCGGAAGTTATTCACGATTGACGATTTAGAAAGATGTGTCCATAGGAAGGGAGAGTCGGCGCGCGGCTGGGTGTGACGGGTTATGGATATTCTCCACTCTTCCACTGATATTCAGCCAAAAGATGCGTTACAGGCTATGGCAAAAACATGCAAATACATACCCTTAGTGCAAAAACTGACGCGCATGAAATCCGGTCGGCATGCTTTGGAGATTACAATGGGAGAGTGTAACGCCCCGAGATCGGGCACTATGCAAATTTCAGCATTTCCGCCAAAATCCACATAATAACCGATTCCAGGTTGCCACTTGTGATAACATTACAACAGTTCACGAATAATCCACAACAACAACAGAAGAGAGATATATACAAGAAGTCTCAAACGAGTCAAGGATACAACTGATACAATACAAAGATCCAAAAGACATCGGAAGAAACAACATAGCGTCCGACTACGGACAAGATACAAATTGGACTAAGAGTCCTGAAGATAACCGAGAGCGTCCAATCCCTTCCCAGGCCAAGCCGGAGGTATTCCCAAGCTAACGTCGTCAGACTTCAAACCTGTTGACTGCAATGTTGAATATGCAGCCACGAAAAAGGATTCGTGGGTCAGTACGGTTAAGTACTGGCAAGTGGATAACCCATACTCACAAGATACCAGCGTAACCAATCATCACAAGATACAAATACTTTGGGTACAACGGAAAGGAAGGGATTACTGCAAAGAAGCGGCAGCGGGCTGCACTAACTAACTACAGAGACTCGCTACAACATCCGGCTAAAAGAAAGGGATAAGATAGCGTATCAGAACCAACTACAACTACTCACCAAACAATACCCATCCAATGTCACCCCCTACTAAGGAAGCAACCCAAGGAAACTCACACGGTTGATTAAGGTGACATTCATTTTGAGGGTGGAGGTAATCTATATTACTAGTCAAGTTGTTATAGTTAGGTGTAAGTTGTCTGAGTACTAGCCAGCACTTTCACCAAGTCGTCACATAACCGCGGACAACACGGCTTCTCGAGAAGATTTATCCCTGCAGGGGGTGCTCCAGTACCCGTACACACTCAAGCCACCAACTAAAACTCAGGTTGGCTCGACACGACCCAAACCGTCTCTACAACCCATCCTAGGAGCCACGGAGCTATAAGGTCCCAGCCACGCAGCCGAATACTCAGCGCAGGTGTGCAAAACTCCCGCAGGACGCAACACCCCGGCACTACAGGCCTCGCCCTATATGCATCATCATCATCATAACCATCAGTAACCAAGGGGGGGCCAACCCATTATGCAAAGGAGCAAATGGAACACCCGAACTAAGTGTGGCTCTTCGGACAAGCTGCAAATCAGGTCTAAGTCGAGGGGGGTCCCATACTACCTCCCGGATGCGGTGAGCACGCTCATCATGGATCAATGGACAAGACCCTTATCCTAGTTTCGACACCAGCAGGCTCCAAAACCACGCCGGGCCTCCTGCCGGTGCCTTATCATCAAATTATTATTACCCCAAACATTAACATGTTGTTGATTGAATTGAAAACCCAACTATCAACTAAACAGGTGATAGGAAAAAGGACAACAAGACTCGAGCGCAAACAACACTAAGCATGCAACTACGACACGGGGGCCAACAAGGTAAACAAGCAACAGTTAATAGGAAGTGGAAGGAAAATCTATATCATGGTTGCAAGGTAAACATATGATAGGATCGAGACACAAGCATCGAATCAAAAGGCTAGAATAAGAACGACGGGAAGAATCGGTAACAAGTGATGAAAGGCAGCCATAGGCAGCAAGTGAGTATACTTGCCTGGAATCCAGCAAGTAGAGGTACATCCGAAGAACTTGTCGTTGCTCACATCATCTCAATGTCCTATCCGCGAAGAAGCAACGAACCTCGAACAAACACCGGATGCAACAATTACTACTACGGCAAAAGATCCAGCATGATCAAGATATGGATGCATGACAAGTCTAAGGATGCATCAAAGATAAACTAGTTGACATGGTAAACATATTTAAATGGGCCCATATGCAATTTGGGTTGCATATAGAAAAGCCCATGAATTAAGGTTGAATTAAATGACCTACAAATAACCATCATGTGAAAGTTGATTAGAATGATGCATGGATGATGAAAACAATAGGAAAACAACAATAGCTTCAATTTTAAAAGGGGTTTACCAAGTTTGGAATTTTATTTATTAAGTTATGAAATTTGGCTTCTTAAATGAGTTACACAAGCATTTGTTGTTTTCACCCATTTTAATTGTTCAAAACAGATAACAAAATTTATATTTGGAAATAACACAAAATTTTAGATGGAATACATATTTCATTTGTTGAATTTGGATTTTAGATGAGCAAGTTATTAAATTGATAATTTTAAATGCGTTAATTAAGAAATAGTTGTTTTCAGCATTTTAAATTATTTAAAACAGAACACAAAGTTAATATTTGCAAAGTACATGAAAAATGGGATGGAAAACATATTTTACATGTTGGAATTGGATTTGAATTGCCCAAGTTATGAATTTTGCAATTTAAAAGGTTTAATTAAAGCATTGGATTATTGCACCACTTTTAATTAGGGAAAACAGTAAACAAATTGCATTGAAAAGGTTGAAAACATGTAGCAAATGTTTCACTGAACATTTTGAGCTATTAAACATAATTTTTGGGTTATTATTGAATTTATTATGCAATTTTCCATAAGTAGTCTTATTCTGCCCTTTTTAGTAAACAGATGGAAACATGTTCAAAATTAACTCAATTGTGACCAAATAAAATACCAATGTGTAGAGTTTGTTAAGAAAAATTTTTAGAGCCCAAGTTTGCTTAAATTGGATGAACAGAACTAATGTTATGAAATTCCAAAGTTTCCAATTTTTATTGCATTTTCAGTAATTAATTATTTAGTGCAAAAATTGTTACAGCAACATATTGCAAACTTGACATGGACAGGAAGAGCATGAAATTCTGAATCCACAGAAACTTGAATCACTGGATTTGGAGCAATATTCAATTTTATATTGATTTTAGAATTAAAGGGACAGATATGTGTTTCTGAAATTCGGGCAAAAAAAAAAAAAAAAGGCAGAAAAAAGGGTGTGGCTTTTCTGCCTGGGGGGGGGGGGGGATCGAACCCACCACCTGGGGCTTGCGCGCAAGGGTGCTAACCAGTGGGGTGATGAGCGGCTTGTGATAGATGGAGGACGCGCAGGGGGTTTGAGGTATCGCCTCGGCGTATAGCCTGACGAAACTGCACATCACGTTCAGTTACCTGAACCAACGAGGGGGGATGACGGCAGCGATCTGCTCGCAGCGGTTGCTGCGGTGGCCGGCGTGCGGGGGCGGGTGGTGGCGCGCGGCGCTGGGGCGTGTGGGGCCGCGTGCGGATGCCGAGGGGAGGAGGAGAGGAGAGGGGCGACAGGGGGGAGCGCTCACCTCGGCCTGTCGAGGCGCAGCACGGTGGCGCAGTAGGGGCGACGGCGACTCGGCGGCGGCGCTCCGGTGCGGTTCGGGCCCCGCCGTGGACGCGAGGAGGACGAGGAAGACTAGGGGGTTCCATTCCCGCGGCGGGCTGCCCTTGACGGTGACCACAACCCACACCTCAACCCCGACGAACTCCGGCCATGGAACCGAGGTTCAGAAGAAATTCAGAAGAAAGACAGAGGTTTGGAGGGGGATCCGAGGGGGAAAGAAGATTGGCGGCGGGTGGGAGAAAGAGGAGGGAGGGAGGTGCGGCCTAGGGTTTGGAGGAGGTAGGGGATGATAAGGAGGGGGCAGGTGGAGCTGTGGTGCTGTCGTTTTCCTCCATGGATACGTCAACAGTACGGAGGTGGGGGGAAGATGGAAGCGGGCTGCCATCGAGGGGATGTGGTGGGCTGGCCCAACTGGGCTGGCCTGCCCTCCCCTCTCTTTCTTTCCCTTTTCTCTTTTTTTTCCTCTATTTATTTTTTTGTAAGAGATGAAAGAGAGAGAGATAAAAGAATAGGTGTTTAGGGGTTTTAATTTCTTATGAAGTAATGTTATTAATTTTCCAAAACAGTAATGTCAAGCAATGTTAGCATTAATTTCAAAAATTGGAAATATTAATTTGATTTTAAATTGTTAGTTGAATTTCAAATAGGGTTTCATGTAGTTGCAAATTTTAAATGCATGAGGATGCATGATGCCATGCCATGAAAAAGAAAAAAAAACAACACACCATTTTATTTCGGGGGAAAAACCCCGGGTGTTACAGAGAGTTGATGGACGCATGCAACAAACATGCCGCCACAAACACCACAGAAGAGGATGTTGAGGACAAAAAAGCGAAGGCCAATGCAAAAAATAATGGAAGACCCGGTAATGGGGCTGCACCGGGTAATAATGGAGGGAGTAATGGAAATAACCAGCACAAGCGCCCGTATGAAGGAAACTCCGAGTTTGTTGCTAACACCGAGGCCGGGTTTCCAAGACCCAGAGCAGAGGGAAACTTCAAGGGAGGGAACTTCAACGGAGAAAATAACCAAGGACCACCGAGGCCGGCTAACCATATAGAGGCCTTCAGAATGCCTTGTCCCGTCACAGTAGGAATGGCAAGCCGGCTAATCACTCATTGGAGCAATGCGTGGACTTACAGAGATGGAAAAACGAGGAAAAACAGAAGGCCCTGCGAGGTGCAGGTAGGGGAGGAGGACCGGGTCTGGGTGGAAACCCGGGCAATGGACCGCCCCCCGCTAGCAACGCAGGAGGTGGTAATTTGGGTAATAATCAAGGAGGTGCTGGTGGTTTCCAAGCCAACCCAAAATAGATAGGACAATATCACGTCCACACTACCGGGACTTCCAACAAAGAGAGAAAGATACTTAAAAGGGCCGTAAACTCGGTTTCTTCAGGTGTTCCGAGATACTTGAGATGGTCAGATCAAGAGGTAACGTGGAGCATGAGAGATCACCCGGAAACAATAGAACATCCGGGTGTGTTAGCTTTGGTGGTGGCACCGCAGGTCAATGGCTATGAGCTGAAAAAGGTTCTGATGGATGGCGGAAGTAGCATCAATATCTTATATTGGGAAACCTTTCTGTGTATGGGGCTCAAGGAGTCTCAGCTGCAGAAAAGTTCCACAGTTTTCCACGGAATCGTGCCAGGACACTCGGCGTGCCCTGAGGGAAAAATAACGCTTGAAGTCGCTTTTGGAGAGTCCAAGGATAACATCCGGGTGGAGTGGCTCACATTTGAGGTGGTGAAGTTGCGCAGTCCTTATCGCGTTGTTCGGAAGGCCGGCTTACGCCAAATTCATGGCCAGGCCGTGTTACGTGTACCTGCAACTAAAAATCCCGGGTCCTAAGCAGACCATCACCATACATGGGAACCGGGTTGTGGCACCAGAGTCTGATGAAGGAGATGCGGCAATGGCAGAACAAGCTTGCAGGAAGGAAGAGCTCATGTATTACCGGTCTCAGGTAGACCCGGAAGATAGAACCGGTTTGAAGAGACCGAATACGGAAGACGATAGAGTAAAGTTTAAAGCGGCCCAAGACACCAAGATGGTGGCTTTCATCGAGGGTGACCCCTCCAAGCAATTTGTCATAGGTTCTAACTTAGACAACAAGGAAGAAGATGCACTCATAGAGTTTATTCGCGAGAATCAGGACGTCTTCGCCTGGACACCCAGTGACATGCCGGGTATTCCGACTGAGCTGGCTGAGCACAGCTTACACGTTGATCCCAAGTCCCGGCCTGTGAAGCAGGGTTTGAGAAAAATGAATGAGGAAAGGAGAAAGGCTATAGGAGCGGACATAGCTCGGCTTCTTGCAGCCGGCTTCATTATGGAGGGTTTTCACCCGAAATGGTTGGCAAATCCGGTTCTAGTGCTGAAAAAGAATAACGAGTGGAGGATGTGCATAGATTACACGAGTCTCAACAAGCATTGCCCAAAGGACCCATTTGCCCTCCCAAGGATAGATCAGATCATAGATGCAGTGGCAGGAAGTGACATATTATGTTTCTTGGATGCCTATTCCAGGTATCACCAGATCAAACTTAAAAAGGAAGATTGGGATAAAACATCGTTCATAACCCCATTTGGAGCTTTTTGTTACAAAACTATGACCTTTGGGCTGAAGAACGCTGGCGCGACGTACCAACGGTGCATTCAGAAGTGCTTTGAGGATCAGATTGGACGCAACGTCCACGCCTATGTTGATGATGTGGTGATTAAGACAAGGAAAGCAGAAACGTTCATTGACAACCTAAAGGAGACATTCAAGAATCTGAGAAGATATCATATGAAGCTTAACCCCATAAAGTGTGTATTTGGGGTCCCAGCAGGAAAGTTACTCGTTTTTACTGTTTTTGAGAGATGGATTGAGGCAAACCCGGAAAAGATCAAGGCCATCCAGAGCTTGAAAAAGCCGGAAGGCCTGAAACACGTTCAGAAACTCACGGGATGCATAGCAGCATTAAGCCAGTTTATATCTAGGCTTGGAGAAAAAGCGATACCCTTATACCGAATCTTGAAGAAAACCGACAAATTTGTATGGGACCAGGAGGCGGACGAGGCATTTGAGGCTCTGAAAAAGCAGTTATCTGAGGCACCGATTCTGGCAGCACCGGGTCCTAAAGAGCCCATGTTGCTATACGTTGCGGCCGTGCCCCGAGCGGTCAGCGCAGTGGTTGTGGTTGAGCGCAAGGAGGATGGAAAGGATCACCCGGTACAAAGGCCAGTTTACTAAGTGAGTGAGGTTTTATCGAAAGCAAAGCAGCGTTACCCGCATTGGCAAAAGCTAGTTTTTGCGGTCTTCATGGCCAGCCGGAAATTGAAGCCGTACTTTCAGGAACACCCCATAACGGTGGTCAGCTCCATACCAATGGAAGATATTATCAGAAATTCAGATGCGACAGGAAGAATATCCAAGTGGGCCATTGACATGGGAGATTGTCACATCAACTACGAGCCCCGGTCTGCAATCAAGTCCCAGGCTTTAGTTGATTTTATTAATGATTGGACTCACACAAGCATGCCTATAATGATGCCAAGTTCCGAGTCTTGGGTGATGCACTTTGACGGTTCCAAGCAATATGAGGGATCAGGAGCTGGGGTGGTACTCACATCACCAAAAGGAGACAAGTTGAGTTATGTGTTGCAAATTCATTTCGATTGCTCCAACAATGTGGTCGAGTATGAGGCCCTATTACATGGACTACGAGTAGCAAAGGAGATGAATATCAGGTGAATAAGGTGTTATGGAGACTCAGATCTTGTGGTACAACAGGTCTCAGGAACCTGGGATAGAAAGGATGCAACAATGGTAGCATATCGTAGAGAGGTAGACAGGGTAGCCGGATATTTTTTCGGGTATCAGGTGGAACACATTTATAGGCGGAAGAACGAGGCAGCAGATGCGCTCGCGAGACTCGGCTCGCGTCGAGAGCCGGTTCCGCCTAATGTCTTTCTAGACGAGTTATGGCGGCGCTCCGTCAAAACCAAATCTGAAGAAGAGGTGGCTAACCGAGACCCGGATTTGGAGTTTGTGGCTGCAGTGCGTGCTATTCCAGAGTGGACGGAGCCGTTCTTGGCTTACCTGTCACGGGGCGAGTTACCACCATAGCAAGTTTTAGCCAGGAAAATCCTGAGACGAGCAAAGGGCTATTCTATCATTAACGGTGAGCTTTATAAGAGAAGTGCTTCAGGTGTCTTTTTGCGCTGTGTAACGCCAGAGGAAGGCCGACAGATACCGAGGGAAATCCACGAAGGCGATTGTGGGCACCATGCCTCCACAAGATCCCTTGTGGCTAAAGCATATCGACACGGTTTCTTCTGGCTTACGGCTTTGGCGGATGCGGAACGCTTGGTGGCAAGATGTGATGGATGTCAAAGGTACGCTCGCCAAACCCATGTGCCGGCAATGGAGTTGCGAACATCCCATTGACTTGGCCGTTTGCGGTTTGGGGTATGGGCATGGTGGGTCCTTTTCACATGTCTCCTTGCAAAAAGACTCATCTTTTGGTGGCTATTGATAAGTTTACCAAATGGGTTGAAGTTATGCCAGTTACAAATTGTGAAGCGGCTACAGCTGTCAAGTTCCTGAAAAAGATCATCTATCGGTTTGGATATCCTCATAGTATAATAACAGATAATGGAACCAACATGTCCTTAGGTGAGATGGAGAAATTTTGTGGAAACAATGGCATCCGCCTTGACGTAGCCTCAGTAGCCCATCCACAAGCTAATGGACAGGTGGAGAGGGAAAACCAGGAGTTACTTCGTGGGTTGAAACCATGACTACGAGTCCCGTGCCTCAGAGCTGCTGGAGCATGGGTTGAGGAGTTACCATGAGTAGTTTGGGGAATTAACACTACACCTAACCGATCTACTCAGATGACTCTATTTTCATGGTTTATGGCGTAGAGGCAGTTCTTCCGAGTGACATTATCCATGACTCGCCTCGAGTGGGGGCTTATGTTGAGGTGGAGAACGAGAAGACCCAGCAAGACGCTGTGGACATGTTAGAAGAGCACAGGGAGCAAGCCTTGGAGCGATCAGCTATATATCAACATGATTTGAGGCGGTATCACAGTCGCCGAGTCAAAACCCGGGTTTTCCAGGAAGTAGACCTGGTATTGCGCTTAGTACAATCAAAGGAAGGGAAGAATAAGTTATCTCCACCATGGGAGGGCCCGTTCATCATAAGCCGGAATTTGCACAATGGATCATACTATTTGGTAGATGCAAGGGAAGAGTCGGATACTGCCAATGACACCGCCCATACCACTTCATCTATGCAAGAACGGGAAAGACCATGGAACGTGGCTCAGCTGCGTCCCTATTACACTTAGCATAGACTCGGTTGGCAAGTTGAATTACACGATGTAACATGCAGCAGGTTTCAGACGCACTCTTTTCCTATCCAGGGTACCTAAGGGGACTGGAGGGTTTTTAATGAGGCGGCTTGCTGACCTAACCTTTTCATATCATTAAAGAAATGGTTAAACTACGATATTGTTGTCTCCCACATTTTCTATCAGTTTGTTTTTCTGTATGTTTCATTGCACTTCATATCAGGTAAGTATATACTATTTTAATTACAATGTATTAGGTTTAAAATTTTCATAGATTGCATATATAGGTCTTACGGGCTGATTGCTTGAATACCACAGTTATAATCTCAGACCCGGCCACGACGCCATTAGGTTATGAGGATCGATTACTTGCAATAAGTACGGTTACAATCTCATAACCGGACAATAGAGCCAAACTTTTTCTTGATTTCTCTTGTTTAAGCTTGATGTGACTTGCAATAATGTGGCGTGTCTTGCTAACATATAATTACAATCAGTCATGATGCCCACTGGGACTTGCCTGACCCTGTTTTTATAAAGTTATAGCAGCATCGAATATCCACACGAAAGCCGGCTTACAACAAAGAGGATAAAAAAGGTCATCTAAACCACAAGTTATGCGGAGTAAAAGGCTATAGCCGGAAACTCACTATGTATTGAGCACAGCTTCAAAGTTCATATATGAAACTATATGGTTTGGGCCTTAGCAAAAACAGGAAGTTTCCTCAAAACTGCAAATCCCTAGACTCAGAAATTTGGGCCTTGGGGACTTGGGAGTTTGAGAAAAACAACAAGCTGTCTAGCTAATGAGCTTAAAACCCAAAAATCCGAGTCTTGGGGACTTGGGGACTTAAGAAGCAAAAGTTCACCCGGTCAAAAAATCCTAAGACCCAGAAACCGAGTCTCTTAGATCCGGAAAAACAAAAAGTGTAGAAAACCAAAAATATGCAAACATAAGGTTGAAAAGTGCATACCAAAATGGATGACCAGAAAGGTCATCAAAGCCACAAAAGTTTAAGTGTGTTACAAACCAAGGGAGTAGTATCACAAGTGCACAGGCGCACTATCAAATAAATAAGTGTAGCAGGCATATTACAATATGCCTATTGGCCGAATGAGTGTTTACCGGTGAAAACGATAAACTTCACTCGGCATCCATAGCCGAGTCATCAACGGTGGTCCTTGCAGCCGGGTCTTCGGGGGTCTCCTCTGTAGCTTTCCCTGCCTCTGTGTCCGGGTCAACCGCGGTATCAGCGCGAGCCGGAGGTGGGACATTTGGAGTGGATGATGTTGGCACAGAGTCGGCCTCGGCCTTCTTCTTGGCAACTTCCTCCTTGTACCGAGCTAGCATATCAAAAGGAGCAGGGAGAGCAGAGGGTACCGGCTTATCTTCAGCACTCTACGGAGGGGTTAGCTTGTTCACATCAAGCTTCTCGGCAATCAAGCTGGCCGAGTGACGAATCTGAGTGCGGAGAGCTTTGAAGTCCTTCGCCGAGAATCTCGAGCCACCAGTATTGAATTCGGGGAATCCGTTCACAAGCGTGGCCGGATCAAGTCTAGGATAATAGGCTTTGGCCAATGCAAGGCCACGGATCACCCCAACCCGGCACGCCGAGCGCTTCCACAGATCGATCCAGGCAGGGATCGTCGAGCATGCATCGAGCATCTGGGATACGCCCCATAAGTACCGGTTCATTTCACGGCTTCAAGGGTCCACTTGGTCCCCACCGAAAACTGCCGGATAACAGCCTTAAGGGTCTTTAGTTTCTCTATGTCATCCTGATCATCAACGTCTTCACCCGGACCTGCAGAACAAAAAGAAAAGCAAAGTGGTAAGACTCGGGTTAAAGACCCTACAAAATACGAAATCCGGGTGATAATCAGGAAGTTAGATTTGTTTACCAATAATGGAGCTATAAGTATCGGTAATGAAGGTTGAGAGTTTTTTCAATAACCCCTCAGCGTTATGGAGTTTCTTCTTGTACTTCTTGCAATCCTTGGAAAGGTCCTTCACGTCGGCCTCCAGCTCTTCTCGAAGTTTGGTCTGAACCAACAGGAGTTTGTTGGTTTTCGCCAACATCTCCTCCATCCGGATCACGTAAGCGTGAAAAACAGACAAGGAAATATCAGTCGGCAGCAGGGTAAAAGTTGCGAGCAAAAAGTTATATAGTTACGAAAGTACCGAGTAAACTGTTGACAGTTCACCCGGAACTTGGGGACTAGGACGAGTATGTGAAAAGGATCAGTTAAATTAACTGATGCTCAGCTGCCAGAGACTCGATAATATCCTTCTCAGCGGCTTTCAGAGAATAATACTCCTCCAGCATCTTTTCTAAATCAAGGCCACTAAGACTCGTCCTGGAGGAGCTAGGGTTCTGATTACCCGGTGGTGGGGTTCCCTCCTGCTTGAGCGGGTCGGCTCTGGTTGCCTGGGTGTTAGGAGCAGGAGTTGCCCTCTGCGTCCCTAGATACTCGACGTCGGGATCAGCCGATTGATGCGTGGGTAGGGGAAACTCGGTTCTTGGAATGACTGTATCGTCCAGCTCTTCTTCTTCAGGAGAGGCGGGCTTGGTGGTGCTCTCCGGGTCTTCCGTTGCCGGGTTATCAAGGAAGAGGTCCTCTTGGTCACTAAGTGTAACCTTGGCTCTGAGGAAAGAAAAACAAAACGTTAGTAAGTAACAGATGGAAAACACGGAAAATATAGATATATTGGTTAATAAGGCATGCTAATTACCCGATATTCATGACAAAGTCGTTTGGAAGATCCTTGCTGGACCCGGAAGATGCTGACAAAGAATCGGAAAGTGAGATTCGGAGCTGTCCGGCTAACGGATGACTCGGAGATGGATATTTTTGAGGTATGTAGGCAGGGTAAGTTGGAGGAGTACCGGCCCGGCGAGCGGGTGACATAGGGGATACCAGGGTTAAGGGGATCGTCACCCGGAGAATTCCGGGTTGCCCATCGCTTGGCTGGGGTTGCCTCCTTCAGAGACGATGTAGTGGTTAGATGCCTGTTAAGTTCGCACATATTGGCATAGGAGTACGGCTTTGAGGTCATGGTGGAGTATGGCACCTTGAAAGCAACTCTTCTAGGTTTCCTCTTCGCCCCAACCTCAGCTTCCGGCTCTGCTTCGCTCTCCTCTGATTGAGAGCCGTCCTTGTCATCTAGCGCTGGTGATCGAGGGGCATTGTCGGAAGGAGGAGAATTTTGGTCTAAAAGGCTGACAAAGTATCTATTGAGTAGAGACCCGGAATTACCTTCATCACTATTAGTCGGTTCTTCCTCCTCCTCCGAGTTTTCAGAAGGGGGAGGGGTGACAATCTTCCAGAATTCGTCAGTTTCCTGGGTAAGAAACACAGAGACAAAAGTTAGTATGTGTACATAAGAAATATCAGTCGGAATAAAGGGTGATAGACGGTTCTTACTGGAGGAGCCGAGTTAGAGCGCGTAAAAGGGCTGAGTCCGGAGATGCTTTTGATAACATCAACTTTCTCAGCCAAGAAGTTCTTCATGGCCTTGTTTACATCTGCGGCCGGGTATGATTTCTCCGAGTGTCGGAGAGAATCGGTAAGGTGGCCGGAATACTCGCAGATGAGCTTTGGGGGAACTCTATTTGGCTGGATCCGGTAACTGACCCAGGTTTTTATTAAGTTTAGCCCAATAAGACCCTGGGCTGATAGCACGACGAGTTTGTGAAGGAGGGGCTAGATAGACTGTCTATCGGCCTCAGGTGCAAAGGAATTAAGGTTATCATAAAGAGATAAGGTATCGTCAGAGAAACCCGACAAATGATTTTGGCCGGGTGAGGATGTGTCTCGGCAGTAGAAAAAGGTCTTCTGCGAGTGCTTCACATGAGTGTAAAGACTGAGAGTCGGCATCAGAGAATTTTTACGTCTCTGAATGGAAACAACCCCCCCCCCCACACACACAAACTAGGAGGGGCCCGTCCGTGCTCTCCCGGCAGGGTTTGCATTGAAATAATTCCAAGAACAAAGCGAGGTTTGGGGGAATACAGAGATAGGCTTCGCAAAAGACTATGAAGTGGCAAATGTTTAACATTGAGTTCGGACCAATATCAAAAACCCGGAGCTTGTAGTGGTCCAAAAGATCTCGGAAAAAAGGGTGACCCGGGGGGCGAAAACACCGGATCACGTGCTCAAGAAAGATAACTACCTCATCTGGACCGGGTGAAGGCCGGGTTTCCTCACCCGGCGTCCTCCAATGGATGTTCGAGTCTGCGGGCAGAACCCCAGACTCGACTAGCTCGCCGAGTTTCGCCTTGGTAATAGTCGATTTCGCCCAGTTGGCGGAAATCGACTTACCAGACTTTTGCTTCAAAGCCGGGTTTTTTCCGTTGAGCTTGGCGCTAGTTTTGGGTGCCATGGAGAATAGATCTAGATGAAATTAAGTTCAAGTAAGTATAGATCCAAAAATTCGAGAAACGCATCTAAGTGATATAGCAGGAAAAGAGAGATATGAGTTAAACGCTTGCAAGGAATACGGAAATGGACCTAGGTAAGATTGACCGCGAACGAATATGAGATTAAGGGTTCGCGAAAATGCATCTAACTAATGGAGTAATGGCAGAGAAACATGGATGAGATTCAAGTTTAACAACGATGCAAGATTGGAGGGGATAAATTTCAGATCTAGATCCGCTGGGGCTTACCGGAGACGAAGACGGAGCTTGGCTTGCGCGGTGACGGCGGCCCGGTGATGGTGTGTGCGTGCGGCCTGGAAAGCTTGAGCTGCCCCTTAGGGTTCCGATGGCGCGCCTGCTCTCTGGTGCGGAATCCGGCGGATGTGGCGGCGCGGACGTGGAGGTGCTAGACGGCGGCTGGAGACGAGCTTGGTGGCGCAGGCGCAGCTCCGGCGTTGGGGTTTGGCCTTGGGTTGCGGGCGCAGAGGTTGAGCGGGAGGAAGAAGATGAATAGGAAATGAGCCGTTTGGAAAACTTAGGGTTAGCCCCCCCCCCCCCGGGGCCTATTTATAGGCGCAGGGGAAAACCCTTGGGCTTAACGGTAAGATTGAGTGATTTCCGGAAAGATTTGATCCGGCCCGAGAATTTGGGGATAAGAATCAAGTTAATTATTGCGTGATATACGGATAAGTTGAGTTGGTTGAGTGAGTCGGATTTAAGGCGTTGTAACTCGGACTAACCGATAGAGAAGTGGAGGCCGGGTTACGGTATATTCCTCGGAGTGTTAACCCGGGAAATGATAGTTTGGCTCGACTGAAACTGGGTTATTATATGGACCGCCCAAAGAGCAGGCCTGGCTATAGTTAAAGCATTCTAACCCGGTATATTATGAATTTGAATGTTTATTGTTTTGCAGGGAATAGCGTGCGCTTCATGGTTGATCCCAAGATGCCCAAGCTATTCTGGGGATTACTGTTTGGGGGATGGTAACCCGGTAGGACCATGCCTAGGCGAAACCCGGCCCGAAGGAAATCACATGAAACCCGGCCCAAGATGGAGGAGTTTCTAGAAGGCCCAAAAGGGAGCATGGATCTTGTAATCCGTACCTTGGGGGCCACGATTAGGAAACCTAGGGTTATGTGTGTATTCCGGGTAGGATTCCGGGTGTGCCTTGTATAGGAAGCCGGAGAGCCGGGTAATATATAAACCGGCTCTCGGCACAGAGAAACCAAGAGTTTTTTCCAGATATTCGAGTATTCCAGTAACACGAGAGTTGATAGTTGTAACCCTAGATCAGAATCTCGGCGACATTGCAACCCGAGCTACCAGATCACCAGATAACATGATTTCCCCTGAGCTAAACCCTCTCCCAAACGCCAGATTCGATTTGCCCCAAACTAAGTTACCCCTGGTAACGTCTGCCGTGATTATCCCACGACAGTGAGTTTTCAAAGGAAAATCTTTGTGCGGGTGTGAAGACATAAACAAACAAGAGTTTCTATTCTTGTCTCTAAGATCAACTTGTGTTTTGTGAGATGATCATATTTCCTGATCCTTCATTAGAAGAAAGTCTAACAAAACATGAGAGTTTATCGAGACTTTACAGTTCACACGCTTAAGACGTTCCAACCTTTTATTGCGAGAAATAATATGCTGTTATTGGTGTTATGAATGTTAGGTATCATTACGATATCACAGAAACAAGTTCGGTGTCAATCGGAGTGGTTTCAGGGAAGTTTCTATAAGAGAGAAATATGCCGATGTTTGGTATAATTTATATGAGAAGCTACAGAGGACATGAGATATCCCGAGGCGTTAGAAATGAGTTTCTAACATTGTTACATAATATCGATGAATTTATCTATAGGGTTAACGGGGTTCCAGAAAAGTTCCGAGGGACTTTCCTTATATGGAATTAGTGCTGGAGAGGGTAGATATCAATCCTATGGGAAAAAAACTAATTTAGGAAATGCCAGGTGGCACTGCTACTAGGAAAAAAGGTAATCCCTGGCGCACCAAAAATACATAGCCGTGGCGCACCATGGTGCGCCATGACTACCACGCCGCGCCTATCAAAAATAGCCGCGGCGCACCACATTTAAGTGCGTCACGCAATCTCGTTTACCCGTGGCGAACCGCCTATTTGGTGCGTCACGACTATCTTTTGTCACAGGTGGCGCACCACATGTTTAGCGCGTCACGGCTATCGATTTTGAAATTTCAAAAAAAAAGACAGGATAAATCAAGATCTGGATCTGGCCGCCAAAAATTTGAAATTTCAAAAACGAAAGCAGAGAGGAGGCTGGAGTGGAGGTTGGCCGCGGGAATGGAGGGTGGTTGCCGGAGTGGAGGTGTCCGCCACAGAGGAGGTGGCCGCCGGAGTAGAGGTGGTGTTCGCCGAAGAGGATGTGAGGCGGCGGTGGTGGTGGTGGTAGGAGGAGGAGGAAGGGAGAAGGAGAAGAGAGAAAGAAGATAAAATGGAGAGTGGAGGAAGGAGAAGGAAGAGAGGAGAGTGGAGGAAGAAGAAGAAATGAGAGGGGAAAGGAAGAAGGGGGTATTATTATATAGGTGGGGGTTCTCCCGGGTTCGAATATCGAAAATCCTGCCCAGACTTAGCCGTGGCGCACCAAACATGGGGTGCGCCACACCTATCTTTTTTTCCTTTTTTTATTTTGTAGGAAAATATCTTCTGTTTGAAATATATATTTTTCCTTTTGGAATCTTGAGAATCTAAAAAGAGCTTATAGGCCGAAGGCGAGTGAGCGTGAGTCTTTTTTCTCTAGTTTCCGTTGGTACATTAAACTTTAGATTCCTACATCGTATGCAAAAGTTATGGCCATTTTACGATTTTTAACGAACTTTTGCTCAGAAAGTCAAAATTCATATTTCATATTTTCCTAGTAGCAAGATCTTAATACCTACCCACATCTCAAAGGAATTTATTTTTTGAAGTTTCTACCATGTTCAATTTTGTTTTACAAAATCGAAAAGGCGACCCACAAGGGGGTGTGGAGTAAATTATTTTGTGGAAGCCATAGCCGTGACACACCGCATGTTTGGTGCGCCACGCCTATCTTCAATACCCGGGGCGCACCACCTATTTGGTGCGCCACGGCTATATTTGCCCATCCAGCCCCCTGGCCACCCACCCGCCACCTATAGCCGTGGCGCACAGTGTGGATGGTGCGTCACGACTATGACCTTAGGAGTGGCGCACCAAGGCCCACTAGTGTGTGGTGCGGCACGACTAATTAGGCGTGACACACCGAGCATGTGGTGCGCCACGACTATGACTTCTCCTATAGTTGTTTTCCTAGTAGTGTGGGGCCCATGGTCTCACAAAGTGCACAAGGATTCTATAAGTATTTTTTACAGAATTTATTGGATAAATAAATAAGAAGGAAAAAATAAAATAAAAAAAATAGGTGGAGGGATTGGACTCCACAAGGGAGTCAAATACGGACTCCCCTAGGAGAGTGGTGCTGCCAAGCAAAGGGAGGGGGAAACCGACCCCCCCTCCTTTGGCAGGTGCTTTCCTAGCTCCACCTATATAATCCCACCCCCTCCTCTTTGGAGAACACAATATCAATTGACCTTTTTGGCATTCTCTCTCCCTATCTCTCTCTCTCTCTCTCTCTCTCTCTCTCTCTCTCTCTCTCTATCTCTCTCTCTGTCTCTCTCTCTCTCTCTCTCTCTCATAGAATTAGAGATCTTATTAGAGGGCATCTATAAATAGAGCCTCTAATTAGAGAATCTCTAATTTAATTAGGGACTCTAATTAGAAACATCTCTAACTGGACTAGAGTCTCTTCTAATCGGGTGTTTGAGCTATACTCTCCCGATTAGACCTAGCTCTAATTATTTTCTCTCTCATATGTTGAGAATATACCTGGCCAAAATTCGGGCCGGGCCTAAAAAAAATTACCGGGCAAAACTCAGGCCCGAGCCCGGCCCGGCCCGACTGTCGGGCTACAGAAATCGGGCCCGAGCCCGAGAAAGCCCGCTTAGGACCGACCAGCCCGGCCCGACTACGGCTAAAACGCGATTTCGCTGGGCCCGAGCCCGGCCCAGCCCGACCACCGGGCTTAGATTCCCAGGCCCGAGCCCGGCCCGATGGTGTGTCGGGCTCAGCCCGGCCCGGGAATTTTGGGCCGGGTCGGGCCGTCCGGGCCGGGCTGCCCATGGCCAGGTATAGTTGAGAACTTCCAGTTTCATAATAGCTCTAATAACAGTTGATTAGTGCTACCATCTTGCAACGCTGGAAGGCTATCTGTCTTCGTTAGTGCCGAGTCCTGGACGGCGGAGCGCTGATGGTTTGACACATGAGCGTCCACGTGCACACCATAAAAGGGATTACACATGTGCTCCTAAGGAGGGAAGACTTAGCGAAATACTTGCAACTAGGTCTAGTTGTGAAGATCTACGATTGTTCAGATTTCTTCCGCGACTACATCGATTCCGCTGCACGGTGAGTCGTTTTCTGATCCTCGCATGTATGGTCATGCCTCGTTATCTGCGTAGTATTTTTAGCGGACTACGTAGGGAATTTTTTTTTAAATCTTGCAGCATAGACATGAAGTTGTATCAGAGCGTACTATGCGTAGATACGATTGGATCTAGAGAACGATTTTGTGCGGGTATTGCATAAGCTTGTGCAAGTATATTATAAAGCTCTCTAATTTTTAGTTTAGTTTTGCTACCTCCCAATAAGCCATGTTTATTTTGTTTCCGGTGGCATGGTTTGACTTTTTAAAAACTTCTAGCAATCCTAGGACCCTCGAGTTGCCCCTGGCATATCTCGCTTGATCCGTAGAAGTACTTAAATAGATTTGGGTTAGACCATAGTTGGTACATATAAGGGCATTGTGGAAGGGGCATGTGGATTGGTTCCACATGGGGGTCATGGTTATGAATAAGTTTAGATTGAGGCTCTAGATGTTCTCTTAATGTATGTGTTTCAATCACACTGCAAATTTAATCTAGCAATGAGAATTAACATACCTCTAATTGCGTAGGTAATGACAATAGTGATCGTAGAACCTACAACCACGCTAAAACTTGCAAACAAAACATTAGAGGCATCTAACTCGTTTTTGCAGAGTGTGCATGTGTTTTGGTATAGCTATTATGTTACCGTGTTTTGACATGATGACCAATGCCAAAGGATTATCAATTGTTCGACATCGACAATAAGGCGTTCATCGCGGAGCTCGGAGGAAGTACATGATTGGAGAAAGTGGTCGTTTCTCCATCATGGAAAAACTTGAAGTAATTTTCACCGAAGCGGAATATACTCAGATTTCCACTATGGTGAAAATAACGAAGATGGAGGATCATCGTTGGAGATGCGTCAAGAAAGCCCCGAACAACAAAGGCTATACCAAATCACACAAATTTATAAATTTCCGGTGATGTTTATCCTTTTTGATTGCACCTTTATTGCGCAATAGTCGTTTATTAGGGTGATTCCTGTCTTAAAATATCAAGTTAGTTCGTGTTCTCCAAATTGTAGCACCGTCAAAATGGCATGGGTACACGTCATCACTTGGATACGAGGGTCAACGTGCCTCTTCTTGCCGGGAGGTGGGTTATAGTTTGCTCACTTGGATAGAGGTGCATTCTATATGGCGAAGTCAGTTGGTTATCTTGTCGT
Organism: Alopecurus myosuroides; assembly: GCA_028641055.1. Lineage (NCBI taxonomy): Eukaryota > Viridiplantae > Streptophyta > Magnoliopsida > Poales > Poaceae > Alopecurus > Alopecurus myosuroides. The sequence continues at coordinate 189,564,917 of CM054061.1, read as the reverse complement.
TCATGCATGAAATTCATGAGGAACGGACACATAGAAAGATGAGGGAGAATCATATGTGATTTGCCTGGTGTCCTACTCTCTAGATTATGGTTGGTTGCGGTGGATACATCCTTCTAATCATAATCTATTGGAATCTCGTTTCACTGAAACTTGATCTTGAGGAATATCAATTTTAGTGGGAGCATATCTTAATATCAATTTTAATTGAATTAAGTAGTGAAAATTAATTTTGAACTATAGTGTCTAAATAAACTTGTTTTACTGTAGAGATGGATCACTTTGTTAGATATCAATTTAATATGACGATGATTCGTGAGTCTTTGGCTGCAAATAAACAATTTTTGGGGAATGGTTTTATGCTCCGACGTGAGTTCTTAAGAGCTCCAATATGGATCACTTTGTGGGTCACATGCCAGGAGATGAGGATCATGATGGACCTCACCTCCAATGTGATGGGTGTCTTGTCAAGGAGCTCATGCAAACATGCATTGATGGAGAGCTGGTTGATCGGTTCTCTAACCATCATCCCTACTATCTAGTAGAGAAACTGAAAGCTCTATTCTCACATCAAGTGCGCAATGAGTGTTTTAGTCTGACCCGAGAACTGATGAATAGACATATTGGATTAGGTGAACCCATAGAGCTTTTTGAAATCTGGATGGTCAAATTAAATAAAAACTCAGAGATGTTGGTCCAATAACTCACCAGAATTTCTGTGAAATCTTACTAGGATCACTTCCATCTATTTTCATGGTTTTGTAAAGCTTTACATTACCATTATGGAAGAGTGCCCAGTCTAGATTCTATTTTCCTTACTCAAGGATGCAGAAGGTGGTATTGAAGCCGAAGATCCTACATGGACTAAGACAGGTACAAATGTTATACCGTCAATTATTGACATAATTCCGGCAAATGTCAGTTAGTATGAGATACTAGTTAACGATCTTAATTGCACCAGTGGCAGGTACATTGGAAGGAGCAAATGCTGGAAAGAACATGACGTTCTAGAATGATGTAGCAAATGCACTTAAAGTGTAGCTGGTCTTCTTATGAAGTCCAAGTTCATAAAGAGGATCCACACTACGACTTCGAATTAATCATTATTTTGAGTTCGATCATTATGTAATGGATATTTTATGTTTGTGAACCATGTTGACTTCGAATTATAAAATATGTGCGGAAATTCAAAGCTTGGGAATTCAAAGTTTATGACCTTCTTTATTGTGTTATGTCAATTAGTTTTATTATAAGTCTTGAATGTTTTGATTCAAGTTATTTATCAAGTTTGAGTAATAGTTGTATGTCTTATTAAATAAATTGGAGATAACTCTTTTATTTTATTTATCAAGGTTGAAAGACGGCCTCCAAAATATTTAATATGACCAAAATCCATTAAGTGTCAAACACTTTTGAATTTTAAAATCAACATAAGTTTTGGATGTTTTCTGAGTTGAATTAATTACATTGATGATTCAGTAAGATAAGTTAATCATATTAATGAAGTGGAATATATGAAATAATTGAAGTTTCAATATTTCACAAAAGTCACATGGGAGGAAATTTCGAATAAAAAACCGAGATCAAAGATATTCGATTGAAGTACAAAAAGGACTTAATTGAAATTATAACATGGATTCATAAAGAATATTTTCTTAGTCAATAATTACTCATGATGAATTTTGAGAGATAAAAAATTATCGTGATAATAAAATCTTTGTGATATAATGATTTAAGCATTATTATAATTGTCAAATGTCTTCGTGTGGTAAAATTGATAGCATGAAACGAAAATAATTCTCAAACCCATTGAAGAAAATTATTTTGTTTGTTTGTTTAAGTTGGAACTATGTCATTAATTCACTTAGAGTTATTTTAATGGTAATTTCCTAGCAATCAATATTGCTCAAGCATGAAGCATAATTGATTAAAAAGGTTTTGCATAAAATCAATAAGTTTATTGGTAGTAAATTTTCAAATTTTACTCCATGTGTTTTAAACACAATGGATTAAGGATAAAAGTATCTTACCATGAAAGAGATGTGAAAATTATATTAAGTTGAGATTGTGAATCTTTGGAGAAGGAATGAATGAAAGGGGCAACATGCAAATGTTTCCAATTGATCACCTTGTACGGGAATTTTATGTAGGAGATACATAAAGTTCAAACTTAATATTTGAATAAGGTCATATGGGGAATTTCATGTAATATTGACTTAGTGTAATATTTATCAATATTCCAAGATAATGACCACAATGTGCAAAACAAAACAAACAAGATAATAGCACTAAAAAATATATGATATTGGATTATCGTATAGATCCATGATAAAAGAAAAATATTCATTTTGACTCCAAGATTTTATCTTGAGAGTAAGTTGGAGTGATTTTCTAAATCACAAGGAAAATGGATGTTTTCAGAAGAATTTTTTTAAAACATTTTATGTTCAGATAGCTAGTATTTTTGTTGTGGGGCAAAAATTCCCCCAGCATTTTATTACCTATAAAAAAAACCAATATGTAAGGGAAAGGAGAGGGGGGACAGAAACCTACCTAATTACCTAGTTACACCTACTATACAAGCTTTTGAATCCATGAAGACAGTCTATCCAAAGATTTGGCTCTAATCCTATGCTTAAGAAAGGACATGTCATGAATGAAACAACTCTTCCATCTTCCAAAAGAGGGTGGAGTGCCATTGAACAATTTCTCATTCCTAATCAACTAAATATGCCAGCAAGCAATAATTATGGCCTCCATGAAAAAAGGTCTGCTGAAAAGTTTCTTGGTGGCAGCAAGAACCTCCTGGATTTCATCTCCATCAGCCCAAGTAATCTCCAGGTAGTTCCGGACCCTCCTACTGAAATTACAATAAAAACATAAGTGAGTTCGGTCTTCAAAAACCTTTCCTGGGCAGAGTTCACAGTGAAATTTCTAGGCGACAGTCCAGTGTCTTCTCTGTATTAGATCCTTGGTATTAAGTATGTCCCTAATAAGCATCCAAGCTAAGACCTTTATTTTCATTTACAGCAAGATCTCCAAAGCCAACTATACACTTTGGGCACCACGAGATGGGAATGAATGTGTTTGTAGAATTTTGCTCCTGAGTAAAAATTCCACTAGCAATATACCAAGGATAATGATGAAGTTAGTATTGATAATTATTTGATAAATTATGAATAAATGATAATGATGAAGTTGAAAACTCATCATATCACTTGCTTGGTGCTGTTAATGGATCAACTAGCAAAATTATTTTGCTAAGTGTAATTAATTTTTTATTACTGGAGTAATCATAAAATATTATAAGTATGAGTACTCAGTCAGTCGTGTTGTAAACAAGAAGGAATTTATTTTTTCATTATGTAAAGCGAAGGGACTTAGAAGTAATTGGGAGCCGATTATGTTCTTTTAATTTGGCTAGACGAAATGAAAAGAAAGATACCTCATAGAAAATATTTAAAAGAGTTTTAAATGTAATAAAAGAAAGTGTCTTATTAAATTCAGGTTCTATGAGATCGATTGAGGAATTTAATAAACATGAATATGATGGGTGTGCTTGATGAGAACGTGATCACACGGTTGTTGGGAGACCGCAAGCGGAAGGTATGATGCAGTATAGAGTAAGTTTTTGCCTAGTAAAGAACTAGATTTATCGAACTAGTAGGACTTTGTAGTCTTGAAGAAGGTTTCTTTATCAACGGCACCAAAAAAAAGTTTTGTTTACGAGGCGTGGAACATGCATACAAGCACAAACTCTCTCTTTCCCAAACTTTCCAGAAGGTTGTCAATAAAAGTAAAAACGGGACAGCAAGGAAACGATGATGAAAGTGCTTGGTTTGCAATATGAGGAAAATAGGACCGGGGGCCATAAGTTGACTAGTGGTGTCTCTCCAAATAAAACAAACATGCTGGCATGAACCCACTATCTAGCATATAAACCCTCTCTTGGAGGTGAAAACAACTACGTTACCTAGGTAATCATAAACACCGGAGAGCATGTCAAGACAAGATTTAAACTCTCTACAAATATAAGTTAAGCATCTTAGATTGACATGAACAAAATAATCATAATCTCATGGTTTATTGGATTCCAGCAAACACAACATGCACAATTACATAAGGTGGTCTATATCAAGTGAGGAAGCTCACGAGACTCTAAAAAAGGAGGAATAGGGGAGAGAACAACTCTCTAGCTACTATTATGGACCCATAGTCCCGAGATGAACTACTCACGCATCGGTTCGAGGTGATCATAGCGATGTAGAGGCCTTCAGTGACGATCTCCCTCTCCAGCAGGTTGCCGAAGCAGACTCCAGAAGCCCTAGATTGGGCTTTCGAGGTGACGACGCCTCTCTATATGTTTCATGGAAAACAATTCCATCCCCGATGGTTTTAGGGTTAAAGGCAATTTATAAGCGAAGGGGGGACGTGAGGCGGTGCCGGGAGCCCTGAGGGGCCAACCAGGCGCGACCTAGGAGGGAGCCGCACCAGGAAGGCGCCTGGTGGCCCCTGGCCCCCCTCAAGCTCCCTTTGGACTACGTCTTCGTTCCGGGTAAAAATTGATCCCCGTGGATTTTCAGCCCTTTTCGAGAACACTTACTTAAGAACTTTTATTAAATAGGAAAATAAAAGAAAACATCAAATGGCCTGGGGCATCTTGTTAATAGGTTATTCTGTGAAAACATCGGAAAGAAAACATGCGGAAAACAAAAGGTATTGGGTAGAAAACAAGCATGAAGCATCAAATATTATAGATACGTTTGCAATGTATCAGAAATCCCATGCTTAACTCTTGCTTGTCCTCGAGTAGGTAAATGATAACAAAATAATTTTTGAGGTGACATGGAGCCAACAAAAATCTTGATCAATGTTATGTAAAAGCATTGCAAAGCTGAGATCAAAGTACTTTAACAAAGGCATGATACATATTATTTCAAGCAATGTAAACTTAGCAACTATGTTGCACATAAAAAGAAACACAAATAAAAGAAAATCAATAATGAAATATTGAAAGTGATACCGTTGTTTCAATCATTAAGAAAAATATAATAAAGTGGTATCCAGCTAGTCCTTCGTGTGGTAGCAAAACATAAATGCCAGAACACCTTCAAAGATTAAATGGTGACTAGATGCAAATATTTTGAGAGCAAGCAATACCACAAATCATGAATCAGTAAACAATAAATTTTGGGAGTATACACATTACACTCATAATGACAACTATGCTCTATTAGGTGGTGCATAAAGAAAGAAGATGAGGACTCAACATAAAAGTAAAATAAATTCCCTTCGCAGAGGGAAGCATGGATTACTCATGTGTTAGAACTTTTTATTTGATAAAATAGAGATATTGAAAACAGTTTTGAGAGAGGTGTATGTCTATGTCAACGGATGATAATGGAAAACTTATCATAATCCATGTCAAGCAACGTGTTTTGACTTTTGAGAGCGATTTCCATAGTTTATTAGTTTGGCACTCCCCCCACCTTTCTTTTCACAAACCAGGGCTAGCCTTTTTGTTATTTTTTGGCACCATCTCTCTGCAAATATAAATGAGCAAATATTCCATACTCATCGGGTGAAAGAAGTAAGATGAACTTTGCTTGACACAAACCATAATAAACTTTAAACTACTTCCTCCTGAGCTAAAACAAGAACACAAAACATGTTATAATTTTGAAGGTTTCAAAGGTAGCACACGAGAAATTTACTTGGAGTGGAGGTCAAATACCACATATAGGTAGATATGGTGGACACATTTGGCATACTTTGGTTTTGAGGAGCTGGATGCACGAGTAGAACTCATACTCAGTACAGGTACAGGCTAGCAAAAGACTAGGAGCGACCAACTAAGAGAGCAATTGTCGGAGAAAGCTCGTCTGTCATAGCTTTCAGAGGTTCAAACACTACGGGACAAACAAACTTCCTTCGCCTCTATAGGAGGCTTAGAGAGTGAAGATTTAACACGACAACAATGGAAACATGGAGAGTTTTCCCTCGTTCAGGCCACCGGTGTGGTGTAAAATCCTACTCATGCTTGTCTGACAGATTGCGCTGCGGTGACTACAGTACAAATGCGAGCTTGTGCTCGGAACAGACTACTTGGGCTCTATGATGATTCTATCTCTCCTTCTAAAAGGGTCGGAGGTGCCCTTCTTATCCTGGCGTTTGGACCTCCGTCCCGCTCATTTGGGGGGAAAGGGTTCCCACAAGGTGCCAAAGGGAGGAGCGTCCCGTACTTCTGCGCCTCCTGCGCTGTCTTGGTCGTCGGGGACAGCTCCACCATTCATGGCGTCATGGTGGGGGAGCCCGGTGACGCCGCCTCCGTCTTGTAGCACATACTCGGTCTTCTTTCACCAAAGAGGCAATCTTAGTGGACCTCTTTGGCGTCCATAGGGCCTGCCCTCACTTTATACACGAGAACGGAAACTGCGGCCAAAGAGGATCTGCGGCGCCTCCGTCGTTGTTCAGAAGGGAGGTCGTCAGCGGCACATGGGATGTCCCCTCTTGAAGGGAGGTGCCCAGGAAGGAGCGAGGGCGAAGTAGATCTCCTCTCTAAGGCGTCAATCTTCGTTGGTTAGGCCCACCTAGTGGGTAGGCCTAAGAACGTGGCCCCATCACTGCGGATGGGGCCCTTGGCCTTGGCTTCGCACAATGGGCTCTGCAGCTGTCGCCTCGGGGTACCCTGGTATCCAGAGGCCTGATAGTAGCCACCGGGCCCACGAGGAACACGTGTCCAGAGGATGCGAGGAGACGCGGGGCCATCTGTTGCGGGCCATACTTCGGCACGTGGCCACAATCCACGACCTTCCCGAGGAGGTGGCAACGGCTCCCTGCGACGTGGGCCCCACTCATAAAGACCGAACGGAGCATCCGGGATTCCCTGCTTTGTCTTTCTTCGTCGCCACCCGCAAACTGTTTATCCTCCAGATTCCCCCCCTTTCCTTCCAGATCCTCCTTCCCAAATGGCCGACAAGAAAACTGCTACCGCGACGAAGGGCAAGCAGATTGTCGCGGCAAAGCTTTCGTTCTCGAGGTCGGGCTCAATTTTGGATCCATCCCGCATTCATGCGGGGTCTTCGCTCGAGAGGGCATGCCCCATGGTGGCCTCCTCCACCAAAAAATATGGGGCTACCTCGCTCCATGATGGCTCGGCACGGCTCAACTCCCTTCTGGCAACCGCCTATGATTTCTTCTTCGACACCCTCTTCACGAGCCTGATTCCCCCTTTCTCTACCTTTTTTTTGGCCATCCTGGAATTGTACCAGATCCATGCTCTGCACCTCCATCCCAACTCCATTCTGACCCTGGCCATCTACGCTTCCTGGTATGAAGCCCTCCTTGGTGTCAGGCCCTTTGTTGCCATTTTCCTCTCCTTCTTCAGCCTTCGTGTGACAGGCTGAAATAGCTGCGCCCGGTGTGCCTCCTTTCACATCGGCCTGGGGAGGGGAGCTTTGTTCCCCCATTTGGACCATAGGAAGAAAGGAGACAACATTGTCAGCCGCTGGGTGTTCATGGACGCTCGCGCTTCCGCGATTCTTCTTGAGGTGCCTACCGAGAGGCCCAGGAAACATGCCGTCTAGGCCCAGGAGGTCCTTAATGTCCCGAACATGGACCCCCTTTTGCAACGAATGGAGGAGCAGCGCGAGAGTGGGCTCGAGGCGTCAATGATCGTCCGCGAGTTCGTTCGCCAGCGGCTGGCTCCCCTTCAAGAGCACGAATGCCTAATGTGCTATTGTGGCGACACATAGGATAGTATGCGGCTCAGCGGCGTCCTCCTCGAGGGCAGGGAGCTTGAAGGGATAGTGCAGGTTCTTCTCGGTAAGGATTCTCCGCCGCCTCTTCCTCCTTCTGTCCTTCCCCTCTACAACCTTGGGGAAGCGGAGCGGACTTGATAATGAGCATTATGAATTTTAAGCAACTTGATAATGAGCATGTTGCTAAATCTTGGGAAAGAATGAAATATTAAGTAAAGAATTGTACAACTCATGGACTGACTACTTGGATGATCATCCAAACCTTTTATGCAGGTCTGAATTTTTCTTCAAGAAACCTTCTGGATTCAGCTGTTGGAGGAACCTTTATGTCCATGACTTTGGGGGCAGCAACAAAGCTTCTTGATGATATGATGGTGAAATATTCAGAATGGCACACTGAGAGAGCTATTACGGGTAGGAAGGTAAATTCTGTTGAAGAAACCTCCTGCTTGAGTGATAGACTTGATGATATTATGTCTATGCTTGTGAATCGCCATGCTCCTATTGATCCAAACAATATTCCTTTAGACTCTTTGGTTTCTCAAGAAAAGCATGTTGATGTGAACTTCATTAAAAATAATAATTTCAACACCAATGCTTATAAGAATAATTTTGGTAGCAACAATTATAGGTCATATCCTATTAATAGTGGTAATAATGATAGAACTGGAATGTCTAATGGAAGAATTTCAGAAGTTGAAAGAGCCACTAAAGACTTTATGCAAAAGCAATATGAGCAAAATAAATTATTTACTAAGACCATGGAGGAACAATCTGTTATGCATATCGGTTATCAACTTGAAAGTTTAAATAGAGAAATATCTGGATTGCAAGTTCAAATTGCTCTTGCTGAAACTTCTATTTCATCCATGTCTGAAGCACAATCTTATTTGATCAATAGAATGACTGCTAAAACGGAAACTATAGATGAGAATCCTTTTGCTGCTACAAATGCCATTCAAATTCAAATTGACGACAATGTTAGGATGTTAGCTGAACTGCATGCTAGATGGGAAAGAGAAGATAAAATAGTTAGAAAGAATAATATAGCTAATGTTTGCACCATTACCACCACTAGTAAAACTGAATCTTAGCATGCTAGTAAACCTTCTACTATCAATGGTAAAGTAATTGGTGTTGGCAATACTCCCACTTCTGCTATTAAAAGTTCAAAACTTCCTGAAACTGCTAAAAATGTTCCTGATAAAAGTGCTAAAAATTTTAGAAACATGGGAGACAATGGGCCCATTACCTTTGATAAAAATGATCTTGACTATGATGATTGCAGCATAAATAAAGTGATTAAGTTCATACAAAATATTGCTAGTTGTCCTAATGCTAGTACTATGAACATGGCTTTCACAAAACATATTACAAATGTTCTTATGCAAATTAGAGAAGATGAATTAAGGTGTGAAGCATCTATCCCTAGGAAGTTATAGGATGGTTGGGAACCCATCATTAAAATGAAAGTGAATGATTTTGATTGTAATGCTCTATGTGATCTTGGTGCTAGTATCTCTGTTATGCCTAAAAAACTTAATGATATTCTTGATTTGCCACCTTTGGAGCACTGTTATTTGGATATTCGTCTTATTGATAATGTTAGAAAGAAACCTTTGGGAAGAGGTTATGGTGTTCTTATTATGGTTAATAATAACCTTGTGCCCATTGGTTTTGTTGTTATGAATATTGAATGCAATTCCTCTTGTACAATTGTTTTGGGAATACCTTTTCTTAGAACTGTTGGTGCTGTTATTGATATGAAAGAGGGGAATATTATATATCAATTCCCACTCAAGTAAGGTATGGAACATTTTCCTATAAAGAGAATTAAGTTTCCTTTTGATTCTATTATTTGAAAAAATTACCATTTGGATCCTTCTTCACTTGAAAACACTTGATTCCACTTTTCTGGGCCTAGCTAAAAGACGTCAAAGAAAAGCACTTCTTGGGAGCTAACCCCTGAATTTATTTTTGTTTTGTTTTTCTCTGTTTTCTTTGAGTCATGGGGTTATATACTTCAGTAGAAACTCCTTTGTCTCTTTATTTTCATGTTTTATTTGTGCCAAGTAAAGTTTCTAGCGGAAGTTGGAGTTGGTTTTGGATTTCTGCGCAGGAAAGAGATTTCTGCTGTCCACCGTAAAAAATCGTATAAAGTACAGAAAGATCAAACTTACCTGAATTTTTTTGTGTTTATTCCTCAGCTAATTTTGAAACTTTTTTTTGTTATTTATCTTTTTCTATCTGAGCAACTTAAGTTCCCCAAAAAATTTCGTCTTTACAGACTGTTCTGGTTTTGCCAGATTCTGCTATTTTTCTTGCATTTGCTATTTTACTATGTCCAGTGGATTTCTTTGTTTCACGAAACATTAATGGCTGCAGATAGTGTTTAAAAGTATCAGTAGCACTTGTCCCCATGCATAACCTATGGATTTTTTGTTGTTGCACTAACCCTCTAATGTGAATTACTTTGAGTGTGGTGTGAAGGAAGTTTTCAAGGGTCAAGAGAAGAGGGTGATATAATGTGAACAAGAAGAGTGCAAGGTCAAAGCTTGAGGATGCCCCCATGGTTCATCCCATAAAATTCTAAGAAGACTCAAGCGTCTAAGCTTGGGGATGCCCAAGGCATCCCCTTCTTCATCACTAATTTTATCAGGTCACTTCTAATGAAACTATATTTTTCTTCGGTTACATCATACGAAATTTACTTAGAGCATCTGTTTGTTTTTCTTTTATTTTTTCCTTTATTTTCCTTGCTGAAATAATATTGTTGGAACATAGCATTCCTTGTTTGGGAGAGAGACGCGCTCCACTTTTTCATTTGAATACTCGGTATGCTCGTATTCTTAGTTTTTCTTCTAGCTGCTGCAAAATTCCCTTTTAGCTCTTGTTTTTCTTGCATATCTTATTCAGAGATGTTAGTTTTTGTAGAGTTGTGTTAGTACTCTCTTGTTTCATTTCTGAATCTTGCTTATTATAAATTGTTTGGTGTTGGAAAGAAGTAGTAGATTTTTCGTTATAACGGTGCAAATAGAAGCTTGTATAGACTGTGGCTAGACTTTTTCATGTCATGCTAGATGTTATTTAATTCTAAAGCCTAGTGGTTATTTTTGTAGCATGATTTGTCTCAAATATATGAGATTTTTTAATGTGCCTTTGAAAGCATCATGAGTTGTTCCTGTCATACTGAAGCATAAATTTGCGGGGTTCTCCTTTGAATGTTTTATCTGGTTGACTTGGCACATGCTTAAACCATGTTTATGACTACAAACTGGTCACTTATAGCCTCTATGATCGTTTAGTTTTTGAACTTATAGTACCACTTATGCTTTGATAAATGATGTTTTTGTCGCTATGCATGATTATGGCCATTATTGTTCTATGTATTTGTCGCTCCCACTCTTTGCTAGCCTCCACTTGTACTGAGTATGAGCTCTACTCGTGCATCCAACTCCCAAAAACCAAAGTTTTCCAAATGTGTCCACCATACCTACCTACATGTGGTATTTAACCACCACTCCGAAGTAAATTGCTCATGTGTTACCTTTAAAACCTTCAAAATGACTCTTGTTTTAGCTCATGAGGATGTGAATAGAGAATCTTTATCTCACTTGTTGATTGGACTTTCACACCCTAGACTAGTGGCTTCATCCGCTTATCTAATTGTTAGAAGAGCTGGCAGCGGGGTGCCCAACCCCAAATTAATACAAAAATTCTCTTCACTATTTTCCCCTGATTTACCAGTGAAAGCATAATTGTGTAAACAAAAGAGAAAGAGGGATGACCTTCTACCCAGATGCGTCCTTCTATGGGAGACGATCTTGTGAAGTCTAGTTGGATTGTGACGTACTGTATTTTGTGTTTACCATTCATTGACATAAGCATACACCTCTCTAAAAAAAAGTTTTCAATACCTCTGTTTAATAAAATAAAAAGCTCTAGCACATGAGTGATCCCTGCTTCCCTCTGCGGAGGGACTTTCTTTTACTTTTATGTTCAGTCTCCATCTTCTAACTTTATGCACATTTGAGAGAGCATAGTTTCCATTTGAGTTTAATGTGCATTTGTCCCGGAAACATTATTAATTGATTCATGATGTGTTATTGTTTGTTCTCAAATTATTTATTCTAGTCTTCCTCTTAAACTTTGAAGGTGTCCTGGTATTTATGTTTTGCCCCACTCTTAAGGACAAGCAAAATATCACTTTGCTATGTTTTCTCTATGCTTGAAACAAACGTATAACTTTGGAGTGCATTATTATTCATGATCTTTTATTTTTGTTACTTTTCATGATGCAAAGTGATTGCTATGTTTCACTGTTAGAATTATATCTATCATGCTTGTGTTTAAAGTACTATGATATCAGATATACTTATGCTTTTATAATTTAGATGATCAAGTTTATGTTGGTAGGTTGTCACATTAGAAATTATGTGTTTTTATCGTTTACCTACTCGAGGACGAGTAGGAACTAAGCTTGGGGATGTTGATACGTCATAAACGTATCCTTAATTTATGATGTTCCATGTTGTTTTCATGCCATATGCTACATGTTTCCTTACACTTTATGTCATTTTTATCGATTTCCTAGGACTAACCTATTGACAAGATGCCACAGAGCGAGTTGCTGTTTTTAGTTTCAGAAACGTTGCTCTGGAAATATTCTCGGAATTGGAAAATTCGAAGCCCGGAAGTCTTAAAATTCCCGTAGGTTCCACGGAGTCCCAAAGAGGACCTAAGGGGGCCACACCATGACGCGGTGCGCCCTCTGGCCGCGCCATGGGGTGGTGTGGGCCCCTCTGGCGCCCACGCCATCGCCCTTTTGCCTATTTATTCCCCCGATGCGTGAACCCTAAAAATATACCACTTTTTCCACGAAAAACACCCGATGCCGCCGTCATCATCCCCCCGAGATCGCGAGGGTTCTGGATTTCTCCCCAGCACCCTGTCGGGAGGGAAAATCATCACCGGGGGGCTCCACACCACCATGCATGCCTCCGGAGTGATGCGTGGGTAGTTCATCCTTGGACTACGGGTCGATAGCAGTAGCTAGATGTTTGTTCTCTCCTCTTTATGCCTCATGTTTAGATATTGTGAGCTGCCCTACATGATCGGGATCATCTTATTGTAGTGCTACATGTTGTGTTTGCTGGGATACGATGATTATTGAATTCTATGTCTCTTGATTATGAATCTATTATGTTGTCTTCATGTGTATGTTATTTATGACCTTGCATGCTCTCTGTTGTTAGTAGATTCTCTAGCCAAATAGATACCAGTGACTCCAACAGGGAGCATTTATGCTCGATAGTGGGTTCATGCCTCCTTTGCATCTGTGCTCGAGCGACAGAAACGTGACAGATGGAGGATGTGATGTTGCCATTAGGGAGAAAAGAACGATGTTTACATTATTTACATTACACACTTTGGTTACTGCGATTATCTGTTGGTTGCAACCTAATACCCAACGTTTGTCCGGGTAATATTCGGAGGGTGGATTATTAGTCATAGATGCGGTTGGATAAAAGTCTATGTATCTTGTTGTAATGCCCGCATAAATTTCATAGTAATCATCATGTCATGCATGTTTCATTATCTATCAGTTGCCCAGCTGTAATTTATTCACGACACTTGTTAGCTATCTTTTATGGAGAGACACCTCTAGTGAACTGTGGACCCCGGTCCATTTTCTCACACTGATAATACAACCACTGCAATTACTGTTTTCACACTACTTCCACTGTTTTCACACTGCTACTGCTGTTTATATATTGTTCTCATACTGTTTTCAACACCATACGTTTAACCTTTTTGTGTTCGGCAAAAATGGTGAGATTGACAACCTCACTGCTTCGTTGGGGCAAAGTGAATTCATTGTGTTGTGTAGGTTCCAGATTGCTGCTGAACCGGTAGTGTGTCCTTCCACCTCCGCTCCATCAACCTTCGAAAGTTGCTTCTTTCTCCTACTGGTCGGTTCAACCTTGGTTTATTTTCTGAGGGAAACTTGCTTCTATGCTCATCAAACCTTCCTCTTGGGGTCTCACAACGAGTGCAAGACCTGCACCATCAGCGATGCGGAGCTAGCCGAGATGGAGGACTCCGCTCCAACCGACCTAGCTCCCGGACGTGTGTCGAAGAAGCCCCCGCTCGAGGAGATCACATTCACTCAGGCGCGGGAAGCGTACAAGGATCTTTCAGTAGACTCGAGCACTCCTTCCCCACCTCACGCGTGTTTAGCAGCAACTGGTACTTCCGTGGGTGTGGAGGTGAAGAGGTCGCGCCCCGCGGGTGTTGATGCAGGTGCATGGAGCTCCTCGGTGGCGCGCACTCCTAGAACGCATCCTCGCATCGGGAGGCGCGTCCACCAAGCCCGGGAATACTGGGATGAGTAAGTCTCTCGCTGTGGCAGTCCTTTATTCTTCTGGTAGCTTCGATGTTGACTTCATTAGTTGTTGCAGGTCCCCAAAGAGGGCGAAGGTGTCGGAGACGCCCAGTCCTCAATCCTCAGAGGGGGCGGCTCGTCCCATCGCTCCTGAGGAAAGGTGGGTCCCTCCGCGCTCCCCGGTGGCCGAGGAGCTCGCAGATCCCGCCATCCCTTCGACGGAAGGAGGAACAGGGACGGAGGCGCTGCCAGAGGTCCTCTTGCCGATTACACCCCGCGGTCCGGGCGAGACGTTCTGACCGAGGGCGGCGCTATGGCTCGTCGAGCGTCACTTTTGACCGCCACCACTGACGCCTCCTGCTCGGGGCCATCCTTCGAGCCCTCGAGTGTGGTGGTCGAGACGACCCCTGTTGCGGAGGATGCCAGAGAAGGAAGGGTCGCCCCCATCGACCAGGGAGTGGGTGTTGGGCTCTTTTTTTCACTGGCAGGGGTGTGCTGAGCTCTTCCTCCGCTCCCTTCCAAGGCGCGTCGCAGCAGGACTTTGTCGACGTTCTGGAAGAGTGGCTTCGGAACACCCCTCCCGAGGGGCCTGATGGTTCGTTCCTCCCGAACGATTTCTTCCTTGATTTGATGGCGGCGTGTGACGCCCCGAGATCGGGCACTATGCAGATTTCAGCATTCCCGCCAAATCCGCATAATAACCGATTCCAGGTTGCCACTTGTGATAACATTACAACAGTTCACGAATAATCCACAACAACAACAGAAAGGATATATACAAGATGACTCAAACGAGTCAAAGATACAACTGATACAATACAAAGATCCAAATAACAGCGGAAGAAACAACCTAGCGTCCGACTACGGACAAGATACAAATTGGACTAAGAGTCCTGAAGATAACCGAGAGCGTCCAATCCCTGCCCATGCCAAGCCGGAGGGATTCCCAAGCTAACGTCGTCAGACTTCAAACCTGTTGACTGCAATGTTGAATATGCAGCCACGAAAAAGGATTCGTGGGTCAGTACGGTTAAGTACTGGCAAGTGGATAAACCATACTCACAAGATACCGGCGTAGCCAGTCATCACAAGATACAAATACTTTGGGTTCAATGAAAAGGAAGGGATTATTGCAAATAAGCGGCAGCGGGCTGCACTAACTAACTACAGAGACTCGATACAACTTCCGGCTAAAAGAGGGGGGATAAGATAGCTTATCGTAACCAACTACAACTACTCACCAAACAAAACCCATCCAATGTCACCCCCTACTAAGGAAGCAACCCAAGGATAACTCACACTGTTGGATTAAGGATGGATCAAGTTATTGTGTCAGTAAGACTATTACTAGTCAAGTATCATTAGTTAGGTGTAAGTTGTTCTGAGTACTTGTTAGCCAGTACTTTCACCAAGTTAACCATAACCGCGGAAAACACGGCTTCTCGAGAAGATTTACCCTGCAGGGGTGCACCAATTTGGCCGTACACGTAAGAATACCCCGCCAGATAGGAAATGCACTTCCACCAAGCGAGGCACTCAACTCAACTCAACTCTTCTTCGCATCAAGCCCAAAGAACCCCGTGCAGTGAGCGCACGGCTAATCAAGCCCCCGAAGAAAAGGGGACCCTCATAGCACTCTAAGAACGTGTCTCCCTAAATGCCGACTACAAAAGTTCCACCCTGGCCTGGGCTCGCAAAAACATGCATGCGGCAAATGGAAAACCCGAACTAAATGAGGCGATTTGGACGAGATGCGAATCGAATCAGATTGAGGGGGGCGCCCATACACGCTTCCCACATGCGGGTAGTGCGCTCATCATGGATCAGTAGACAAGACCCTTTTCCTAATTAGGGTCGACACTAGCAGGCTTCAAAACCATGCCGGGCCTCCTGCCGGTGCCTTATCATCAAATTATTATTACCCAAAACATTAACATGTTGTTGATTGAATTGAAACCCAACTGTCAAACTAAACAGGTGATAAGACGGACAACAAGACTTGAGCGCAAACAACACTAAGCATGCAACTACGACACGAGGGCCAACAAGGTAAACAAACAACAGTTAATAGGAAGTGGAAGGAAGGCTATATCATGGCTGCAAGGTAACATATAATAGGATCGAGACACAAGCAATTAGTGTTTTCACCAATTTAAATTGTTCAAAGCAGATCACAAAGTTCATATTTGGAAAGAACACACAATTTTAGGTGGAATACATGTTTCAATTATTGAAAAAGGAATTAGAATGAATTACTTATGAATTAAACAAGTTTAAACAAGATTTAAATGAAATTAATTCGAGTATGAATGTTATTTGAATTTTATTTGTTCAAAACATAAATTCAAATTCATATTTGAAAAGGTTATACTTTTCTAGTTGGAAAACATATTTTATATGTTCAGAAATAATTTAATTCGAGCAAGTTATGAATTTAGCAAATTTAAATGATTTAAACAAGGTTTAAATCATTTAAGCAATTTTAATTATTCAAATCATGAAACAAATTTTATATTTGAAAAGGTGGTTTAAAATAGCATGGAAAACATATTTTATTTGTGTTATTTGAATTAAGTATGAATTTGCTATGCAATTAACCAATTTGAAAATGATTTGTTTGAATTTGAAATTTGAATGCATTTGAATTATTCAAAACAGAATACAAATGTTATATTTGGAAAGAGCATGAAATTTTGGTTGGAAAACATATTTTATATGGGCCATTTGAAATATATTTGAATTTGTTATGGATTTAATCAAATTCAAAAAGAGTTATTTGAATTTGAAGTTTTAAAGATATTTGGAATGTTCAAAACAGTAAACAACACACATAGTTGAAATGTTCATGAGTTTCTGATTGGGATACATATTTTATTTGTGAAAATTGAAGTTAAAATAAAAAAGATATTAATTATTCAAATTTAGTTTCAAATTTCTATTCAAAAGAAACAGCACAGAAAATTTTGTACAGGGGGCAGGGCCAACCACGCTGGCTGACAGTGGGCCTAGGCCAGCGTGGCGCCTCAGTTGCGCGGGTGGAAGGTGATGTGGCCGTGGGGGTCGCTGACGGGCGGGGTCCGCAGCGCGGCGCAGCAGGTTAAAAAGATTGGGCGATTTTTGCCCGAGCGGGGATTCGAACCCAGGTTTTCTACCGTGCGCGCGGGGGAGCAGAGCCACTGGGCTAGGAAGCGTTTGGTGATACACCAGGGGGCTGACTGAATAAAAGGTGAACAACGCGTTTAACTGAATTTTACAGACAAGGTTCAGACGGGAGGGAGACAGAGGACAGTGACCGGCGGCGATCAACGGGAGTGTGCGTGCGCTTGCGTGTGGGGGCGTGCCGCGGGGTGCAGGTGGTGTGGTTGGGCGTGTGATGGTGTGGTGGCGTGTGCGAGCCCTGCTCGGCACCACAGCGGCCGCAGCTGTCTGTGCGCGATCTCTGAGCCCAAGCTCAGAGCTCCATGGCCGACAGGGCCAAGCTCGACGCCGCGGCAGCCCACGGAAGGGAGACAGACGGGAGATGGCGGGGATGGGTAGGCGTGCTCACCAGGGGGCGGTTGAGGTAGGCGATCGTGCCCGAGGAAGGACGGAGGCGACGGATTCCGGCGAAGAAGCTCGGCCACCGACGGGAAAAACATGGCCGTAGTCGTCGATGCCGCCTAGTCCGTGCCGATTCCTCTGGCGTAGGCGTAGCAGTCCTTCCCGCGGTGCTCCTGGAGGCGTTTTACTAGCGCGAGGTGGGCCATGGCGCTGGACCGACGGGGAGGCAGTGGTGGTGGTGCAGGGTTTGGTCACAGGGGACAGAAACGAGAGGTGGGAGGGAGGTAGAGAGGATGGCGACGGCAGAGGACAAACGCAGGGGGGCTAGGGCTAGCGAGTAGGAGGGGGGTTTTATGGAGGACTAGGTTAGTACGGCAGCACATCGGAGGGGTTGGGGAGAATCACACGGTGGAGGAGGGGGTGACAGCGACAGCATCGTCCGTACGAGGAAGAAGATGCAGCATGGGCTGTTGGGCTAGGGGGAGATGGGCTGAGGGGAAAGAAAAATGGCTGTGGGCTGGCCTGTCTCTCTCAGCTCACCCCTCTCTTTTTTTTTTTTGTTATATTCCTTTTCTCTTTTTTTTTGTAAAAGATGAAAGAGATAGAGGGATAAATAGGAGGGTTTGGGGTTTTAATTTTTATGAAATGTTTTATTAATTTGCAAACAGTAAATCAAAGCAATGTTACCATCATTTCCAAATTTTTTTTTTGAGATGTTAATTTAATTTTTAAATTGTTAGTTGAATTTTCAAATAGGGTTTCACTTGGGATTTTGAAATAAACAATTTTTTGATTTAATAAGATCAAACACTATGAACTTGGTGAGTTTTAAAATATTTGGAAGATTTTAAATTGTTACACCACAACTGGATTATGTCAATTAAGAATGATTGATTGATTTGAATTTGAAATTACCATTAGGGTTCTATCAAAAGGGAAAAATTTTATTAACAAGCCATTTGAATAAATCAACTTCAAACTATTTGAAAACAATTTGAGGTATTTAGTTTGCAACTTTCAATTGGAGATTTTTGACAGGTTTTGAAAGTTTAAATTGGTTTGG
This sequence comes from Alopecurus myosuroides, assembly GCA_028641055.1. NCBI lineage: Eukaryota > Viridiplantae > Streptophyta > Magnoliopsida > Poales > Poaceae > Alopecurus > Alopecurus myosuroides. Next base: position 189,546,172 of record CM054061.1, on the reverse strand, counting down.
ATCTTTGAGTTGTTTTGAAAACAGGATGCAATGCAGATGATGCATGTGATGCAAAGCAAAAATAAAAACAAACAACTTTCTACTAAGGGTAACACCCCAGGTGTTACAGACGACACCACTAACAAGGGATTGCGCCCTCGCAATCCACCTGCTAACCCGGGAGGGGAAAGAAGTTCGACTATCGATTCTTCACGCTTCCAACTGATCTCCTCGACACCACTAACAAAAGATTCATGCTCGGAGTGCCGACGATGTTCTTCCACCAGGAATCTTCCGATGATCGAACCTATTAGGTTAAAGGCTCAGAAAACGTCCATCCACGTAGGATTCTAAACCTTTGAAAGATAGACAAGGGAAGAGACTCCAAAACAAATAAGATGGGAGGGGAAAATAGAATAGAGGTAAGGAGAAAACAAGAATCCTATTGAGATGTTTTTCCAAAATAGTTTAGCAGAAATAGTTTTTGACACTCTAGAAACAACGACCGTTAGCGAGGTTATCCTACAGGCTTTGCGGACCCGTTGCTTCGATAACCATTCGTATCGAAACAATATCGGGAATCGGAACCAAGGCTCTGATACCATTTGTGACGCCCCGAGATCGGGCACTATGCAGATTTCAGCATTCCCGCCAAATCCGCATAATAACCGATTCCAGGTTGCCACTTGTGATAACATTACAACAGTTCACGAATAATCCACAACAACAACAGAAAGGATATATACAAGATGACTCAAATGAGTCAAAGATACAACTGATACAATACAAAGATCCAAATAAGAGCGGAAGAAACAACCTAGCGTCCGACTACGGACAAGATACAAATTGGACTAAGAGTCCTGAAGATAACCGAGAGCGTCCAATCCCTGCCCATGCCAAGCCGGAGGGATTCCCAAGCTAACGTCGTCAGACTTCAAACCTGTTGACGGCAATGTTGAATATGCAGCCACGAAAAAGGATTCGTGGGTCAGTACGGTTAAGTACTTGCAAGTGGATAAACCATACTCACAAGATACCGGCGTAGCCAGTCATCACAAGATACAAATACTTTGGGTTCAACGGAAAGGAAGGGATTATTGCAAATAAGCGGCAGCGGGCTGCACTAACTAACTACAGAGACTCGATACAACTTCCGGCTAAAAGAGGGGGATAAGATAGCGTATCGTAACCAACTACAACTACTCACCAAACAAAACCCATCCAATGTCACCCCCTACTAAGGAAGCAACCCAAGGATAACTCACACTGTTGGATTAAGGATGGATCAAATTATTGTGTCAGTAAGACTATTACTAGTCAAGTATCATTAGTTAGGTGTAAGTTGTTCTGAGTACTTGTTAGCCAGTACTTTCACCAAGTTAACCATAACCGCGGAAAACACGGCTTCTCGAGAAGATTTACCCTGCAGGGGTGCACCAATTTGGCCGTACACGTAAGAATACCCCGCCAGATAGGAAATGCACTTCCACCAAGCGAGGCACTCAACTCAACTCAACTCTTCTTCGCATCAAGCCCAAAGAACCCCGTGCAGTGAGCGCACGGCTAATCAAGCCCCCGAAGAAAAGGGGACCCTCATAGCACTCTAAGAACGTGTCTCCCTAAATGCCGACTACAAAAGTTCCACCCTGGCCTGGGCTCGCAAAAACATGCATGCGGCAAATGGAAAACCCGAACTAAATGAGGCGATTTGGATGAGATGCGAATCGAATCAGATTGAGGGGGCGCCCATACACGCTTCCCACATGCGGGTAGTGCGCTCATCATGGATCAGTAGACAAGACCCTTTTCCTAATTAGGGTCGACACTAGCAGGCATCAAAACCACACCGGGCCTCCTGCCGGTGCCTTATCATCAAATTATTATTACCCAAAACATTAACATGTTGTTGATTGAATTGAAACCCAACTGTCAAACTAAACAGGTGATAAGACGGACAACAAGACTTGAGCGCAAACAACACTAAGCATGCAACTACGACACGAGGGCCAACAAGGTAAACAAACAACAGTTAATAGGAAGTGGAAGGAAGGCTATATCATGGCTGCAAGGTAACATATAATAGGATCGAGACACAAGCAATTGGTGTTTTCACCAATTTAAATTGTTCAAAGCAGATCACAAAGTTCATATTTGGAAAGAACACACAATTTTAGGTGGAATACATGTTTCAATTATTGAAAAAGGAATTAGAATGAATTACTTATGAATTAAACAAGTTTAAACAAGATTTAAATGAAATTAATTCGAGTATGAATATTATTTGAATTTTATTTGTTCAAAACATAAATTCAAATTCATATTTGAAAAGGTTATACTTTTCTAGTTGGAAAACATATTTTATATGTTCAGAAATAATTTAATTCGAGCAAGTTATGAATTTAGCAAATTTAAATGATTTAAACAAGGTTTAAATCATTTAAGCAATTTTAATTATTCAAATCATGAAACAAATTTTATATTTGAAAAGGTGGTTTAAAATAGCATGGAAAACATATTTTATTTGTGTTATTTGAATTAAGTATGAATTTGCTATGCAATTAACCAATTTGAAAATGATTTGTTTGAATTTGAAATTTGAATGCATTTGAATTATTCAAAACAGAATACAAATGTTATATTTGGAAAGAGCATGAAATTTTGGTTGGAAAACATATTTTATATGGGCCATTTGAAATATATTTGAATTTGTTATGGATTTAATAAAATTCAAAAAGAGTTACTTGAATTTGAAGTTTTAAAAATATTTGGAATGTTCAAAACAGTAAACAACACACATAGTTGAAATGTTCATGAGTTTCTGATTGGGATACATATTTTATTTGTGAAAATTGAAGTTAAAATAAAAAAGATATTAATTATTCAAATTTAGTTTCAAATTTCTATTCAAAAGAAACAGCACAGAAAATTTTGTACAGGGGGGCAGGGCCAACCACGCTGGCTGACAGTGGGCCTAGGCCAGCGTGGCGCCTCAGTGGCGCGGGTGGAAGGTGATGTGGCCGTGGGGGTCGCTGATGGGCGGGGCCCGCAGCGCGGCGCAGCAGGTTAAAAAGATTGGGCGATTTTTGCCCGAGCGGGGATTCGGACCCAGGTTTTCTACCGTGCGCGCGGGGGAGCAGAGCCACAGGGCTAGGAAGCGTTTGGTGATACACCAGGGGGCTGACTGAATAAAAGGTGAACAACGCGTTTAACTGAATTTTACAGACAAGGTTCAGACGGGAGGGAGACAGAGGATAGTGACCGGCGGCGATCAACGGGAGTGTGCGTGCGCTTGCGTGTGGGGGCGTGCCGCGGGGTGCAGGTGGTGTGGTTGGGCGTGTGATGGTGTGGTGGCGTGTGCGAGCCCTGCTCGGCACCACAGCGGCCGCAGCTGTCTGTGCGCGCGATCTCTGAGCCCAAGTTCAGAGCTCCATGGCCGACAGGGCCAAGCTCGACGCCGCGGCAGCCCACGGAAGGGAGACAGACGGGAGATGGCGGGGATGGGTAGGCGTGCTCACCAGGGGGCGGTTGAGGTAGGCGATCGTGCCCGAGGAAGGACGGAGGCGACGGATTCCGGCGAAGAAGCTCGGCCACCGACGGGAAAAACATGGCCGTAGTCGTCGATGCCGCCTAGTCCGTGCCGATTCCTCTGGCGTAGGCGTAGCAGTCCTTCCCGCGGTGATCCTGGAGGCGTTTTACTAGCGCGAGGTGGGCCATGGCGCTGGACCGACGGGGAGGCAGTGGTGGTGGTGCAGGGTTTGGTCACAGGGGACAGAAATGAGAGGTGGGAGGGAGGTAGAGAGGATGGCGGCGGCAGAGGACAAACGCAGGGGGGCTAGGGCTAGCGAGTAGGAGGGGGGTTTTATGGAGCACTAGGTTAGTACGGCAGCACATCGGAGGGGTTGGGGAGAATCACACGGTGGAGGAGGGGGTGACAGCGACAGCGTCGTCCGTGCGAGGAAGAAGATGCAGCGTGGGCTGTTGGGCTAGGGGGAGATGGGCTGAGGGGAAAGAAAAATGGCTGTGGGCTGGCCTGTCTCTCTCAGCTCACCCCTCTCTCTTTTTTTTTGTTATATTCCTTTTCTCTTTTTTTTTGTAAAAGATGAAAGAGATAGAGGGATAAATAGGAGGGTTTGGGGTTTTAATTTTTATGAAATGTTTTATTAATTTGCAAACAGTAAATCAAAGCAATGTTACCATCATTTCCAATTTTTTTTTTGAGATGTTAATTTAATTTTTAAATTGTTAGTTGAATTTTCAAATAGGGTTTCACTTGGGATTTTGAAATAAACAATTTTTTTGATTTAATAAGATCAAACACTATGAACTTGGTGAGTTTTAAAATATTTGGAAGATTTTAAATTGTTACACCACAACTGGATTATGTCAATTAAGAATGATTGATTGATTTGAATTTGAAATTACCATTAGGGTTCTATCAAAAGGGAAATTTTTTATTAAGAAGCCATTTGAATAAATCAACTTCAAACTATTTGAAAACAATTTGAGGTATTTAGTTTGCAACTTTCAATTGGAGATTTTAGACAGGTTTTGAAAGTTTAAATTGGTTTGGATCTTTGAGTTGTTTTGAAAACAGGATGCAATGCAGATGATGCATGTGATGCAAAGCAAAAAGAAAAACAAACAACTTTCTACTTAGAGTAACACCCCAAGTGTTACACGGCGGATCGTTGGTCCGCCTGCATCCATTCCGGCGCTCCCCACGCGCTTTTCTCGGAAGGCCCTTTGCCCCATATCACCAGGGTTGTCGTGGATGCGCTCCGGCTAAAGGCGAGGTCACACTACCACCTCCTCGTCTAGGAGAGCGAGCGCCTGGAAACCTGGGCGCCCGGTTTCGTCAGGCAGTGGTCTTCTGCCGCGAGAGGGAGAACCCTGCACGGGTCGTGCGCCACCAGAAGTTTAGTGAGGCCACGCGGAAGTGCGAGGCCTCCACCCATGAGGCGGAAGCACTCCAAGAGGAGGCCAAGCGCGCGTTGGACGCCTCCCGGGATCTATAGGCCCGGCTCTGCTCGGAACAGGAGGAGCACCGCTTGGCGGTGGAAATTGGACCCTCGGTGGCACGGAGTGAGAGAAGGCTATTTCCCTTTGTTAGGAGGCCCTGGTGCGCCGCGAGGCGGGCGTTTCTTCCCGCGAGTCCATCGTCTCCCTCAGGGAGGACGCGGTCGAAAGCCTTGAGGAGGACGTAAAGAAACGCGAGGCGGAGAGTACCCTCCTTGTGGGGCAAAGTGAGCGAGGAGCGTGAGCGCCTTGAGAAGTTGGAAAATAACCCGAAAGAGGAAAAGGAGAAACAACAGCAGCAAGTGAAGCAAGGGATCCAGGCGGGGCGCGAGGTGTCTCGCAAAGAGCTCGATGCAGACCTGGGTGGGAAGCAGCTACCAGAGGCGGCCCTGATCGAGTTAGCTCTATCCTTGCAGGTTGATAGGCTTTGGGAGGAGCTGAGTCGGCTTCGCGCATGACTTGCAAAAGAGCACAGTGTGAGGGAGCGTGCCTCCGCTGCGTCTACGGAGTTCTAGTAGGACTTGTTCGCCCTGCGAGAGCGACTGGCTCCTCTCGCGGAGGGGGTGCCTGAGCAGGAGGAGTTGGCCGGGCCAGCGCCAACTAGAGGAGTCGTTCCAGGGTGCCGTTCGGGCCGCTTATGTGGTCGGCGAGCGACTGGATCTTGAGCTGTCTTCTCCCCGTACCAGGTATGACGCCTTACGCGCCCTTCACTTCTTCGCCGACCTCCTGGACCTGTTGTAGGAAGACGCCCAGAGCGTGGACGCGATTCTTGATGCGGAGTGTCGCTAGCTCCTGTCGCAGGCTGCAACCCACCCGTTCTCAAGGATCTTGATGGTCCAACCGGACTTCAAGGTTAGCACTCTTGTAGTGAAGGTTCCCCTCGAGCGTGCCGCCTCTCTCTGCCCTTGTAAAGGATGCCATTGCTGCTTTCGTGAAGGCCTTCAATCCGACCCCTCCTACCGATGCGGCCTCGACTCCAGGTGCTGGAAGCAAGGGTCCTTCTGCCTAGTGCTCTTCTGTGTAGCTGCAAGCCTCCCATTGGATCCCTGTGAACTTTTAAATTTCTTGTAAGGAGATATTCCGAACTTTGTTGCTTATCGTATCCCTATCTTTTATTCTGCTTCTGGGTGCTTTTGTGTGAGAATACTTAGCTTTTCTTTGTGATGGTGTCTGTCGAGACAACTTGCTTATATCCTTCGTGGTGGGACTTTAACCTCTCCTTGTGGAGGATCCCTCTGGGCTACGTGCGAGGAGTCGCATGTTGCACACTTGTTCCTTGGGAGTTAGGTTATCACCGCTACCTGCAGTTTGTGCTTTTGGAGAGGTGCGCGCCTAGTTATTACTTTGTGAGCATCTCATGAGGAGAAACGCGCTAAGGGGACTTGGCAAAGTGTTTGTGTGCGGTAGAGACCCGCTAACATACACTGTTCTAGCCCCCGCTCGTGGGATGCTCTCGAGAGGAAAAAGGCATGTGCGCGCCTCTTCGGAGAGAGGAAGTATGCATGCTGAGATGAATACGTATGATCTTTTGTTGGATGCAAAATGCAAGCATGCCGGCATGCAAGGAGAGAGGGGATTGCTTTGTGAAAGCAACACCATTTTACTGTTAGGGTGAGGCATTGTTCTCTTACAAAACACTTGGGAATGTCGTGAACTTGTGGTCCCCCAAGAAGCACTTGATGTCACCGTGCGGACACGGGATTCCCGTCGTAATGGGGATGATACCCGCGCGAGTTCAGGTGCACAGCTCGAGGATGTAGTGTCCTTGTGGCGCCCTCGAGTAACAAAAGTTTGCCCCGCCGGAGGGGGCTCCCACTTGTGTGGGTAGAAGCTCCCGCGGCGTTGTGGCCTGCTTGGCGAGAGGTCCTGGCGTCATTTTTACCGTGGCGTCACGTGGTCCCCTCGAGGGTTCATCTCCATGGCTTTGTGGGGACCATGGAACGAGCATGTGGTGAGCGCTCCTCCCTAGTAAGGAGGCGCGCTCGCATGGAGAGCAGTGGCAACCCCGACCCTCCAGCGCTCTGGGAAGTCTTCTGGGCGGCAACCCCCGAGCCTCCAGTGTTCTGGGAGGGTCTTCTAGGTGGCTGATATCTCATGAGAGGTTAGCAGCCACTTCTTGGGAACCTTATCAAGGTGTCTCACATCGTCTTCGTCAGCCGGATGGGAGGTGTCCACCTCCTTGTAGGCTCGCTCGACGGAGCGCGTCGCATCCTGCACCTTCCCATGGATGGTGATGGTGCTAGAAGGCCCGGGCAGCTTGGCGAGGTTGTACGTGTGGTGCGTCACAGCCATGAACTTCTCGAGAGCTGGGTACTCGAGGAGTGCATTGTAGGGGAGGGCGATGTGGACGATGTCAAAGTCGAGAGTCTTGCTTTGGTAGTTCTGGCAAGTACCGAGCGTGACAGCGAGGCGCACCTGTCCCAAAGGGACCGTGGTGCCGTCGGTGACGCCATTGAATGGCCTTGTGGGGGCCAGATGCTCGTAGGGCACCTGGAGTCGCTCAAACTTGGGCATCGAGATGACATTGAGGCCTGCACCCCCCTCGAGAAGGGTCTAGTTGACGGTGATGTTGTTGATGGTGGGGGGGTGTGAAGACTAGGGGTAGGATTCCCACGGTTCTTGTGGACTTGGGGTGATCGCTGATGTGAAAGAAGACCTTGTGGTCTGACCACTTGAGTAGCTTCGCCGCGGTTGCGCGTGAGTGGACAGCGGCGATCTCGCCCGAGATCTTCTTGATGTGGCGGTTGGAGAGGGTTGCATGAGCTCCGCTAAGAATGTAGTCCATGTAGCTCGTAGGTTCTTAGTAGCCTCTGCAGTGTTCGTCGCCCCGGCCCTGGTTGCCCTAAGCATGTTGCTGCATGGCAGCGTTCACCTAAGGCGCGGGTGGGTTGGGACGCTGCAGCTGCTGCGGGGGTGGCTGTTGTAGGGGCGGCTGGAAGCCGCCGTTGTTCTAGTCGCTTGTGTTGTATTTGTCATACCCGTTGTACTGGTTTGGGCCGCGCTCCTCCCATCTCCCTCCAGCGTCCCCCCCCCTCGCCCAAGACGGAGCCAGCCACCGCCGTGAGAGTAATCCTCCTGGCCACCCCTCACGAGGAGGTCTCCCCGCATACTCTCTAGCTGGAAACAATCCTTTGTGGCGTGTGACTGCATGTAGTGGAACTCACACAAAGGGCGGTTGTCCACCACGGGTGCGACGTCGCTGCGGCCTTGCTTGCGTTCTGGCTCGGCAGGCAGAACGGTCGTAGCTTTCCGTTTGGCCTCCACATCGTCGCCTCAAGCCTTTGTCTTTGTCTTGGGGGCCTTCGGCTTGGACTCGTCAGCAGGCGTGCTATGCCTGAAGAGGCGTCCCTCTTCAGCCTTAGCGCACCTGTCGGCCATGTCCACAAGCTCGACGGCGGAGGTGAGGTCGTCCCTGATGCCAAGCTCTTCGAGCATGCGCTTGTTGGTGAACCCTTCTGTTGGGGGGATAGGTAAGGGGGAGCCTTACCTACCACCCACATAAACCGGAAAATGCTCCGGATGTTCCCAGCGCCACTATCCGGTTTATAATCAAAAGAAGCCGGCTATGAAGTAGCCAACAAGAGTGAGAAGACCCGGGTCATGTTTAGACATAATCCGGAAAAGGGAGCAGACCCGACGCGTAATGCGGGTCAGAAAATACAGAGGCCCAAGACCGGCGGAGCGGCCCAAGGCCGGACAGGGACTACCAGGTCATGGAATAAACCGGACAGAACGTCCCGGAACCGGAGCACGCTAGGACTCCGATGATGGGTGTAACCCGGATCCCCTTGCAACCCGGGGAACTCGTCCACTATATAAGGCGAGGCCCTGGGACGTAGACGAACATGTTCTAAATCAATAGCAAGGAAGCTCGAGACATCGAGAGACATAATCGCCCTTTGTAATCGAGACCTTGTTTTCCCAATAGTAAAAAAGAAGGAGTAGGTTTTACCCTCAATAGAAAGGCCGAACCTGGGTAAAATCGCATCTCTCGTTTCCGTCCTAATCCTTTTGAAGCTTCGCTCAGTAGGAATGGCCTCACAATCTAGTTCTCGAATGAAGACACTTGCCTTGCAAACCCCACGACACTTGGCGCCCACCGTGGGGCTGGCTCGCGGAAGCGTCTTCTTTTCGGAAGGAGCCTTACCTAGGACCGAGAAGCTCGCGATAGGTTGGCTCAGGAGGATCCGGCGTGGAAACTACTATAACCATGATACGTGGGGTCTCGAGTTGGCTTTCGTGGAATCGGGGTTTTGAGTTCCCTTTGGCGAGATCCACGTTTTCGTCGGTCTTGTAGGAGGAACCGGCCCAGATTCAGAACAGGAGCCTGATCAGTTTCTGGAGAAGCAACAACCACACACTCTGATGGTGAATCCTCAGTTTGAAACAATGATGACCATGATGAGACATGTTCTATCCACAAACTTTTTGAAGATCCGCTAGGTGGAGGTCTTGAATCTGATTTGCAAAGCCTGACGGACACGGTTCATCATGCAACTGTCTACATGGCTGGACCAACACGACCTATGGAACCCAGGTATGATGCCAGTGTAAATTTTATTTACAAATACAATTTCAACTTCAAACCAGGTCCTAGGATACTCGAGAATTTCAGGTTCTGCGTCCGCTGGGCCAGGGGCAGCTCAACCAACAGGACCTGGGCCGGCGAGCTATGGTCCAGTAGAGCTAGTGATTGATTTTATAGAGCCTGCGAAGTATAACCTAAGGCCTGAACTGATAGCAATAATGGACTCGCTGAATGAGATCTTATCTACACCAATTACACGCGAGAACTTGGCGCTGCGTAACACGGAGATCGAGAGACTTCGATGGGAATTGACTCGCGTCCGTCAAGAGATCGAAACAGAGGTAACATGCATAAATAAAGCGCGCTCGGACGTTTTGGAGGAAACATCACGTTTGGAAAGAGAAGAGATTCATTTGAGTTTTAGATAGAGGGAGCTCGCCTCGATACAGAACAAGCGTCATCATACCCGGTTGAATAATGAATTTGGTGTAGGCATGGGACCGACCAATCTTCAGAACTTATTCTCGTCTCCGACTGGGACACCCGCTGGGGCAAACTCGGTTGGGCCGGTTCATCGAATAACCGCACCAAGCTTCCGTATCCCGGCTCAGCCGGTGCATTTTCAACCACCCATCCAGCTGCACAGTAACCCGAACCCTGCTCCGGTCCATGAGTTGCCCCCGCCAGAGATATTTCATACACCGCATGGTCATTTCAACAATCCAATGGATAATATTTGGGCGGCTACGAATAGTATGGTGATGTCTACGCACGCTTCTATTCTTGTAGACAGTGTTCGGCCTCCAAGTGCAGAGGTTTGTAGAACAGCAGCAAGTTTCCCTTAAGTGGATCACCCAAGGTTTATCGAACTCAGGGAGGTAGAGGTCAAAGATATCCTTCTCAAGCAACCCTGCAATTAAGATACAATAAGTCTCTTGTGTTCCCAACACACCCAATATACTTGTCACGTATATAGGTGCACTAGTTTGGCGAAGAGATAGTGACATGCGAGTAATATGGATGGTTATAAGTAATAATAGCAATCTGAAATAAATATGGCAGCAAGCAAACATGTAGCAGAACAGGCGGAAAATGGTGTTGCAATGCTTAGAAACAAGGCCTAGGGATCCTACTTTCACTAGTGGATACTCACAATAATGATCACATAATTTAATTAATAAATACCATCTCTTCACTATGTACTCCAAACCACTCTCCGGTCGAATAACAACACCAATCCACGCGTAGGGCTTTATTAGCACTCCTCAGAGTAAGCACTTTCCCAACTAAGTAACCCCCACGCTATCACCATGGGACCCAGATGATTCCACGCAAACACCACAATTTCATAGGGTTATCCAACACAAAATATAAATATAATGCTAAACTACACGGTGCACAGACTGTCACCTTTACACCGTGATCAAAGTGTTTACGGATATCTCATAACAAAAACCACTTGAGTAGCATAATAGATGAAGAATAATATCTACGAATTCAACTATATTACAATACTCACGATCACATATAGATCACACCATGGGATAGAGAGATGAAACACATAGCTACTGGTAGAACCCTCAGCCCGGGGGAGAACTACTCCCTCCTCATCATAGAAGACAGAAACGGCGACAGAGATGGCGGTGGAGTCAATGGAGATGGTTCCCGGGGCACTTCCCCACCCCGTCAGGGTGCTAGAACAGCGATTTGTCCCCCCGAAACTTGTCAGCGGCGTCGACGGAGCTACGGATGTATTTTTGTGGAAAAGGTCAATTCCTCTAGGGTTTATGCATCTAGGAGTATATATGGGCAAAAGGGCGATGACGGGGGGGGGTGGCCAGGGGGCCCACACCACCAGGTGGCGCCATCAAGGGGGGAACCGCGCCACCCCATGGCGTGGCCACCCTGTGGCCCCCCTCCGGGGCTCTTAGGACTTCTAGAATCTTCCGGGACTTCTAAGACTTCTCGTTTTCATGGGGTCCAGTTCCGAGAATCTTTCCAGAACAACTTTTCTGAAATAAAAAACAACAGAAAACAGGGAACTGGCACTGGGCATCTTATTAATAGGTTAGTTCCGGAAAACGTGTAAAAATGCTATAAAAAAGGGAGATGCAGCAATTGGCATAATATCAACATGGAACATCAGAAGTTGTAGATACGTTGGAGACGTATCAAGCATCCCCAAGCTTAGTTCCTACTCGTCCTCGAGTAGGTAAACGATAATTTTTTTTCTGAGGTGACAAGCTACTAACATAATCTTTATCATAATATGTAAAGCAGTGCATGTAAACTAGGATCAAATGAACTAAATATGTGATCTATATTTTATAACAATAAATAATGCGTAAACAAATAAGAACAAAGAAGCAAAAAATTTAATGAATCAATACTGAAAGACTATCAACCGTGCAAAGTTTATTTGAGATGATTTAAGCTTTCAAGAACAACAATATCATGCACGTCAAACAATCTTCACAACCCCTGTTAGGATCAAGTCAAGCTTTCCACACGATGCAATGCTTGAATCTTAAACTATTTGTGTACTAAAAACAAGCAAGTGTTCTGCGTTGGTCCCTGGCACCAGGATGTTATGGCAAAGAGAACATTATGGGGGGTTTGGAAGGTCAATGGAAGAAAGGCTCACAAAGCTTAAAGTGGTAATTATACAAGAGAAAGTCTTACAACCAAAGCTATGCAAGAAGTAGGGATTGCCACACAACGGATGCACATAGAGCTATAAGTGTATGACATATCTCCAATGGAACTAGTGGTGGTGCATCCAACTTGCTTGTTCACGAAGACCTGGAGCTCATTTGAGGAGGCTCATCATTGGAATATACAAGCCAAGTTCTATAATGTAAAGTTCCCCACATAGTTATGAATTATAATAATATGAAACATTTCTCCAAACTGAAGTATTGGTGCTAATCATGAAGCACAAGTGTGGTATAAAGGATAGTGATGCGCCCCCTATCTATTTATTCTCTCTTTGTCCCTTTTTTTCCTTTTCTTTTTAGGCTTTTTCATTTTTCATTTTATTTTATTTCATATATCCTCACCGGTAGGGGCAACATCCTATATTACAATGAATCATCACACTTTTAGTACTCATAACTTATAATGGAATATCTTTGATGTATCTAACTGCATGCTCCTGCCAGTGTAGCAGTATGCATAAATAACCATGAAGCTCATCATCAAGTAACATAATGGAGGTGGATGTTGTGCAGCAATATATCTCGGAAGGCTATGGAAATGCCATGATAGGTAGGTATGGTGGCTTTTTTGAGGAATAATATATGGGCTTATGTATAGGAGAACAAAGTCCTCCCATGGTATTTGGATGCACTGGCGGAGTTTGCACCAACTCTCAATGTGAGAAAGGGCAATGCACAGTACGGAAGAGGCTAACGAATATGGATGCTGGAAGTGCCAGGAACCACAACATAGACTCACGAGTTAAAAGGTTGCAGAAAGCAAATAATCTTACAAGGCACAATGCGAATCACTCGAAGAGGGTCCGTGGAAGTGACAAGTCGCTCTTATCTACCCCGACCGTAGCGCGTAACAAAAGGCCGATCAGAAATGTATCACTTGTAGCAATCATATACCATTGTTTCTATCAGCTGATAATTTAAGTGTGGCACAGTTTCAAGTTTCTTAGACCAACCATTAAAAGGATATACTTACTAGTCCTTCCTTTATCCATTAAGCAAATTAATATCTCAAAACAACAACAGTGATTCAAGTGAAGCAGTTTAGCTATCTACAAGACCATGCGAATTTTTCCAATATACCAACTATCACAATAGCATTCCTATTTCCAAGAAACCACGCATATGAGAACCACCTAACTACAAAATCCAACAGCTATGAATAAGAGATGCATGAAAACAAGGGCTAAACGTAGTACTAGCAAAAAGTGAACACTCACAGAACAATAAGAATGAAAACTAGAGTGTTCTAAGCAATGAAACAGAGCGTGTCTCTCTCCCACACAAGTATGATAAGGTACAACCATAAACTACAACAAAGAAAACTAAACAAACTGAAAGCAAAAATAAAAGACGCTCCAAGTAAAAAACATAAGATGTGACCGAATAAAGATATAGTTTCACTAGAAGTGACCTGATAATTTGTCGATGAAGAAGGCATCCCCAAGCTTAGACGCTTGAGTCTTCTTGGAATTTTCTGGGATGTACCTCCGGGGAATCCCCAAGATTAGGCTCTTCACTCTTCTTGATCACATCATATCATCCTCTTCTCTTGACCCTTGAAAACATCCTTCACACAAACTTCTCACAATCTTTATTAGCAACGTTAGTGCAAATCGAAATAATAAATTCACATGGTTCAGTTTCAAAACAAGACTAATACTCATAAACACATTAGCTACTGTCAAAACTTATTTTAAAACTCTTTTTCTAAAAAGAACACCAAAAGAAAGAGATTAAGAGGCAAATGCAGTTATTAGCAGAAATCTGTTAAAACAGAACATCAGGTAAAGATGATTTTTTTCGAAAATCCTCTGTTGCTCAAATCAAAAAGTAGTCAACTAAGAAAAGTTGTGTATATAGCCCAGGATTACGCACAAACAAACTCAGGTCATTTTGAATTTACTGTGACTTTATACGAATTTAACAGTGGACAGCAGAAATCTGTTTCCTGCGCAGAAATCCGAAATATAGTCTCAACTTTCTACTAGAGGCTTTACTTGGCTCAAAAAAGACACAAAAGAAAAGATACATATGGGTTGCTAAGGAAATATACAACACCCAGGTGCAAAGAAAACAAAAATAAATGACGGAAAACGGGTTAAAACGGAGAAATAAAACGGGTTGTCTCCCGGAAGCGCTTTTCTTTAACACCTTTTAGCTAGACATGATAATTTGAGAAGATGCTCAATGAGAAATATGAATTGAAGCAAAAGAGAGAATCAATAAGCAAATGTAAAACGAGTTTAAGTCTAACCCACTTCCTATGAAAAACAATCTTGTAGAAGAACAAGTCAATAAAGCACAAAGTGGCTAGCATAGGAAGACAAAATAAGTGCAATTTCAAAAATTTCAACATAAAGAGGGGAAACTTAATATTGTTGAGATGCATAAAACCATGTTTCCCTCTCTCATAATAACCTTTGGTAGCATCATGAATAAATTTAACAATATAACTATCACATAAAACATTCTTATCATGAGCCACATGCATAAAGAATCATTACTCTCCACATAAGCATAGTCATTCTCATTAATAGTAGTGGGAGAAAATTCAACAAAATAGCTATCATATCATTCTCATCACCATAATCATCAAATATAGGAGGCATATTTCAATCATAATTAATTTTCTCCTCAATAGTAGGTGGACTGAATATATCATATTCATCATTGTAAACATCATATATAGAAGGCATCTCATGATAAAAATAAAATTATCATTCATAGTAGGTGGAACTAGAATACCACAATCATTATAATCATCATATATTGGAGGCAAAGTATCATCAAAGAAAATTCCCTCCTCAAAACTTGGGGGACTAAAAATATAATATTCATCAAACCTAGCTTCCCCCAAGCTTAGACTTTTCCATAGCATTAGCAATAATGGTGTTTAAAGAGTTCATACTAATAACATTGCCACTAGCATGCAAATAAAGCTCCATAGTCTTTTTTTAACTTTATCTTCAAAGACTTCATGTCCTAACTCAAGATAAATATTATAAATCTCTCTCATATTTTTGTTGTTTTCTATTAAGCCTAACTAGTAAAAAAAAGATATAATTGCAGAATCTAAAGGAAATAACTTCGAGCACTCACATAGGATGTGAGTACCTTTTACCTTAACTCCCCGGCAACGGCGTCAAAAAAGAGCTTGATGTCTACGCACGCTTTTATTCTTGTAGATAGTGTTGGGCCTCCAAGTGCAGAGGTTTGTAGAATAACAACAAGTTTCCCTTAAGTGGATCACCCAAGGTTTATTGAACTCAGGGAGGTGGAGGTAGAGGTCAAAGATATCCCTCTCAAGCAACCCTGGAATTAAGATACAAGAAGTCTCTTGTGTCCCCAACACATCCAATATACTTGTTAGGTATATAGGTGCACTAGTTTGGCGAAGAGATAGTGAAATGCGAGTAATATGGATGGATCAAGGTAATAATAGCAATCTAAAATAAATATGGAAGCAAGCAAACATGTAACAGAACAGGCAGAAAACGGTTTTTCGATGCTTGGAAGCAAGGCCTAGGGATCCTACTTTCACTAGTGGGCACTCTCAAAAATGATCACATAATTGAATTAGTGAATACCATCTCTTCACTATGCTACTCCAAACCCCTCTCCGGTCGAATAACAACACCACTCCATGCGTAGGGCTTTAACAACATTCCTCAGAGTAAGCAGTTTCCCAACTAAGTAACCCCTACGCTATCATCATTGGACCCAGATGTTTCCACGCAAACACCACAATTTCATAAGGTTATCCAACACAAAATCTTATATTTACTAATTGGAGACTCCCTACGAGCCCCCACGTTAATCCTGGTGATTAACAAATTGTGTCCATAGGATTAAACGATAATTCATAGATAACCGTCGGATGAAGTTTGTTTCACGCCGTTCTCCTAAGCAAAGCCAAAGAACGAAACGATGGAACATCTAATAAAAAAGAAAAGAGGAAAGAAAAACAGATCTATGCCCTCAGATAATTTCCGTCGGCGCGCGATCGAGTACCATATCTAGGTCGCTCTGGCTTCCGACAAGCCCTGGCGTGTGTGGTGCATCACGGCACATACATGACGCGATCTATTGAGGAATATACATGACGCGACGCGACGCGGCGGCCGGCCGGCCGGCACGGTGTATACGTACATCGTAGCAGCGAAGAAACTGCATGTATGGAAAGGTACAAAATGTTTTTATCTAATCCAGGTAATTTTGAAAAGATTAAATATAAATGAATATAGGTGCCGTTGTTGGCCGAAGCTGAAATAGTCTCTTTTCTTAACTATTTGTCCATGATTGCATCACGTTGTTTGTGATTTGGAATACATACATATATGATAATAGGTTGGAATTAGTGGACGCAGTTGTAGATGGGACCCTGGATCAAGATTTTCTTACCGCTCCAGGTACAGTTTTTATAAATAACTCAGCAATCATCCTTGCGTGAATACTTGATCTACACACACTTGGAAAATAATTTTTAGCATCTTCATATGATAATACAGTTCTACCGTGATTAGTTGTAAACATCTGTTCCTAGATGAATTTTCCTTTAAGTAAAGTATTATTGTTATGAATGCATTGTGAGGTAGTAATTCAGAAGAACCTAATTGAGCAGACTTGGTTGAGCTGAATTAACATCATTTGGGATTGCAGGTACACCATCAAACAGTAAGGAAGAGGGTTACTCTAATTTTATATTAGAGCCCAATTATGTCATTCCTTGATTTGATGAGCAGCTTCAGCATAGCAATGGATTAATACTCCTTTATAAATTATTCTGACGTAATACCTCCAAGCCCTTATTTTCAGTCCACCTCTCCACAATTCAGGTCACGTAACACCACACCAGATGCTAGGCTCTCCGTCAGACGACATAGGACATAACGCCACGATCCAAGTCACTGGATCGGGCTAGGGGCGTGGAATCACACCTATATATATATATATATATATATATATATATATATATATATATATATATATATATATATATATATATCGCATGGGATGCTTCAGCTTTCATGCGACGGGATCCTAATGCGCTTCTACCTACATGCCGTGATCAAGATTGATACACCGTTCCATATTCTGCCTGACAGAATAACATCGGCCTATCCTATGGCATAATGAGGAAGGTTTTCCCCTATTATTATGAGGATGACATGATATAAAAAGAGAGGGGTCAACACAAATATATTTGTACCAGCGATGGGTACTAGCAGATTGATCCATGTAGCTGATGGGGTAATGGCGTTCATGGCCGAATAGAAGCAAGTTCAGCACGGCGTGGAATCGAGATTGCTACTCATCATTTTCTGCTCGCAGCGTTTCTTCAGCTGGGTCTGTCAGCACGTGATGGAGTATTAGAGAGGTACGATGCAGTTCAGTTCTCCATCTCGCACTAATCTTTTTTCATTACAAATAGTCTGCACCTTCCAAGTGCTGAATACACTCCAATCTAGCATCTGTTTTTGGTCCTGTAGAGTGTAGAAGACTCTATCCCTGCATGTTAGATTGCTTGATGCAGAAGACGACTTGGCTATTCAGATTGTAGTTTCAGTAAAATCAAGATGCCGTCGTATGTAGGCTGCTGAGTGACGGGACTTGAGCGAACTAGTGGTGGCTGCTCAACTCCTTGAAATCGTTGGAGCACCTGCACCCTCTTAGGAGAGAAGCAATTTTCACTATATCCTCATTAAAATGTTAGAAACCAGATAATTGTTACTCAAAATTTATCAAGTCCTGAACCAGAAAAATTGTTACTCGCTAATGTGTTATAGAAAACATTGAGTGGCTTTTGTTATTGATGGTATTCTTAGACTCTCATTAACTGTTTTGGATATAACCGTTGAATCCAGCGGTCGGTGATGTTTCCTGGCAAACATACTTCGAGATATTAGTTTTTCTTGCGGGGACTTTGCATCACATGAGCCTACCCAGTACAATGGTTTGCAGCACTCAGCTTTGCCTTTTTGTAGAGTTGAACTTCTTATTATATAATTTTCTTCTAATTAAGTGTTGTCTTCTTTATATAAACTATTATTTTAGTCTCAGGATATTAAAATTTTAGATCTCTGCATCAAAGTGAATCTCTATAACTGCTGACATTCTGATTATATAATGCAAGCATACCCCTACACATAGCCGATTTCTGTTTTCCCGGTCTTCCCCCTGAAATACATATTTGTTCGTGAATTTTCCATGATCCGATTTCCGTGACGGATAATAAAAAACCATGTTTATTATGTACATAATTTATCCACTTTGTAATTTTGATCCGTTCATATATATAATAGCTAGACTCAGATATTTTCATAGTGCAGATTATACAAAGTGATGATGTTCTTTGGGTCATAACAAATTTGATTATAGTATCCGTACTCTGTTTGCAATCAAATGGAATGAGTAAGTTAACTTTTTTACTAGACTTACTGGCTATAGTAAAAAATGCTACTTTTTTTGCAGTTTGAAAATACCACGAATAATATTTGGATGATATCAAGAGCAAATTAGAGGTGATCGACATCACAAATACCAAAAATTGCATGGTTATTCTTTCAGGTCTTGAGTTTCACGATAACTTAAATACTATGCTATTGAATGGTAATTTTTTAAAGGAAAGTCTTAAGTTCAAATTCAGCCCACACAATAGTTTTAACCGATACTGGTGGTCTCATGTAATTACTTTCAGCCAGGTTGATGCATTTCTATTGCGATATTTTGGTTCTAATTATAAGATTGTGGGACCATCCTTCCGTCCATCTGAATATTTGAGTATCTTACTAATTTTTACTAAGAATCCTCTTAATTTTTTTATGTACATTGTTATTACCAAGTTATAACACCTCAATATTTTATTACGGAACTAGCAATACAAAGAAAATATTTCCGGCCATATGGATTATTAAGGAAAGGTTTTGCAATGTTTCCGAGTCTTCAAATTTCAATGGCACAAGTATTATTAAGAAGATTTTATCAATGATTATTTTAAATTTAAGCCCGTACTATTGCACGGGTTGATGACTAGTATAAATATAATGCTAAACCACACGGTGCACACACTGTCACCTTTACACCGTGATCAAAGTGTTTACGGAGATCTCATAACAAAAACCACTTGACTAGCATAATAGATGAAGAATAATATCTAGGAATTCAACTATATTACAAAACTCACGATCACATATAGATCACACGATGCGAGAGAGATATGAAACACATAGCTACCGGTAGAGCCGTCGGCCCCGAGGGAGAACTACTCCCTCCTCATCATAGGAGACATCAACGGCGATGGGGATGGAGGTGGAGTCGATGGATATGGTTGTGGGGGCACTTCCCTGTCCCGGCAGGGTGCCAGAACAGAGATCTGTCCCCTGAAACTTGTTGGCGGCGGCGGTGGAGCTACGGTTGTATTTTGTGGAAAAGGTAGATTCCTCTAGGGTCTATGCATCGGGGAGTATATATGGGTGAAAGGGCGATACCGGGGGGTGGCCAGGGGTCCCACACCAGCAGGTGGCTCCACAAGGGGGGAACCGCGCCAACCCATGATGTGGCCACCCTATGGTCCCCTTCCGGGGCTCTTCGGGACTTCTGGGAGCTTCCGGGACTTCTAAGACTTCTAGTTTTCGTGGGGTCCATTTCCGAGAAGCCTCCGGTGATGATTTCCTCTCCGGCAGGGTGCCCGAGACAGCTTCAGAACCCCCTGATCTAGGGTTGAAGGTGACGGCGATTGCGGAACTTTTCGGGGATATTTGATCAGGTGTTTAGGGTTTTCCTTCCCGGGAGATTAAATAGGAGAAAGGGCAAAGGCGGTGGAGGCCTGGGGGCCCATACCCACAACTGGTGCGGCTAAGGGGGATGCCATCCTATGGTGTGGGCCCCCTGGTGCCTGTCTTCGACTCTTCTTCGTTCTTCAGGATGCTTCGAGGGAAAATAGGCACTTCGGGCTTTGTGGGGTCCAATTCCGAGAATATTTCTAGAACAACTTTTCTGAAATAAAAAACAGCAGAAAACATGGAACTGGCACTAGACATCTTGTTAATAGGTTAGTCCCGGAAAACGTGTAAAAATGCTATAAAGAAGGGAGATAACATGTAGCAATTGGCATAATATCAACATGGAACATCATAAATTATAGATACGTTGGAGACGTATCATATGGCTCGAATTCCGGTCGACCCAAATAATCCCATAGGAACTGAAGCCAGGAGAGCAATTGTGATGTTAGAAACAACAGTGGTTCAGCAGATGAATTGTAGTAACCAAGAGAAGATACATTCAACACCCTATAACAACATGAACTCATTGCCAAGAAGTCACCATGGAAATTTGCCTGTTCTGGCTGGCTCTAGCAACGCAAACCGGGAATAGCCTATCCCACCCAGGAAGATTGTATCACATGCACCTAGAGTTATAAATACGGGACATAGAGTCGTAGAACCAGAAAACAGAAATCGGGGTCATGTTCAAATTCCGGTTCATAATTCAGTCCTAAACCCAGCTCCGACCGGGTCTCCCAGGATCGGAATTCAATGTCCCGGGCCTGCAATGAGGAATGAAAGAATACCAGCTGACTTTAAAGGACCTCGCAGAGTCGTAAATTATACCCCAGACATGGAACCTGTGGATTGGATAGAAGGTTATGAGATGGCAATGGAGATATTGGAAGTAAGTGATGCGGTGTGTGCATGATACCTAAGTGTGATGTTAGAAGGACCTGCAAAGTCCTGATTAAAAAACTTGCTCGCAAATTCGATCAATAGCTGGCAAGAGCTGAAAGACCAATTCATCAAAAATTGTCAAGGAACATGCAAACGTCCGACGACTATTACGGACTTGGAAAAATCTGTTCAGAGGGAAGGGGAGTCTTCCCAACATTGGTCATGGCGCGTTGCGGCAATCATTCATTCATCCGTCAGACTCACAACCCAGCAAGAAGTCATAGCCCTAGAGAGAAACTGCATATTTGACCCATGGAAACAATAGCTGGGACGTATCAAGCGGTACGTGAGCGATATGAGTGAGCTGATGGATGCTATGATCAAGTATGGAGAATATGACAAAATAATGGATGCAGATTCAGATGATGAGAAGTCTGCAAAAGGGAAGAAAACTGGGACCAAGGGTAACCAGAACCCGAATCAGAATAACGGAAATTCCCAGAACTAGAATAATAACAAGCGCAAGAAGGGAGAAGGCACCTTAGATTTGGTGGCCAATACAAATACATGTTATAGGAACCAACGTTAGGTTAATAATTTCAGAGGAAATCGAAATTTTCGACCAAACAGTTTTGCGCAGGCACAACAGGCTTTAAAAGGACCATGCCCTCGTCACAGGAAAATGGAAAGGTAGCAAATCACTCTTAGGAAAATTGTTTCATAATGCAGGGCTTCAGACCTAGTGGAAATAATAACTATGGACTGGGAAACAATGGAGGTGGCAACCCAGGTAACATGGGAGGTGGTCATCCAGGAACCGGCAATTCCGAACCTGGAAATCATAATCCGGGTCATCATGGTTAGGGCAACCAAGGAACTAACCCGGGTGGCAGTCATCAAGGAGGAACTTCCGGGTTTCATACCAATCCGAAGCAATTGATTTCTGGTCAGTATCACATATTTGCCACTAGTTCATGTAGGAGAGAGAGAAAGGTGCAGAAGCGTCCGGTCAATGCAGTAGCTCCTGTTGTTCCTATGTGGTTGAATTGTTCAGAGCAGCCTATAACCACGAGTCGAGCAAATCATCCTTCACATTTTGATAACCCAGGAAGTGTGGCTTTGGTTGTGGCTCCGCAAGTTGGAGGATATAAGTTAGACAAGGTGTTGATGGATGGAGGAAGCAGCATAAATATACTTTATTATGATACCTTCAAAAGGATGAACCTGCAAGAAAAATAGCTTCAACCGTCATCAACCGTACTTCATGGAATTGTCCCTGGTAAGTCTGTGTAGCCTATTGGAAAAATATATCTTGAAGTTGCTTTCGGGGTATTTGAAAATTACAAGACAAAGATGTTGGCATTCGAAGTTGTCAAGTTCAAAAGTTCGTATCATGTCCTATTTGGGAGGCCGGCTTATGCCAAGTTTATGGCAAGACCCTTTCATGTGTATCTTAAACTGAAGATGCCAGGTCCTCATGGAAATATTACTGTCAATGGAGACAGAGACATAGCTCTGGAGTGTGAGGAAGGTGATGCAACTTACACAGAATCAACTTGTGCAGATGAGGAACTGAAGTTATATAAATTACAAGTCGACCCAAAGGATATGACCTCGCTCAAGAAGCCATCAAAAAAGTCCAAATTGAAGTTTAAATCCGCTCAAGATACCAAATTGGTGGATTTCACCCTCGGCGACTCATCTAAGCAGTTCAGCGTGGGGGCTCATATGACTGACAAATAAGAAAGCACACTCATCAAGTTCCCCCGTGAGAATTGGGAAATCTTTGCATGGAAACCTTCTGACATGCCAGGTGTTCCAAGGGAACTTGCTGAGCACAGTTTGAATGTGGACCCTAACCTGAAACCAATTCGTCAGTTCCTCCGTCATTTCAATGACAAGAGAAGAAAATCAATTAGAGAAGAAATAGTCAAACTTCTGGCCGCTGGCTTTATAGTGGAAGTACTACATCCAAAGTGGTTAGCCAATCCAGTTCTCTTCCTAAAGAAAAATGGGACCTGTAGAATCTGCATAGACTACATAGACCTGAACAAAGCATGTCCAAAAGATCCGTTCGCCTTCCCCCAGATTGATCAAATTATAGACTCTATGGCTGGTTGCGAACTGCTATGTTTCCTGGACGCTTACTCATATTATCATCAGATCAAAATGAAGGAACATGATCAAGAGAAGACATCATTCATCACACCCTTTGGAGCATTTTTTTATATGTCAATGCCTTTCGAGTAAAAAAAATGCATGAGCAACTTATCAGAGATGCATCCAGAATTGTTTGGAAAAAACAGATTGGGCGAAACATGCACACTTATGTGGATGACATAGTTGTCAAGTTTAAAAAAGGTGACACCGTGATCTTGGACTTGGAGGAAACATTTGCCCGTTTACGCAGATATCAGATGAAGCTAAACCCGACAAAATGTGTTTTTGGCGTACCAGCTAGAAAATTATTGGGTTTTATTATTTCAGAGAGAGGAACTGAAGCAAACCCGAACAAAATTCAGGCTATATATAACCTGAAAAAACCGATTTCCCTAAAGGATGTTCAGAAAATGACAAGTTGTGTTGCCTCCCTGAGCCGGTTTATAAACAGACTCGTTGAAAAAAGCCATACCCTTATACCGACTCTTGAAGAAAACCGACAATTTCGTTTGAAATCAAGAAGCTGATGACGCACTGGAAGCTTTGAAAAAGCAACTTTCCAACAGGTCTATCCTAGCCGCATTTTAGAAAAAGTGCCTATGTTATTATAAATCGCTGCCAGAGTGCAGTCACGGTTGTGGAACGGAAGTTGGAAGAAAAAGAGGGTCTCGTGCAGAGGCTGGTTTACTATGTAAGTGAGGTCTTGATATAGTCAAAGCAATGATACCCACATTGGCAGAAATTAGTCTTTGGAGTGTTTATGACTAGACTTGAACTGAAACACTATTTTCAGGAGCACCCTATCACAGTAGTCAGTTCAGCACCTTTGTCTAACATTATTCAAAATAGAGAAGCAACCGGGCGGGTCGCGAAGTGGGCTATTGAGATGGGGCCATATCACATCAAATATGAGCCAAGAACTGCAATTAAGTCTCAAGCCCTGATCAAGTTTATAAATGACTGGACACAGTTACAAGTCCCACCAGATAAGCCAGGAACAAAGTATTGGACCATGCATTTTGACGGATCATGACAACTGGAAGGGTATGAGCTAGCGTGGTCTTGACGTCTTCAAGAGGTGATAAATTTCGATATGTCCTACAAAGTTCGTTTAAATGCACTAATTATGCGGCAGAGTATGAAGGTTTACTTCATAGGCTTCAAATTGCAAAAGAAATGAGTATAACCCGGATTCGCTGTTTGGGAGATTCGGACCTTGTTTCTCAACAAGTTACAGGAAACTAGGATTCTAAAGACCCACTTATGGCAGCTTATAGACGTGCAGTTACCCATCTAGCAGGACATTTTTAGGGGTATCAAGTTGATCTTATTGATCGACGTCTCAATGCAGCAGTTGATGCACTATCTCGTCCAGGTTCTCAGAAAAAACATGTTCCACTCAACGTCTTTCTGGACGAAATTCATAGCACGTCGGTCATGGTTCCCACAGAAGAAGACCGTGCAAATCCGGATCCTGAATCAAAACTGGTATCAACTCTACATGCAATTCCAAATTGGACTGAACCATATCTGGCTTATGTCACAAAGGGTGAACTCCCGCAGGAAGAGGTTATCGCTCGCCAGGTTATAAGACGATCGAAGTCATATAAAATCATCAATGGTGAGCTATATAAACGAAGTGCAACCGGAATCTTTCAGCAATGCGTCTCTCCGGAAGAAGGGTGTCAGATTTTGAACGAAATTCACTCAAGAGATTGTGGTCATCACGTAAGCTCCAGGTTTTTGGACAATAAAGCTTTCAGACATAGATTTTTCTGGCTTACTGCAAATGTTGATGCAGAACGAAGAGTACGAACATGTGAAGGGTGTCAGAAGTACACAAGGCAGGATCATATGCCATCTCAGGATTTGCGCATGATCCCCATAACCTGGCCCTTCGCAGTGTGGAGTCTAGACATGGTGGGACCTTTCAAAAAAGTCGTCTGACAAAAAAACTCACTTATTAGTAGCAGTTGACAAATTTACAAAGTGGGTGGAATCAGAACCGATCAATAAATGTGACGCGGTTACAGCAGTCAAGTTTTTGAAAAAACTAATATTTAGGTTTGGTTACCGACATAGCATTATAACAGAGAATGGGACAAATGTGTTAGAGGGAGCAATGCAAAAGTTCTGTGCCCAGAATCATATAAGACTTGACCTTGGTTTAGTGTCACATCCACAGTCCAATGAATAGGTAGAGTGAGCTAATCAAGAGTTGCTAAAAGGTATCAAACCTAGGCTTAAAGTCCTATTGGAAAGGACTGCAGGTTGTTGGGTTGAAAAATTACGTACTGTTTTGTGGAGCATAAGAACTACCCCAAACAGGTTATACACCATTTTTTCTGGTTTACCGAGCGGAGGCAGTTTTACCAAGTGATATTTGTCATGATTCACCAAGAGTAACTGCTTATGTGGAAAACCAAAATGAGATAGCTCGTCAAGACTCGCTTGATTCTTTGGAAGAAGCACGTGAACTTGCAGCATCCAGGTCAGCCATATACCAGCAGGACTTGCGCCGCTATCATAGCCGCAGGGTTAAAACTCGAAGTTTTCAGGAAGGATACTTAGTGTTACGCATGATCCAGAAAAAGGATGGGATGCACAAGCTAAGATCACCATGGGAAGGACCGTTTGTGGTTAGCAAGAAAGTATACAACAGATCATATTACCTCATTGATATGCGTGATGTTGATAAATCATGGACATTTGAGGAAGAAACCGGAAGGCCTTGGAACATAGCCCAGTTTAGACAATATTACACATAGGATCATTGTAATCACTATGTTATCATTGAAATAAATAAGGGCATACCTGGAATATCCGAGTTATTGGGATTTGTTTGAGAAATTTATCATTGTCACAGAAAATTAAGTTTTCTTATATGATTACTTGGGGGATGATGCTAGAGCACAGTTTATATCTCAAGAATCTGGCATAGGCCAATATATGTTGGTTATACTTGCATGCCAGTGAGTGATTATTTCTAGATGTTTAACCTGGGTGAGTCAATCATGTTATAACCCGACAAAACCAGGTTATCATGACAGTGAAATCGCCAGAGTTGGGAACACTAGAATAGGTCATGCATAAACCGGCTGAGCTAGATAGCAAAGATAAACCAAAAAAAAGATAGAAGAAAGATTCGTTTCTAAAAACAAAAAGGTTGCCAATTATCGAATAAGGATTGCCCGGATTTTTTTTGTTGCATAAACTAGCAAGAAAGCCGAGTTATTACACACCAAAATTATCATCAGTGCACATGCGCACTTTCAAAAATATAGCTAGAAATAAAGCAGTTTATCTAGCTTATTACAAACCCATCAGGGTTAAATTATTGTCAAACTGACCAAATGTTTATTACACAACAAACTTTCCTTTCTGTTGTGCAGAATCTAAACCAAATTCAGAATCCGGGTCTTGTGCTTGTGGGTGCTCTTCATCATCACCTTGGATATTTTCAGCTTCTTCAAATTCAACTCCGGAAACGTATTTCCACTCCAACTGAGACAAAGCGTCATTGGTGTCATCCGGTTCATACAAGGGACGGGGTGGAGCAGAAACTAAAGGAGTGGTAGATTGTGGCGCACCATAGGATGAAGCTACAGAAAGCCGGCTCTTCTGCGGAACCTGGCGAACAACATTTATAACCTGAGGACCGAAAGACGGCTTGCGATCACCTGAGGAAAGATAACACGCACAAAGTTTTTTAAGCTTTAATTTCTCGGCAATGGAGCAAGCTTGGAACCGACAATCTTTCTCGATCTTGGTAAAGTCTTTCCTCTCGTACTTAGTCCTATCAGCTCGGTACTCAGGAAAACCTCCAACTAGGAGATCCAGATGAAGTTATGGGTGATACTCCTTGGCCCGAGACATAACTTTGATCGCTCCACGACGGCAGAGTGAGATTTTGTGCTCTTCTATCCATTGTGGAACATGAGTTAGTTCCACAATGAAATCATGGAGTTTCCTAGGGGCATTATCCTAGTTTCTGACGGCTTTGATGCATTCACCTCCCCCAACATATAATTGCCTAATAAAGGTGAATATAGATTTCAATTTCAGTTCTGGAAGATGGAGGTTATTCTCGTGCAGTATACCTGAAAATTACAAGAGTACATCGCTCAGAAACCGGATTATTATGAAGAAAAATAGATATCATGAACTGGAAGAAAAATATAGATAATGCGTTGCACAAGGAGCAAACTTACCAAAAACACTGCAAGTGATCTCAACTAGCAGGTCCTTAACCTTAGCAAAATTTCTTCTGGTCTCCTCCAGCTCCTTCTCGGAATTTCTTGCCCTCTCAATAAGAGTTTTCCGCCGGTTCTGAATGTCTTTCTGAAGAACAGACAAGGTTTTGGCAGTTTCCTCAACGTGTTTCTCCAGCTCATGCTGCAAATTTCTCGCATCTTTAGTTTTCTCAGCCTCTTGTGCTAACAAGTTCATCAAGTTTGAAATCTCCTTCTCAGAGGAAGATTCGAGACTCTGCAAAATTGGTAACCACAGGAAAAACACGGGTTATAGACAGTGCAAGTTATCAGGTCAGTATTAGCTGAGACAATTCCGGGTTCCACAGGGGCATAACTCGGGTGTTGGGGGCTATGATGATTTTTAGCCTACTCAAGGGATGGAATATTCGTTAAGTCCCGAGTATTTGCAGGCACGCAACCCGGCACTTGGGGGCTACACTATTTTAGTTTTAAGAAAGTTTTAGCTAAATACATCTAAGTCCCGAGTAGCTGTAGGCTAGTAAACCTGGCACTTGGGGGCTGCAACCTTCCAGTTTAAATTAATTTACCGGTAAAAAGTTAAGACAAGTCCCGGTTTACAATTAATTTGTAAACCGGCACTTGGGGGCTACGGTTCAAATTTACAAGTATACCAAGGAAATCTTCAAGTTTATTTTGCAAATATAAACCGGAAGATTGAGAGCTACCTACTATGTCTATCAATTTTACCTCATATATTTTCTTCAAAAAATCGATGATTCCATATGCACGAAGCTCGTTGTCAGAAAGCTCTTGAACCAGAACATCAAAATTCTGGCCTTCAATATTCAGGTTCGAAGGAATTTTTTTTGCCTCTGAAGCTGGTTTCAAATACCGTGTAACCTTGGATAGCACAGTCGAGGTCCCAACAGTTTTTACAGTCTGAGAACTGGTAATCTCTATGTCCGGATCTGAGACATTCATGTCTTCAACCGGAGAATCATTATCCGGCTTATTATCAGCGGGATTCACCTCTAAGTCAGTGGCTTGTGCATAATCATCAATAAGAATCGGCTAGTGAACAACCAGTTCATCTTGTTTCTCTTCAGGAGATTTTTCCTCCAAGTTTGTTGTGGGAGTAGCAACTGAAATGGGAGTGACTTTTAGCACAGCTTGGGCCCTGCAACAAGAGGAAAATTATAAACCGGATTGGCAAGAATTGGCTATAGTTATGAATTAAAGACTGAATATTTAGCTTACCCAAAGTTAACGGAAAATTCACTGGCCCCACTGTAGTGGGATGAACCAGAGTTGGGAGAATCTGTATGAAAAGTGTGACTCAACTCAGGTCGGATTTTCCCTGCCAAAGGATATGAATCGGTAGGAGAAAGTCGGCCTTGGAAACGCGGTGGGAAGGAGTTTTCTTAGGAAAACCTTGTAGAGTTCCCACATTTAAACAATGTATGAACCATGTGTTATTGTGCTAGTCCCTGGATCAATTGCTAGCAACAAAGTTCAAAATAAAATATCATACAAATGCGTCAAAATCTATTACATTGCATAATCCAGTCTTTGCAAAATATGATTACAACTTGCATAATCGAAGAAGACTAGCAGGAAACATGGGGTTACAGAGGAAAACATAGTACAACACTGAGCCTCATCGTCTTCATGTGCCACTGGCAAAAAAAAGTTGGTTGTAGACTCGAGATCCTTAACGAAACCCCATTCGTCTTCAGATTCATCTGCAGGATGGAATATGCATCCACAAGGGAGTCAATACAATTTAATGTATTGGCCAGTAACACTATGGTGGATATAAAATGGCAAGACTATATCTACATGCATATTTGGCTGAGTGGAGTTTTGGCTAAGTTTGCATAAAGGAAGTTTTCTCCTATCTCTTTTGTAAAACAAACTTTTCTTCTCAAAGGGTGGCAACATTAGATTGAAATCCAAGCACCACAAATACTGTTCACTTCGAAAAAAATTTACTTATTGGAAATTGTGTTGAGATTCTTTTGTCCATCCTTGTCCAGCTGATCGAAGTCGTCCATTACCGGGGACACAACTATGATCTTGGTTTCTAACTCTGCCGAGGTTGTGCACTTTCACCCTTTGTCTTCAGTTAGCCCAAACATCCTATACACACAGAGTGCATCATGGAAAGGAGAGAATTGAGACGAGATCTTTCAGAAGGAGAAATTCAACCAAACCAGCAAGACCCATTCCACCTATAATTATGCTACATCTTCATGTCAAGCATGGGAGAACTCTCACAATTTAGGTGATCAAGACAGAGCCCATATTTTAAAGGGCTACACGGAAAGCTACTAAAATTAGAGGACTTGGTAATATCTTTGTTTCCTATGTGGAATTCCTCAAGTGAACTCCCCTTAGGTATACACTCAACTCTCATCAACCAAACAACCAAATCCACCCAGGTAATTCATTGAAGTTTATACTTAGAATTTTTCCACAACATTGAGTAAAACAAATTTGTTGCAATGCTAAGCATCTACTAAGTGCTAAGTCTCCAAAATAACAATTCTACAGGATTTACACAATACTTGGGATTTTGTAAAACATAATAATAACTCAGTAAAAAATTCCCTATCATGCATACTACTAAAAAACACTAGTAATTCATAGGTAAAACATGTGAGATTTGATGGTATGTCACTTGCCTTTGAATTTGATGAAGAACAAACACCTCTCCTCACAAAAGAACGTTGCTCTCCGCACAATCTAAACATTGAAAACACAACAACTGAATAAATAAGCATGCCAACAAACATACAAACAAATGAAGAAAACATTCAAAAAAATAAACATAGCAAATGAAAACATGTGAAAACATTTAGTTTCAATGCTCAAAATAAACTAAGTACTTGTAGTTAGAGTTTTCCATTTGGGACTAAGGATTGGTCTTTGATTATTGGTCTAAACTATTTCTGTCTTAGTCCTCTTCAAGTCTTCTTTTGCTTCGTTGTAGCTCTTCTTATTGAGTCTAGGTACTTAGTCATATAGAATAAGAATGGTAGTAGAGAGTACTTGTCAAACCTTCATCTTGTTCTTGTTTAAGTTGTTCTTCTTGATGGAAAGATCCTTGTTGAAGTCTTGGTCAAAAACTCTCATCTCACTTGGAAAAGAAATTCTAAGTCTTGGGCAAAACACACCAATCATCTTGAAAACAAATTCCAAGTATTGGAAAACAAACCCTAAGTCTTCACATGATTGGTCTTGGAAAATCTTCAGGATCTTTTGTATCTTCCTCCTTGGTGTGGTGTCTTCATTGAATTTTGAAACACTTGATGGTTTTGGTACTAACTAGGGCTGGTCTTTATCTAACTTAGCCATAACATAAGGTCCAGGGGAACATAAAATAAAGGGGAGAAAAGACTTAGATAAAAAGATGGGGTTGGTTATCTTGAAGTTCCACTTGATTTTCTTCTAAGTGCTTCTTCTTCTTGGTATGCTTCTGGAGTTGCTAAGTCCTTCATGAGTCTTCTAGATTCATGTTGAAAGTGTTCGAGTTGACAATTCACTGGTAGGGAAGTGCCTTTCTATCAATGCAGATCTGTGGCACACTGTGCAGCCATGCGCCATAGAAATAACATTTTGTGGCACACGGCTAGTGGTGCGCCACAGAAAACGATAATACTGTGGCGTATGGTTCCCTCGTGCGCCACAAAAAATGTATGGGGACCGCATCAATCATTGAACCGGCTGTCAGAACAACTATGTTTATGGCGCAGCGACAGAGGTGCTCCACAGAATATGGTGCTCCACAGAAAAACCATATTCTGTGGCGCACGTGTCCCGGTGCGCCACAGAATGTGGCTTTCTTGTGGCGCAGCCCATCCGTGCGCCACAGAATATACTGTGGGTGCGCCACAAAATATATGCACTATGCACATAAAGATGGCATCCCCCTCTCCCCCCTCCCTCATTTCATTCACAAGTCTCTTGCTAACTCGACCCCCCTTCTCCCCCTCCCATTTTACACATTTAATTCTCCATTTTTGGTAGGTGAACCTAATTTGTTTGATATATAATTGTTGGTGAGGTTTTTAGTTGTTGAGGGGAAGCTCTATCCTCCATCTATACTCTGATCCCTCCCTCCTCGCTCTTTTTGTCTTGGTATCGAATCTACTATATGAGTATAGTTGGAGGTACATATGCATGTCTTGTGTGGCCATCGATGTGTATGGGTGCTTGTCATGCTGGTGGACCGATTATCGCGCGCGGGCGTCCATGGTGCATGGATGTTTGCCGAAATGTCTATTCATTTCCATTTCGGCAAACTTTTGCACTACCCCATATGTCCTACTTATAGGAGAGGTCATGACGAATTTTTCCGGAGACTATGCATGTGTCTGCATGTTGCGGTTCTTATTTTCTGCTCTATGTGTGTGCAGGAAACCATAGTACTCGAAATGAGTTCTGCTCGAATCGCTAGATACAAGAAAGACACGAAGCCGGACATGATTCGGTGCAACAGGCAGCAGATAAGATGTCCGTGTCGATCTTGGAAACTCGTGCGCTGGATTGACCCTGATTCCGGACAATTGGAGGAGCACCTTCTCATATGCGGTTTCATTGACGACCACAACTATCTGGCACCGGCAGCAAAAGGTGTGCATGAAGACGAGCGCGACCGAGGTGGCGAAGGAAATGACGACGAAGAAGATCATCATGAAGAAGGATATGTCGGCGGAGAAGATCAACATGACGATGAAGGCATGAACACGGAGCCCCCACTAATTTTGGCCTTGCGGGACTCTCATGTTCAGGATCTGCTGCTCAAGGAGACGAGCAACGATAGAGCTGCAGCTAGGGAGAAAGCCAAGCTGGCGCAAATGGAGATAGATGGGGTGAATCCGTTGTTTCCTGGATGCCGCCCCGAGGATATGCGCTTGCATGTAACACTTGATGCTCTCAAGATGAAGACGCAAAACAAATGGATAGACTCGAGCTTCAACAAGAACATGAAATTCTGGCACGATCACCTTCCCGAGGGGAACACATTGCCAAGTAGTATCAACGAGGCCAAGAGAGTCGTGTTCCCTCTTGACCTACCACACGAAAATTTCCATGCCTGCATCAATGATTGTGTAATTTATCGGGGGGGGGGGGGGGGGGGGTACAAGGACAGAACCACATGTCCGAAGTGCGGCCACAGACGATACAAGAGTGGAACCACCAACAAGAAAGTTCCTCAAAAAGTGGTATGGCAGTTTCCTATCACTCCCCGTCTTCAGTGGTACTACGTGGACCCTAAGGAAGCAAAGCTCATGCAATGGCACACGGAAAGGGAGAAGCCGTAAGAAGATCCGGAGAAGGGCTATATCATGACACATCCTACAGACGCTGCCCAGTGGGAAGCATTTGACATAGCTTTCCCGAGTTTCAGGGGCGATGCAAGGAACGTCAGGCTAGGTATGAGCACCGATGGACGCAATCCGTTCGGCAACCAGAGTAGCACGCATAACAGCTGGCCCGTGTTTGTATGGCCTTACAACATACCCCTGTGGCTGTGCACCAAGCAAAAGTACATACACTTGAGTATTCTCATCCAGGGGGAGAAACAACCAGGTGTCGACATGCATTTGTATCTCGGGCTGCTGAAAGACGAGTTAGACACATTGTGGAAGATGCCACCCCGTACGTGGTACGCCTACACTAGAGATTATTTCGATATGAGAGCGGCGATGCTGACGACGGTCACAGACTATCCTGGTTACGCGTATGTACCTGCCTAGGTCGGCCGCGGATTCTGCGACTACGTGAAGTGCATGGATGTGACCCCGCATCTCCAGCTACCAAGGGATCCTGGGTCTTCGAAAACCGTGTACCCAGGGGCTCGAAGGTGGCTTCGCCTGGATCACCCGTGGAGAAAACGCGGTGAGTTGTTCATTGGTAAACACGAGCCCGATTGAGGCCCGCGCACGAGGAGGGGCACAGAAATCACGAGCTTCTGAAAAATTGGGATGGGTGCCCTTCGTCGGGAAAAAAACGACCCAAACCAGAGCCGCTGCTGGGTGTATGGAAAGCGACGTCCGTTTTCCACGACTTGGAGTACTGGCCGGTCCTCCACACGCCCCATAGCCTCGATGTGATGCACATTACGAAGAACGTTACGAAGAGTCTGCTTGGCACTATTGGCAATTCGTAATAGTCCAAGGATGGGACGAAAGCAAGATACGATATGAAACATTTTGGCATTAGGAAAAATCTACAGGGCCTCGCTGATAGTGATGATGATGAGGATCAGACGGAAGGGACTCAACGTCCCTGCAAAAACGCTAAGAAGACCATGGTGGTGCTTCCCGCTTCCAGCTTCACATTGAGTCCGCCGGAGCTTGAGCAGCTTCTCAGGTGCCTCCACTACCGAATTCCGCGCGATCCGGAACGTTTTGAGCGGCAGGTTTTGATAACGTCGCGCGTTTTCTGTCGCAGATGGCTGAAAAGTGGAATTTACTCTCGAAGGACGCGGTCCATCTCGACGTTTCTTATATGTGCAGTCGTAGATTTTTGTTCCCGGCCCAATAGGCCCAGTTAGAGGCGAGTTTCGTTCCAGGAGAACGTCGCAGATTAGTTGAATATAACCCTTTTCATTTCTGTCATTTATTTGTCCATATTGTGAAACCGAATTATCTGTTTGGTATATCTTTTTGCATCGGCATTAGTCTAATGTAACCTTTTTAACTTCTGTCATTTAGATCCATCGAAACTTCTGTCATCTATTTCTCCATATTGTGAACTCGAATTATATCTATCTTAAGAAAATAAACATAGTAGTTGAACATAAACATAGACTACATATTAATAGAAACCACACGATACAAACGAGATTGTCGATCTAAACAGGACATCAGAAGTATGGGGGCAGCAGAAAAGAGCATCAGTAGGGGGCGACAGCTCCTCCGATGGCACTGGATCCTCCGTCGGGACTGGATCCTCCGATGGCACCGGATCCTCCCTCGCCTGGGGAGTCACAGCTGCGAGGACAGTGATCAGAGTTTTTTGCTCTGCCAGGGCTAAACCGATCTTCAGTTCCCCAACTTGCTTGGTCAGTTTGAGGTTGCTAGCCCTCAACTTGGACGTATCATCCATCAACTTCCAAAACTCTATGAGGGAAGCTTTGCCCTGAGCCACCTGCTCCAACCTGCCATCGCGAGTCTTGTTGAGATTGTCGTAGGCGAGCTTCAAGGCCTTCTCAAGCTCAGCTTCTAGGATGTCAATCCTCTTCGCTAGAGCGCTGAAGATGACCGTCTGCTCGCTCCATGTGCCCTGTAGATAGTTGCATGATAGGAATTTGATGTTAATCTAAAAGGCAAAATGGATTTAAGAAAGATGAAATCACGAGGAAATCAGATTCGGATCTAAGAAAGATGAAAGCACCAGGAATTCTTAAAAGGATCTAAGAAAGACGAAATCACGAGGAATCCAGAAACGGATCAACAGTACGTGAACGGAAATGGAAACTACAAGAGGGCAGCAGACCGCTTCACCGGTGGAGCCATGGCCTCCTGGAGGAACGATCGCCGGTATAACCTACTACGTCAAAGGGTTTTCTCTTGAGAGGAGGCGGTGAGGCAGATAAAGGATGAACTGAAGAGTGCGTCTATTTATACACCGGGAGGGGGATTGCAACGGAGGATCCGCACGCAGGACGGAGCAATAACTAGCCGCCGGAACTAAAGCGACACGTTTCACGTTCACATTATCGTGACGAACGCGTGGCGTGCTGCATGCCAGTGTTAGTGGGTTACTGCGGTGAGTGGAAGAGCGGTTGTTTCCAGACTTGGGGCATGATGGCACTTTCTTGGGCCCTCTCCTGTCAGAAACTTTTTATTGGGCCTTATAGCACTTTGTAGCCCATAATTATCCTACTACAGTAGCAGCCCAAAATAAGAAAAAAGAAATGTTGAACTTCAACGAACACATAAAACGTCAAAATTTTGATTATTTTGACATGTTTCAACATCTTCCACACTGTGAAACACTACACATCAGCCCAGAATGTGTCGTCAAGTTCGTCGTCATCGGAGTCCTCCATAAGGCTCTCCCAGAATTTCTCGTCCATCTCCTCATCCGACGATGAGACGACGATGGTGGAGGGGCCAGCTTCCGTACGAGCTTGCATCTTCGCGTCCCTATGAGCGTCGAGCCGCAACTGCGCCTGTACCAGATCTGGGTGATCACGGCGGAACCTCTCTATCGTGGCCTCGTCGTCCCGGCGGATGCGCAACTGCACGAACGTGCGGCGGTTCTCCTGCTCCTCCTTGCGGGTCACAATTCTTAGATCCGGGCAAGGAACTCGGCAACTTCACTGCTCTCAACGTCCCGGAAGTTGAGCTCGGCGCGCGGGCAGCCGAACCACCACGTCGAACGCGCGAGCGGCAAGCTCGGCCGTGTAAAAGGTGCCCATCCACCACCGCACTCTGTTGTGTGTGATCATCATGGACCAGCGCACGGACGGCCGCAACTGCACACCTCGGAAGCCGGTGCTGCTTCTCACGCGCGGCGCCATCGGGCGGATCAGCGCCGAGAGTGAGAGGGGAGGTCGGGGGGCTGTGGCGGCGTGCAGTAATCAGCGCCGAGAGTGAGGGGGGAGGTCGGGGGCTGTGGCGGCGGCGTAGAAGGTAGGTTGCGTGGTTCGTGCTCGGTCGTATTTATGCGATAGCGACGAGGTCGAGAAGTTCAGTGATCGTTGGCTTGCCAGGCTTTTGTTGAGTTCTGCAGTGATGAGTTGCCCGATCTACCAGTACGAGGGATTTGATCTAAACTCGAGGTTTTAGCAGCTACTCCCTCCGTTCCAAAATATAAGCCTCTTTAGCAAATTGTTTTAGCTCGCTAAAAAGGCTTACATTTTGGAACAGAGGAAGTATTAGCGATTTGATCTTTACTCGGTTTTTAGCACGAGGGATCTACCAGCGATAATATACCTTAGAAGTTTACGAAATAAACTAAATCTTAACAAGTCCAGGAAACAAACGAAATTACAATCCAACCAGACAAAATAAGAAGTTCATAGGCCTAGCTAAGCAACAACCTAGTCTCTTCACCAACAATGCATATCCTTTGCTCCGGTTCTATATCACCCCCATCTCAATGACCGCCTCCAACCTAGGGTCATTGGTCAGGCTCACAATAATCAAAACAGGTTGCTGATTATGAAAATTATTGCCTTGGACGAAAACCGTCCACACCAGCTTGTCGAGGATAATGAGGCCGTCGGTTTTCTTGTTGTAAGAAATGGTGGTGACATGCTCTTCTGCTCTAAGTCGTAGGCCAACCCTGCCATGATTCCTCAGGCCAACGTATTCCCCTATCAACTCCAGTAGTTTCTAAGCATGAAAGATAACATACCATATTAGCAGACCTTCTCATAGTTCTTTGAAATTTAATTGCAAAAAGAGGAGGTCGTCTTATAGATACATACCATAGTATAGTGTTGCAAATTTGTGACGGTGAAACGAGTCACAAGGAAGCCCAACATAGGGTCCAAGGGGTAGAAGCTGGGCCAGGCAGTTCTTCTCGTGATTGTCGAGATTGGCTCTTTGGGCATATACGATGTTGGCATCATCATGCCTCTCATCAGCGGAACTGTCAGAATCCTCATCATGGACCTCATCATCAGAATTGCTAGAATCCTCATCATGCATCTCATCATCAGAACTGCCATCTACGCTGTAAACTGAGTCATCTGCGCTTGAAACTGAGTCATCTTCGCTTGAAATGCAAAGTGAGTCATCTTGGGAGTCGCCAATAATAACAACGTAGATAGTGGGTCTTGGTATCATGGAAACACTAGTATGCATCCCACGGAGATGTTCTTTTCCTCGATGAATCGATCCCATTGTGTCCCATGCAAACGGGTCTTACTCTATTCTTTTCACACACGAAAGGTGTAGTTCCTGCCATGGGAACTAAACAGCACACGCTCGCCGAGCAGTGGAGGGTACAACCTGTGCATCCGAAATAAAAAGAAACGTGGAAATTAGATATTGTAATCAAAACACAATACATAATACAAGTGTAAGAATAAGAATTGTTTTCTTACCAATGACTTGAGGTGACACTCTTGTAAAACAACACCGAACTTGGATGCAGAAGGATCAACATTTGGGCAATTATTCTTGCATATAGGGCATGGAATACCCTGTTAATCAAGCAAAAAAGAAGCAGAAATTACAAAATATGCATATAAGCAGATTGGTTGTAAAAATGAACAACTCTTTCTTGAAGACATTTATGTAAAACTGGGGCCAAACTATGAACAACTGGTACTGCCTCATAATAAAAGCACAACCATGTTTATCCAAGAAGTAATTCTACACTACCAAGAGCAATGCACAATGAATGTGCTTGTACATTGCATAAGATAGTATGGACCCCTCATTGCAATGATATGGTGACACATTTTAATCATCGACTTAAAGGGATCATGCACATTCAAAACAACATCTATAGTCACAGCTCTGTACACATTGGCCTCAGGGAACATAGAGACACAGCAAGCATACACAACTTTGCTACACAAGGTGGGCCAGCAAAAGCAAAGACATGGCACATATATTTGCGTATGGTTCTTACTTTTGCTGGCCATCTGGTGGAGACAGTGAGGCACCAGCCAAATATACATGTGTCAAAGTCATCATCATTGACCAAATAAGCTCATAAATTGTGCATAGTGATAACAAGCCTCATAAAAACATAGGTGATCAAGCACTAAAGAGGCATCCTTAGAATTCATTGTAATATGCAGTCAGAATAAACACATATGGAACAATGCAAAATGTAAAACAAGCCTCATAAACACATTGCCAACACTTGCTAGAAGTACGAACTCAATACCAGGAAGTAATACAAGACGTGGCCTTGTATCACTGCCACGTATTGAATCTGGTCTCCTAGAATTTATCATGGCATGCAAACCAAGGGAAAAAAGAGTGCTTATAATAGCATGTACGGATACAAATACTCAAATTGTATACACTACAAGGTATTATAACACTCTCTTTCCCTTTACCATGGCCTAGTTTAAATCATCGGCATATAACAAGGAGGACATTCAAGGCAAAGAAAAGGGGAACAATGGAAACTAATGTAAAACAATCCTCATATATCATTGCCATGCAAACCAAGACAAAAAGAAGTAACTACAATATCATGTACGAATGCAAATACTCAAATTGTATAAACTACAAGGTATTGTAAACACTCTCTTTGCCTTTACCATGGCCTAGTTTAATCATTGGCATGTAACAAGGAGGAAATTCAAGGCAAAGTAAAGTGGAACAATGGAAACAAATGTAATACGAGCCTCATATATCATTGCCATGCAAACCAAGGGAAAAAGAAGTGGCTATAATAGTATGTACGAATACAAATACTCAAATTGTATACACTACAAGGTATTATAGACAATCTCTGTCCCTTTACCATGGCCTAGTTTAATCATCGGCATATAACAAGGAGGACATTCAAGGCAAAGTAAAGTGGAACAATGGAAACAAATGTAATACGGTCCTCATATATCATTGCCATGCAAACCAAAGGCCAGGCAAGTGCCCATAATAGCATATACGAATACAAATACTCAAATTGTATACACTACAAGGTATTATCGACACTCTCTTTGCCTTTACCGTGGCCTAGTTTAAATCATCGGCATCTAACGAGGACATTCAAAGAAAGAAAAAGTGAAACAATGGAAACAAATGTAATACGAGCCTCATATATCATTGGCAGGGAAACCAAGGGAAAAAGGAGTAGTTATAATAGCATGTACAAATACAGATACTCAAATTGTATACACTACAAGGTATTATAACCACTCTCTTTCCCTTTACCATGGCCTATTTTAAATCATCGGCATATAACAAAGAGGATATTCAAGGCAAAGAAATGTGGAACGATAGAAACAAATGTAATACGAGCCTCAGATATCATTGCCATGCAAACCAAGGCCAAGCGGGTGCCTATAATAGCATATACGAATACAAATACTCAAATTGTATACACTAGAAGGTATTATAGACACTCTCTTTGCCTTTACCATGGCCTAGTTTAATCATCGGCATATAACTAGGAGGCCATTCAAGGCAAAGAAAAGTGGAACAATAGAAACAAATGTAATACGAGCCTCATATATCATTGACATGCAAACCAAAGGCCGAGAGAGTGTCTAAAATAGAATATACAAATACAAATACTCAGATTGTATACACTACAAGGTATTTTAGACACTCTCTCGGCCTTTACCATGGCCTAGTTTAATCATCGGCATATAACTAGGAGGACATTCATCATGTTGATAAATTAGGATACACCAAAGAAAAACAGGTGGAACAATGGAAAATGCACAGAAAAAATGAATATGACCTCAGAATTTCTAAATACAATAAGTATAGTCACTACTAGAACCTGGCCTCGGTAAATCATTAGCCAAAATGTTAATAACTGGCCAAAATTGAAATAACCTTGCAAAAATACCAAATCTAAGCCGTGAAACCAAAAAAAAAACCAAATCTAAGCCTAATCTAACTGAAGCACCCAAATCGGGTACGGAATTAAACCATAACCTATCGAAATCATGGTGGAAATAGATGAACTAAGCATGCCGGATATCCCAAACTTAAGCCATAGAACAAAACCACGTCTACGGGAGAAAATACGAAGCAGAGACGCAGAATGAACGGTAAAAACATGTAGATCTAGCGTGCATGTCGTGCTACGCAGAAAAATCGAGCCTAATCTACAGATCTACGATACATACAAGGGATAAGAGGGTTAGATATCATCTTACATCCATTGCCAAAGCCCTCGAAGAGGACGGGACGACGCACGTGGTGATCTGAAAAAAAACCGATGAAGATCCTGCCTGCCCAGGGAGAAAGAGGAGGCCTGGCCTTTGTTTCCCGCCGAGGATGGTCGTCGCGTTGCTGTCGATGTCCCGGCGGAAGAAAACCCGCCGACGGAGAGAGGGGAAGCTCAGGAAGGCGGTGAGAGAGATAGAGCGAGTGATATGACTAAAAGAGAGAGAGGGGGAGGTGAGCGCGATTAAAGGGCGCGCCTTCCCGAAGGGGTTGACGTTGCGTCTCCCGCGCAATAAAGGGCCGTCCTGGCGCCAGTTTCCCAAAACATTTCACAAAAGAGAAGAAAAATAATTTGAAATGGGAAGAAAACAATTAATACATAATAATAACTTAACCACACAATACTCCATCCGTTTGATCTGACAGAATAAAAAAATTTCCCCGATTTTTTTGAAAGACAAAATGCAGATTCAATTTTTTGAAAACCAAGCTTATCTGAATTGTGTTGATTATTTAGTGATATCGTGCCTTTTTTTATAAATAATTATCTACTTGCTTGGATGTGTTAGGGTGGACACTAGAAAGTCCCAAGACAATGGTATGACCCAACTCTTCACAAGATACCCTCACGTTTCTCCGTTCCGGGAGTTTTGGGCCAATAGGGCATGGAAATTCGAGAGAGAAACACATAGAGAACGAAGTCGGGCTCCAAGTAGTCCTGGAACCCGCCAGAGAGAATCTGACACCGGTGGAGCCCTATCACACATGACACACTCTAACACACATGATATTTCATACCATGGGATTTGGTGGAATTGATACGATCCGGAGCCCTCCTTCGGAAAAACAGTGCATAGCTAGCCACGCTGGGGAAAAAGACGGAACTGTCGTTCTGGCCCTCTACGTGAGACGAAAGGGGGAAGCAAAGTGGAACTAACGGTTTGGTTGTGTTAGGTTAGACCCAAGGAACACCCAAGAGGATGTTAGGGTCCACCTATTGGCAAGATTCCCCTAGTTCCGTCAAATCTGGGAGTTTCAGGCTCTAAGTAGTCCTGGAACCCGCTAGAGAGAATCTGACGCCGGTGAAGCCCTAACACAGAGAGCGAGGTACTCTTGGGCATCCCAAACCCATGAAACACTCTAACACACATGGTATGGTATACCATGGGATTTTTTGGCATTCAGACGATCCGAAGCCCCCTCCGGAGAAACCATAGCCCCGGTGGGGGAAAAGACGGAACTGTCGTTCTGCCCCATCTACGCGAGCCGGAAGCGGTAGAAAAGTCGAACGAACTATTTGTTTGTGTTAGGTTAGGCCCAAGGAAGACCCAAGATAATGGTAGGGCACACCTCTTGCCAAGATTCCCCCAGTTCCGAAACACCGGGGAGTGTTTCGGGCTCTCATTAAGTAGACCTGGAACCCGCGAGAGAGAATCCGACACCGATGAAACCCTAACACAAAGAGCGAGGTAATCTCGAGTATCCAAGACCATGACACTCTAACACACATGGTATGTCATACCATGGGATTTGGTGGCATTCGGACGATCGGGAGCCTCCCTCCTAAGAAACCATGCATAGCTCCGCTGAGGAAAAGGGCGAAAGTGCCGTTCTGTCCCCTCTACGTGAGCCAGAAGGGGGTAGCAAAGTGGAACCAACTTTTTATTTGTGTTAGGTTAGGCACAAGGAACACCAAATAATATGTTAGGGTCCACCTCTTGGCAATATTCCCCTAGTTCCGTAAAATCCGGGAGTTTCGGGCTCTAAGTAGTCATGGAACTCGCTAGAGAGAATCCGACGCCGATGATGCCCTTACATAGACAGCGAGGGACTCTTTGGCATCCAATACCCATGACCCACTCTAAAACACATGGTATGGTATACCATGGGTTTTGGTGGCATTCAGACAATCTGGAGCCACTTCTCCGGAGAAACCATAGCCACGCTGGGGAAAAAGATGGAACTGTCGTTCTGCCCCATCTACGTGAACCGGAAGAGGGTAGCAAAGTGTAAGTAATTGTTTGGTTGTGTTAGTTTAGGCCCAAGGAACACCCAAGAGAATGGTAGGGAACACCTCTTGGCAATATTCCCCCAGTTCCGTCACACCCGGGAGTTTCGGGCTCTCATTAATTAGTCTTGGAACCCGCGAGAGAGAATCCGACACCGGTAAAACCCTAACATAGAGGGAGAGGTAATCTCGGGTATCCAAGACCATGGCACACTCTATCACACGTGGTGTGTCATGTAATGGGATTTGGTGGCATTCAGACGACCCGGAGCCCCCTCTCCGGATAAACCATAGCCCCGCTGGGAAAAAGACGAAATTGTCGTTCTGTCCCATCTACATGAGCCGGAAGGGGTAGCAAAGTGGAACCAATTTCTTGGTTGTGTTAGGTTAGGCCTAAGGAACACCCAATACAATGGTAGGTCCCACCTCTTGCAAATATTCCCGCAGCTCCGTCAGATCCGGGAGTTTCGGGCTCTAGGTAGTCCTGGAACACGCCAGAGAGAATCCGACATCGGTGAAACCCTAACACAGAGAACGAGTGAATCTTGGTCATCCAATACCCATGCCACACTCTATCACACGTGGTGTGGCGTCAAATGGGATTTGGTGGCATTCAGACGATCCGAAGCCCCCTCTCCGGATAAACCATAGCCCCGCTGGGAAGACAGAATTGTCGTTCTGCCCCATCTACCTGAGCCGAAAGGGGGTAGCAAAGTGGAAAACATTTCTTGGTTGTTTTATGTTAGGACAAAGGAACACCCTATACAATGATCGGGCCCACCTCTTGGAAAGATTCCCACAGTTCCGTCTAATCTGGGAATTTCGGGCTCTAAGTAGTCCTAGAGCACGCGAGATGAGAATCCGTCGCCGGTGAAGCCTAACACAGAGAGAGAGGTAATCTCGGGTATATAAGACCATGAAACACTCTAACACACATGGTATGTCATACCATGGGATTTAGTGGCATTCATACGATCTGGAGCCCCCTACGGAGAAACCATAGCCCCGCTGGGAAAAAAGGCGGAACTGCCGTTATGGCCCCTCTACGTGAGTCGGAAAGGGGTAGCAAAGTGGAACCAACTGTTTGGTTGAGTTATTTTAGGCACAAGGAACACCAAAGAAAATTTTAGGGTCCACCTCTTGGCAAGATTCCCCTAGTTCCATCAAATCCGGGAGTTTCAGGCTCTAAGTAGTCCTGGAACCCGCTAGAGAGAATCTGACGTCGGTGAAGCCCTAACACAGAGAGAGAGGGACTCTTGGGCATACTAGACCCATGACACACTCTAACACAATTGGTATGGTATACCATGGGATTTGGTGGAATTCAGACGATCCGGGGTTCCCTCCGGAGAAACCATAACCCCCATGGGGAAAAAGACGGAACTGTCGTTCTGCCCCATCTACGAGAGTCGGAAGGAGGTAGGAAAGTGGAACTAACTTCTTGGTTGTGTTAGGTTATGCCCAAGTAACACCCAAGATACTGTAGGGCCTGCCTCTTGGCAAGATTCCCCCAGTTCCGTCACACCCGGGAGTTTTGGGCTCTCATTAATTAGTCCTGGAACCCGCGAAAGAGAATACGACACCGGTGAAACCCTAACACAGAGAGCGAGAAAATATTGGGCATACAAGACCCATGCCACACTCTAGGACACATGGTATGACGTGAAAATTAGATTTTTTGGCATTCAAACGATCTGGAGCCACCTCTCCGGAGAAACGAGAGCCCCGTTGGGGAAAAAGACGAAATTGTCGTTCTGTCCCATCTACGTGAGCGGAAAGGGGGTAGAAAAGTGGAAATAACTGTTTTCTTGTGTTAGGTTAGGCCCAAGGAACACCCAAGAGAATGGTAGGGAACACCTGGCAAGATTTCCCCAGTTCGGTCACACCCGGGACTTTCAGGCTCTCATTAATTAGTCCTGGAACCCGCGAGATTGAAACATGACACCGGTGAAACCCTAACACAGAGAGCGAGGTAATCTCGGTTATCCAAGACCATGGAACACTCTAACACACATGGTATGTCATACCATGGGATTTGGTGGCATTCATACGATCCGGATCCCCCTCCAGAAAAACCATAGCCTCGTTGGGGGAAAGGCTGAACTGCTGTTTTGGTCCCTCTACGTGAGCCGAAAGGGGGTAGCAAAGTGGAACCAAATGTTTGTTTTTGTTAGGTTAGGAACAATAAACACCAAAGAGAATTTTAGGGTCCACCTGTTTGAAAGATTCCCCTAGTCCCGTCAAATCCGGGAGTTTCGGGCTCTAAGTAGTCATGGAACCCACTAGACAGAATCTGACGCAGGTGAAGCCCTAACTTAGAGAGCGAGGGACTCTTGGGAATACAAGACCCATGACACACTCTAACACACATGTTATGGTATACCATGGGATTTGGTGGCATTCAGACGATCCGGAGCCCCCTCCGGAAAAACCATAGCCCCGTTGGGGAAAAAGGCGGAACTGCCGTTTTGGCCCCCTACGTGAGTCGGAAAGGGGTAGCAAAGTGGAACCAACTGTTTGGTTGAGTTATTTTAGGCACAAGGAACACCAAAGAAAATTTTAGGGTCCACCTCTTGGCAAGATTCCCCTAGTTCCGTCCAATCCGGGAGTTTCGGGCTCTAAGTAGTCTTGGAACCCGCTAGAGAGAATCCGACGCCGGTGAAGCCCTTACACAGAGAGCGAGGGACTCTTGGGCATCCAAGACCCATGAAACACTCTAACACACATGATATGGTATAAAATGTAATTTGGTGGCAT
Source organism: Alopecurus myosuroides (assembly GCA_028641055.1). Classification (NCBI taxonomy): domain Eukaryota; kingdom Viridiplantae; phylum Streptophyta; class Magnoliopsida; order Poales; family Poaceae; genus Alopecurus; species Alopecurus myosuroides. The sequence goes on along the minus strand of CM054061.1, from coordinate 189,501,300 downwards.
TCAGACGATCTGGAGCCACCTCTCCGGAGAAACCATAGCCCCGTTGGGAAAAAAGACGGAACTGTCGTTCTGCCCCATCTACGTGAGCCGGAAGGGGTAGAAAAGTCAAACTAACTGTTTGGTTGTGTTAGGTTAGACCCAAGGAACACCCAATATAATGTTAGGGCACACCTCTTGGCAAGGTTCCCCCAGTTCCGTCACACCCGGGAGTTTCGGGCTCTCATTAATTAGTGATGGAACCCCCGAGAGAGAATCCAACACCGGTGAAACCCTAACACAGAGAGCGAGGTAATCTCGGGTATCCAAGACCATGAGACTCTAACACGAATGGTATGTCATACCATGGGATTTGGTGGCATTCAGACGATCGGGAGCTCCCTCCGCAGAAACCATGCATAGCCCCGCTGAGGAAAAAGGCGGAAGTGCCGTTCTAGCCCCTCTACGTGAGCCAGAAGGGGGTAGCAAAGTGGAACCAACTGTTTGGTTGTGTTAGGTTAGGCACAAGGAACACCACAGAAAATGTTAGGGTCCACCTCTTGGCAAGATTCCCCTAGTTCTGTCAAATCCGGGAGTTTCGGGCTCTAAGTAGTCATGGAACCCGCTAGAGAGAATCCGACGTTGGTGATGCCCTTACACAGAGAGTGAGGGACTCTTCGAATACCAAGACCCATGACACACTCTAACACACATGGTATGGTATACCATGGGTTTTGGTGGCATTCAGACGATGTGGAGCTTCCTCTCCGGAGAAACCATAGCCTCGCTGGGGAAAAAGACGGAACTGGTGTTCTGTCCCAGCTACGTGAGCCGGAAGGGGGTAGCATACTGGAAATAACTGTTTCGTTTGTGTTAGGTTAGGCCCAAGGAACACCCAGTACAATGGTAGGGCAGACCTCTTGGCAATATTCCCCCAGTTCCGTCATACCTGGGAGTTTCGGGCTCCCATTAATTAGTCCTGGAACCCGCGAGAGAGAATCCGACACCGGTGAAACCCTAACACAGAGGGCGAGGTAATCTCGGGTATCCAAGACCATGGAACACTCTATCACACGTGGTGTAGCTTGTAATGGGATTTGGTGGCATTCAGACGATCCGGAGCCCCCTCTCCGAATAAACCATAGCCCTACTGGGAAAAAGACGGAATCGTCGTTCTGCCCCATCTACATGAGCCGGAAGGGGGTGGCACAGTGGAACCAATTTCTTGGTTGTGTTATGTTAGGCGAAGGAACACCCAATACAATGTTAGGGAACATGCTAGAGAGAATCCGACATCGGTGAAACCTCTTGGAAAATTCCCCCAGCTCCGTCAAATCCGGAAGTTTCGGGCTCTAGGTAGTCCTGGAACACGCAAGAGAGAATCCGACATCGGTGAAACTCTAACACACAGAGCGAGTGAATCTTGGGCATCCAAGACCCATGCCACACTCTATCACATGTGGTGTGGAGTGAGATGGGATTTGGTGGCATTCAGACGATCCGAAGCCCCTCTCCGGATAAACCATAGCCTCGCCGGGAAGACGGAATTGTCGTTTTGCCCCATCTACCTGAGCCGGAAGGGGGTAGCAAAGTGGAATCAATTTCTTGGTTGTGTTAGGTTAGTCCTAAGGAACACCCAATACAATGGTAGGGCCCACCTCTTGGAAAGATTCCCACAGTTCCGTCAGATCCGGGAGTTTCAGGCTCTAAGTAGTCCTGGAACACGCGAGAGAGAATCCGGCGCTGGTGAAGCGTAACACACAGAGAGAGGTAATCTCGGGTACACAAGACCATGACACACTCTAACACACATGGTATGTCATACCATGGGATTTAGTGGCATTCATACGCTCCGGAGCCCCCCGGAGAAACCATAGCCCTGCTGGGGAAAAAGGCGGAACTGCCTTTCTGACCCCTCTACGTGAGTCAGAAAGGGGTAGCAAAGTCGAACCAACTGTTTGGTTGTGTTAATTTAGGCACAAGGAACACCCAATATAATGGTAGGGCCCACCTCTTGGCAAGATTCTCCCAGTTCCGTCACACCCGGGAGTTTCGGGCTCTAAGTAGTCCTCGAACCCGCTAGAGAGAATCCGACGCCGGTGAAGCCCTTACACAGGGAGCGAGGGATTCTTGTGTATCCAAGACCCATGACACACTCTAACACACACATCAAAACTTTTCGGAGAAATCAAAACTCAGTTGGGGAAAAAGACGGAAATGTCGTTCTGCCCCATCTACGTGTGCCGGAAGAGGGTAGCAAAGTGGAAATAATTGTTTGGTTGTGTTAGGTTAGGCTCAAGGAACACCCAAGAGAATGGTAGGGCACACCTCTTGGCAATATTCCCCCATTTCCGTCACACCCGGGAGTTTCGGGCTCTCATTAATTAGTCCCAGAACCCGCGAGAGAGAATCCAACACCGGTGAAACCCTAACACACAGAGCGAGGTAATCTTGGGCATCCAAGACCCATGACACACTCTATCACACGTGGTGTGGCGTGTAATGGGATTTCGGGCTCTCAGACGACCCGGAGCCCCCTCTCCGGATAAACCATAGCCCCGCTGGGAAAAAGACGGAATTGTCGTTCTGCCCGATATACATGAGCCGGAAGGGGGTAGCAAAGTGGAAACAATTTCTTGGTTGTGCTAGGTTAGGCCGAAGGAACACCCAACACAATGGTAGGGTCCACCAATTGGAAAGATTCCCCCAGCTCCGTAGTTCCGAGAGTTTCGGGCTCTAAGTAGTCATGGAACACACCAGAGAGAATCCGACGCCGGTGAATCCCTAACACAGAGAGAGGGGTAATCTCGGGTATACAAGACCATAACAAACTCTAACACACATGGTATCTCATACCATGGGATTTAATGGCATTCATACGATCCGGAGCCTCCCTCTGGAGAAACCATAGCTCCGCTGGGAAAAAAGACGGAAATGTCGTTCTGTCCCATCTACGAGAGCCGGAAGAGGCTAGCAAAGTGGAACTAATTGCTTAGTTGTGTTAGGTTAGGCCTAAGGAACACCCAAGAGAATGGTAGGGCACACCTCTTGGCAAGATTCCCCCAGTTCCGTCACACCCGGGAGTTTTGGACTCTCATTAATTAGTCCTGGAACCCGCGAGAGAGAATCCTACGCCGGTGAAACCCTAGCACAGAGAGCGAGGGAATCTTGGACGTACAAGACAAATGCCACGCTCTATCACACATAGTATGGCGTGCAATGATATTTGGTGGCATTCAGATGATCTAGAGCCACCTCTCCGGGGAAACCATAGCCCCGCCGGGGAAAAAGACGGAACTGTCGTTCTGCCCCATCTACGTGAGCCGGAAGGGGGAAACAAAGTGGAACTAACCGTTTGGTTGTGTTAGTTTAGGACCAAGGAACACACAAGAGAATGGAAGGGGCCACCTCTTGGCAAGATTCCCCTTGTTCTGTCACACCCGGGAGTTTCGGGCTCCCATTAATTAGTCCCGGAACCCGCGAGAGAGAATCCGACACCGGTGAAACCCTAACAGAAAAAGCGAGGGAATCCTAGGAATCCAAGACCCATGCCACACTCTAGCACACATGGTATGACGTGCAATGGGATTTGGTGGCATTCAGACGATCGGGATCCCCTTCTCCGGATAAACAATAACCTCGCTGGCGAAAAAGACGGAATTGTCATTCTGCCCCATCTACGTGAGCCTGAAGGGGGTAGCAAAATTGAAATAACAGCTTAGTTATGTTAGGTTAGGCCCAAGTAACACCCAAGAAAATGGCAGGGCCCACATCTTGGGAAGATTCCGTCAGATCCGGGAGTTTTGAGCTCTAAGTATAGTCATGGAACACACCAGAGAGAATCCGACGCCGGTGAAGCCCTAACAAAGAGAGTGAGATAATCTCGGGTATCAAATACCATGACACACTATAACACACATGATATGTAATACGATGGGATTTGATGGCTTTCATACTATCCGGAGCCCCCCTCCGGAGAAACCATAGACCCGATAGGGAAAAAGGCGGAACAACCGTTCTCGCCCCTCTGCGTGAGGCGGAAGGGGGTAGAAAAGTGGAACAAATTGTTTGGTTGTGTTAGGTTAGGCCCAATGAACACCAAAGAAAATGGTAGGGTCCACACCTCTTGGCAAGATTCCCCCTAGTTCCGTCAAATCCGGGAGTTTCGGGCTCTAAGTAGTCTTGGAACCCGCTAGAAAGAATCCGACGCCTGTGAAGCCCTAATATAGAGAGCGAGGGAATCTTGGGCATCCAAGACCCATTTTATTCCACAATATAACACATATGGTATGGCATACCATGGGATTTGGTGGCATTTAGACGATCCGGAGCCCCCTACTCCGGAGAAACCATAGCCCCGTTGGGGAAAAAGACGAAACTGTCGTTCTGGCCCCTCTACGTGAGCCGAAAGGGGTTACCAAAGTGTAACCAATTAATTTATTGGTCGTGTTATGTTAGGATCAAGGAATACCCAAGACAAATGGTAGGGCCCACCTCTTGTCAAGATTCCCCAGTTCCGTTAGATCCAGGAGTTTCTGGCTCTCATTAAGCAGTCCTGGAACCCGCGAGAGAGAATTCGACGCTGGTGAAACCCTAGCACAATGAGTGAGGGAATCTTGGGCATCCAAGACCCATCCCATACTCTAACACGCATGTTATGGCATAACATGTGTTGTGGTTGCATTCAGACGTTCCAGCGCCCCCTCTCCGGAGAAACCATAGCCCCGCTGGAGAAAAAGATGGAACTGGCGTTTTGGCCCCTCTACGTGAGCCGGAAAATGGGTAGCAAAGCGGAACCAATTGTTTGGTTGTGTTAGGTTAGGCTCAAGGAACACCGAAGACAATGGTAGGGTAATTTATTTATTATTAGTAATAGTTTATGTCAGTAATTTATAATGTCTTCCCATTATCCTTAAATAACATATTTCAATAATGGTTATCTTTTTAGGCCATCCATCATGTATCCAATGGCCAACAATGTTCCCCAGCCAATGTACCAAAATCTGGAGGGCGCAGAAAATTTCGCGCCGCCCACCCAAATTATCGACCAAAAACTTTGCCGTCTATGCCGCCCTAAATTTCGAACCTCTCCCTCTTATCTGCCCCCTCGCCGAAATTTCCCCTCCTCTTCTTGTCCGAAATCCCCTTTCCTCCTCAACCCCATCTACTCCGCCCCGGCCTTCCACCTTGCTCTGTAGCTCGCCTTCCCGGGCTTCCACCTGTCTGTCCCCGGTCTTCCACCTCGCCATGCAGCTTGCCTTCCCGGGCTTCCACCTTGCCATCCCCGGTCGTCCACCCCGCTGCTCAGCTCGCCTTCCCGCGCTTCCACCTCGCCGTCCAGGACGCCATCCAGATCTGCCACCTCGCCGTCCAGGTCGTCCTCAAGATCTGCCACCTCGCCTGCCTGGTAGCCGTCAAGTTCCTTTGGTCAGAGTTTGCTTATTTTTGAGCTTGTATAAAGCTTAAGACCACTTCTCCTGCGATCCTATCATACTTAGGTCCACAAATTAGGTTACTGATATGATATGGTCAAACAGCGAACTGCATCACTAAGATTTTCTAACTCTATGCTGTCACATGTATGCGCTATTTATTTTCATTTATTCGCATAAATCATAAATTCTAGACTTATAGTGTAAGCTATTTATCTCCATTTATACCATGTCCACCATCTAGATGACGCATGCCTTGCATGATAGCTCAACAATAAAGGTACTTATGTTGTGTGGAACTGCTGGCTTAATTACTGTTCTGCCATGTATTTTGTGCTACTATCCTAGTTGACTTGGTACATATGAACCGTGAAGCTTAGGAACATTAAAGTCAAGAGTACATCTGGTAGGACAAAGATGCCTCCTGGTGGACATGGTTGTAAACGCAAGCGCGTCAAGGCCCATCGCGAGCATGCAGTTGCCCATATCCATCCGTATGCAGATGACAAACTCAAGCGACCAGTGGTCCAAGACGTGGAGGCAGCTCCCCAAGGACAGGAGGAAGCTGCCCAATGCGAGCAGGCACTTGCCCATGGCCAGCTGGAAGCTGCCCAACAAAAGGAGGAGGCTGACCACCGTGAGGAGGTAGCCGCCCAATGCGAGCAGGTACCTCCCTACGGTGAACTGCCAGGTGTGCAAGGCGAGATGCCACCATTCCTAGGCGAGCGGCAAGGTTCCCAAGTCAAGGAGCAAGGTGCCTGCAACGAAGAGCAAGATGACATATCGTATAGATTTCATGCTCTACGGGGGGCCATATGTGGAGGGAAATCCAAAATGCAGAATATTAACTCTAGCAGTGCCACAATTTCTATAGATTACCCATGTGAAGACATTGTTTCGATTGGTGCGGCTGGGAGAAGAAGAAACATGTCCGAAGGAAACAAGACCAGAATTGTTATTCCTCTGGAAAAGACAAGACCAGTGGACCCAAAGATTGCTGCCATGTATGCTACTGCATGTTCATTAGTTGTGAAGTACACTGTCCCTATCTTCCCCCATTGGAAAGAGTACAAGGGAAGGGAAGATATATTTTCTCCTATCACGGCCATGTGTCTGTAATTTTTGTAATCTAACCTTCCAGTTCATTCCATTGCTGTTCATATAACTGAAAAGTGCTCTTTCTTTTGTTTCAGTCAAAGTTTCATTTGAACCCAAGAGACCCTGTTATTCGTCAATCTCTTCTGATGCATTTCAAGAACTATACAAGACAAAGACGCCATATTCTGAAGCAAGAATTTTTTGACAGCGTTAGAGACAAGAGTAGAGTTGTACGAACGCCTCCTGATGTAGTTGGGCACACGAGTAAAGCAGAATGCTGCAGGCTAGTCGATAACTAGTCCTCAGTCAGGAAACAAGTACTGTCTTTGTTCACTCTACCTTGCCACTGTTTCTATTCCATAACCTAGACTGTGTCTAATCAGTTCATACTTCGTTTATGTAGATGTCTTGTCTGAACGCCATGCAAAGTAGACAAGCCGTCCAGTTCCATAGCGCCACAGGTTCTCGCAGCTACAAGGTTTGCTGCGACATGGGGGAAGATGCCTTTGAATTGTTCAAAGCTACGCACAACAGCAAGACACGTGGATTCTTTTCGCACATGAAAAGAGAAATTGTAAGTCCCTCAGAATTCTGTTTATCTCTGGGATTAACAATAACCTCAATAGATTCTTCTAGATACATACTGATGCTTCCCTTTGTGAATTCTGATGCAAACTCCTGCTATTTCACCTATGCTTTTCATCTCATAGTTCATGCGCATGCATGCTGCTTACTTTTCATCTGCTAGTTCATCTATCCTCATGAGCTGCTATTTCCATCTATGTTCTGTACATGCTTATCGTCTGCTATTTTCAGCCATGTTTACTTACATGCCTGTCATGTGATGTTTTTCATTTATGTTCCTTACAAGCTTTTCATGCGTGCTTAATTGCTTGTCATCTGCTATTTGCATCTTTTTTATGTAGAAATTTGTCATGATATCAATGTTCCTTACAAGCTAGTTCAGCTTATATTTCATCTAATGCTTTTACATGCATTATAGGAAGAAATGCAATATCATATGTTAGAACGTACTTCAGTAGATGGCGTTGTCAAGGAACCTCTTTCTGCCACCGAAGCTGTCGCTGCCGTGCTGACCAAGAACCGTCTAAAGTATTCGTTCCTGAATACCATAGGTGGGGTCACAACCAGTGCAAGAGCAAGAAAGTCTCAATTTCACCTTTAACTTAATTCTGAGAGAAAACAGAGGCAGGACCTGCAGTCTGTAGTTGATGAGTTGAAGCAGGCCAAGGAACAAGCTGATGCACATAGGATGAAGCATCGACGAGAATTGCTACGTATGACGGAGGAACACAAAGGTATGGAGAAGAGTCAAGAAATGTACAAAACCCTTATCAATGGCATGTTGGCTCAAGTTCATCCGAGATATGGAACTGAGTAGCCCTTTGTGAAACCGCTTGTTGTCTGTTGAACTGTATTAGACTGCCCTTGCTGGCGAGCTATGTTGTGACCTTATTCGGAATTTATGTATTTGTTGTGTTTGCTTTCCTGTGAAAACTAGTATAGTATTTTCCATGCTAATGAATACGAGGACACGTGGTACTATATGGTACGTCCATGAGGCGGCACCTTATTGGATGGAAATCGCGACGAAATAAACACGTCATGGAAACGTTTCGACGTGGACATTCCGTGTTGGTACACGTGATGGCTCATGATTCGCAATGTCTTACGACGAACTAACACGTCGCACCGTCGGACAACGTTATAAATTCGCCGAGAATAAGCGTATACGTGGAACATTATGAGAGCGACACGTGGCACCTTATACTGCTTGTACCCGCGACGAGAAAATAAACGTCGCACTTATTATGACGTCATTAAACGGAGGTAACGACGGTTTCAACCGCGACGTTTTTAAAATGTGAAGACGATGATAACGTCAGAAACGGTGGAAGTGACGTCAGTAACGGGTAATGGAAAACGATGCCACGTGTACACACATTGCGACGAAAAATGACGTCGCTCCTTGTTGGGCCTTGTGCTGGGCCGACCAGTAGCTCGCGACGGTTTAGTGTTCATTTAATCGTCGCAGAATCGTCCGTGACAGTCGATCAGGAACGTTCTCACTCCGTCGCGTTAACCGTCGCGAATTGCCCTTCGCGACGGTTTGGAATCCATCTGCAACGGTATTGAAACGTCCCAGACCGCGCGGAATTTCGTAGTGCTCCTAGAAGTCAAAGTTCCTCACGGATACTCAGGGACTATAAGCAGATATCTGGAATTAGCGAAGAAGAGGTTCACCGGGATGAAGTCTCACGATTGTCACGTGCTCATGACGCAGATACTTCCCGTTGCGATCCGAGGGATAATGGACAAGCACGTTATCATGACGCAGATACTTCCCGTTGTTTGGCCTTTGCAACTTTTTTGACGTTATCACCCGGAAGTCGATCGGCGTGTGGCAGGTCAAGATGCTAAAAGATGAGATCGTGGTGATACTATGCGAGCTCGATATTTACTTCCCACCGGCATTTTGTGATATATGCGTCCACCTCCTTCTCCATGTCGTTGATGACATCAGGCATCTCAGCCCGATGTTCCTGCACTACATGATGCCCATGGAAAGGCAGAATGGTGTCCTGAAAGGATATGTTCGTAACAGGGCTCGTCCAGACGCAAGCATCGCAAAAGGATTTCTAACCAACGAGTGCATCTCCTTCTGCGACAATGACCTAAGCACCGAGGACGACCAGGATGTCCATCTGTCCACCAGGACGCACCTCGGCAGGCTCACCGGAGTCGGTCACCGCGAGGGCTGCCGCGACATCCATGTCGGCATTCATAAATGACGCGACGACTTTGAAAGGGCTCACCAGATCGTGCTACAACACTTAAAATTGATCAAGCCTTTCGTGGAAGAGCACAAAAGCTTAATCAACCAGAATTACATCGAAATGAGCGGGCCGAGGACGATGGGATACGTAAGCAAAGAGCACAACTCCGGCTTCACGCGTTGGTTCAAGGAAAGTCAACTGATTGAAGCATGGATCAAAATGCCTTCTACGGAAGATGAAAAACTCATATACACCTTATCACAGGGCCCCGGGCAGAACGTAAGTACCTATCAGGGGTACGATATCTCGGGTTACAGACTCTCCACCGAGGACAAGGACAGGAGTAGCGAAAATCAAAACTCAGGAGTAACTATGCTATCATACGGTGATGACGAGACTAATGTCAAGGAAAGATACTTCGGAAAGATCGAGTAGATATGGGAGGTTAACTACTGTGGAGAAACGGCAGTGCCAATGTTCCGTGTGAGATGGGCCAAGAATGTCAAGAAAGAAGGATGGTATTTCACCACCATTGTTATACCCGATGCCAAATCGAAGAACGCATCCGCGAAAAATGAGCCATGGGTACTCGCTATCCAAGTTGACCAATGCTTCTTCATCACCGACCCGTCAAGGCCTAGCCGTGTTGTCGTGAGGAGGGGCAAGAGGAGCATCATCTGAATGGAAGGAGACGCCAACAAGGAAGACTTGGACAAGAACGGTGATCCGAAGATCGAGAAGGAGTTCGACAAGCACTTCGACATGCCTACTACTGGTAAAGTAAGAAGGAAGATATCCCTACCTACCCACGGTTGTCCGTTCACGCGAAGAAATCTCAAGGTGGCCGGCATAAAATATTCAGTCGCCAACAAAAAGGGCAAGAGACGCTAAGCTAGATCGGAACCGAGACGAAAAAGACTTTTTTGTGTATATATGCGCATGTGTATGTTAGACAACCATATGTGTGTGTCAGACAAGATTGCGAAAAGACGTTAAATAAAAAAATATTCTACTAATAAATGTGTGTTTTCTTTTTTTAATTGTAATTTACTGTTTTCTTTCTTTATTTATAATTAAATGAAATATTTAAAAATGTGGGGCAGCAATAAGACTCGAACCTGGGTGTTAATTATGTACTCACGGTCAAACCACTAGGCTAGTACCACACATTTGTCACATCACAACGGTTCGGTTTTTTTATTATCTATCCACACAATTCTATGGCGCCGCCACATAATTCTCTTAATTCTGTGGCGCATCACCTGCGGGATGCGGCATAGAATTCTCTTTGTGCATACGACATGTGGCCACATAATTCGCCCATACAATTCTGTGGCGCACGGCCGCCGGGGTGCTCGTCTCCAAAGAATGTGCGTCTTAGACACACAAATATTGGCCCCCGCGTTGTCTTCCACACTTAAGAGAAAAATCCTCTGGATCTCGTTCTTTCTCGGGCGACGAACCCTAGCAAGCTAGCCCGTGTGGAGGAGGAGTATCGCCCGTGGAGGAGTGTAAGGGACTAGTAGTGGTATGTATTAGGGATATCTAGTGTTATGTATTAGTGGGTTGGTAACCTGAGGGCGTATTAGGTATTCTACCCATGTGGATAAATGGAGTTGGCAAGTCTATATAAAGCCACCCCTTGTATCCCGTGAAGGCAACCAAGAAAATAAACCTCAATTTTATCTTGCAATTTACCTTTACTTTAGTTTCAGCAATTTACTGTTTTCATCTTCGATTTCCCCAAATCCCCTCTCTTCCGGATCAGGATCCATCGGGATCCTAACAATTGGTATCAGAGCGAGTCGATCCATCGGCCTGCTCCCTCCCTCCCTTTCCTCTTCGATTTCGTCGTACCGGCGATTTCCTCTTCCTTTTCTCTTCCGATCCATGGCAGCCGCGCCATTTACCTCCCCCTTCTTCCCCACCACCACCCCCACGTACACACCCACCTCTGTCCTTCCCCCGCCTCCGTTCGACTTTGGAGCATCTCCGTATGGCTCCTACCCAGCTCCCCCTCCTGGATTTGTCCCCGCCTTAGGGTGCAGGTGGGAGCGGGCTACCCGCAGCGCCGACAAATTTAGCCCACTTAAAACATATGCGGGCATCCACGGATGAGGCGCTCAGATATGTGGACAGTCCCGCAAGTCCCGTGATTAGCCCACATAATCATGACTCCCGAGTGCTGCTCGCTCTTGTATTCCTAGGCCGCGCAAAATTAGCATGACCGCCGGCATGTGCAAGTACATGGTTGGGCTGCGTCGGCCGGCGTCGAGCCCGTTGTACCTGATGTGCTGCCTAGCTGCTGGTGCATGCATGTGGGGTAGTGGCCTGGTGTGTGTAGCAGACTAGCAGCTTGCAAGCTAGCTTGCCGGGAAATGGAGTGCAGCAGTGCGCGTCTCCTCAGCGCACGAGGCGGAACGCAGTGGCGAGGGACGCCAGACGCGGCTCGGCAGCACGCGAGACGGGACGCGGCGGTCCGACGTACAGTCCGGCAGCTCGCCCCAATAACGCTGCGACGCCGCATCGTCGGCGAGTAGTAGAATTGCAGTTCGCCCGCGCCGCCGCCGGCGAGAGTCAGTACAAGTTTTTCCTCAACGGGGCGGCGCCGTACGCGGCATCTCGAGAGCAGCGCAAGCTCAGGCAGGCCAGATCCTGTCGTCACCGCTCTTCAGTGGATGTGCTCCCGACGAGTATGATGCATGGCGACCTCCCTCTTGCCGATGAGGCGCAACTCGTTTTGGACCTGCAGGCTCATCATAGCATCCCAGTGCGGCGCTAGTGATTAAATCTTGGCCGTTTTGCCTAAATCCCGGTGGTAAATAAGAGTCCAGCGCATAAATAAGAGTCCGACGCTTAAAAAAGTAGTACAAAAAGTGCTACTAAGCGGTGGACTTTTACTGCATGGAGTAACCAACTAAATAAGCGCCAGTTTTAGCGTCACGCCGTTGTGGATGCTCTTAGCGGTAGATGTGGGATTAATTGGGCATATACGGGCAAACGAAAACCTACCTAATCACGTATTGGTATAGTGGGCGGCCGCGAATGCCCACTTAAATTATGTGGGACGATGCGGGACTCCCACGGGCAGTCCCACTTGCGTCTTGATCCCCGCCCCGGCGTACGCGTTCCCACGCCCTTTCCCCTACCCAAGCCCGATCCAAATCCATGGCGGCCTCTACCCGCCTCCTTGTCCCGCCGTACCAACTACCTTTTACCCCACCACCTCCTACCACCACCCTTCTGCCTTCCCCTTCCCGTACTCTCAAAATCAAGCGCCGCCGCCATACGAGTCAAACTGGCCGCCACCTGGTCCCGAGCTGCCCACTCCCGACCATGTCATAGTCAGCTCCAACTCGAGAGCGCCGACTGTCTGAGAGCCACCACCACACGCCGGACCTCCTGCCTCCAAGCATTGACCTCTCCTCCTCCAACGCCAACCACAACCACCACTTCTTCAGGGAGAGCGATGCAGCGGTTTCAGTTGTAGCAGACGAGCGCGTCCCGGCGACGGACACCATCCTCCACAGGCTGCAGCAGCAAGAACGTGAACAGATCGTCAATGATATACAAGGTCAGTTAGCGAATCTCACAACGATGGCTTCACAGTTCGCAATTTCTCTCAGCAAGCAATCGATTTCAGCACACAGAAGCATGCCCGTAGCTCCTGCTTGTGTTGTCCCTCAGGTGTTCGGGGAAATGCCAACACCAAACTTCTTGCATGAAACACATGGTACAGCTCCTGGGCATCATAATCCGATTCATAAATCATGTATGAGCACTGATCTCAGTGAACAGAATCTCGATACAAGGCCACAATCTTATGGTTTCCACAACCTCTCTCGTCAAAACGTGTTCCGAGCAGATGGAAGCGAGCACAGCTATTTTACTCTGCCGACAGATTATCCCTTAGAGCGAGCGGTTCCTGAGCCGGTGTTCGATGTCTATGATGATGAGTCAAATGGCCGCTCAGATGTGTTCGTTCAAGTGTTCGCGGGTACTCCTGAGCAACAGACAAATTCAGTAGAGAAACAGGACACAGAGCAACCTCTCAAATTCTCCAGCGATGAAGAATTCCAAGGCAATGAGCAACTATTCGGGGAGAAATCTGGTTTCCAATCTGCCGAAGGGCATTCCATATCTTTCTTTCTGTGGGATCCAGGATCTCCAGAACTCCCTATTCTGTTTCCTACGGCTCCTGGTGATACAGAACTGAATGCGCCCGTTTTGCTTGTCCTGGTCATTCCATGTACAACAGGCACGTATTGCTCCTTACCTAGTTCTGCAAACAGGACTAAACTGCAATGGCATCCAGGTATTCAGGTCGCGAATGATAGGGATACAATCCATAGTACATGGATCATAAAAGATGCTGAATGGTTGCAAAACACAGAAGATTGCTTTACTCAACAAGAGCTCTTGGCAAATAGTTCTAGCAAAGTGGCAGCGTTTACATGGCATGGCTCACTACCTGGGCCTCTATTCATACTACTGAGCGGTACCACTTGCACATGGGATCCCGGCATATTGTGTATCACAGATAGAAGGCAAGATAAATATACAATGTCTCCTCAAGTTCAGTTCGTCCAGCTGATAACAGAACTTCCTGTTCTTAGCTTAATAGCCTGCATACAATATATGGCAACCAGTGGCAGTAACTCTGTACTCCAAATTGCTCCCTTCAATCTGCAAATGGATGCACACCTTTCTCAGGGTATCTTGATGCTGCGAGTGAACTGTCCTCATATATGTGCATGCTATCGGATTACCAACCTGACTAGCACAACCTTTAATGTCATCAGATCATCTGCATATGGATACATCATGGTCTTTCTTATTGGCCAAGGGGAGTCGACTGATCAACAAGAGGTACATGAGTACTACAAGACCAAGCATTTTCTGCTATCTTCAAAGAAATATTATCAAACATGTGAACTGGATATTATCTTCATTACATTTCTCCCTCCCTGATACAGTGAATGAATTAAGATGGAGTATTATCAGTGATAAAAGTTTCTGTAGAAACTTGGTCCATTGGTGACCAATTGCTTCAAGGGTGGGGGGGGGGGGGGTAATGTAAGGGACTAGTAGTGGTATGTATTACGGATATCTACTGTTATGTATTAGTGGGTTGGTAACCTGAGGGCGTATTAGGTATTCTACCCATGTGGCTAAATGGAGTTGGCTAGTCTATATAAAGCCACCCCTTGTATCCTGTGAAGGCAACCAAGAAAATAAACCTCAATTTTATCTTGCAATTTACCTTTACTTTAGTTTCAGCAATTTACTGTTTTTATCTTCGATTTGCCCAAATCCCCTCTCTTCCGGATCAGGATCCATCGGGATCCTGACAAGGAGGAGCAACACCCGTGTGGAGGAGCAGCACCCGTGTGGAGGAGCTCTCGTGTGCTGCATCGCCTCGTCTTCGTATTCATCAAGCTCACGGGTACATCTTCTCTCTATCCCTCCCTCCTCTTTCCCCTGGTTTCTAGACATCTAGGTTGCTGCCGTGGAGAAATCTTAGAGAAATTTTCGCCACTGCCGTAGAGAAATCTTAGAGAAACCTTGTTGCCTGCATTCCACCCTGCACTGATGAGCGAGGACCACTCAGTTACCTGGGACGTGTCCAAGCTCTGGGTCCAGGCATTCTGTTGCTGGCTGGTGAAATATCATGCATCGGCAGGAACAGTTCACTGTTACCTAAATACAGTAATGAATAGATAAAAGGAATAGTTCGCTGTGATGTGTCTCGTGCAGGAATGTGAGCATTCGAGGGAGGAGACACTTGGGAGCTTGACCATGGATGCCAGCCCCTCATGACGATGATGCGTCCTGGGAAATGCATTGCCATCAGCTTATTATCACGATTATAGTAATCAGTCAAGGGGACAAGCAGACCCCGCCGTAGCGAGATCTCC
Source organism: Alopecurus myosuroides (assembly GCA_028641055.1). Lineage (NCBI taxonomy): Eukaryota > Viridiplantae > Streptophyta > Magnoliopsida > Poales > Poaceae > Alopecurus > Alopecurus myosuroides. The sequence continues at coordinate 189,486,078 of CM054061.1, read as the reverse complement.
ACGTGACTAGACAGTTGCCACACGAATGTTAAAAATTTAGCCAATTTACAGATTAAATTAATCCAAGTATAAATCACGAGCATGACGTAAACATACTGATAATTGGCCATATTCATGCATACTAGATTGACAGTAGACACATCTACGCAAACTACTAGTATCGCACACATGGAAATAACAAGGGCAGGGATAAACGTGTTATACCCTGAGACCGGCCAGTTGGCAGTAGACGTAGCAGTGGCGGCAGCCGCGGCGGCGGCAGCAGCAGCGGTGGCGGCCTCAGCAGCAGCAGCGGCCTTGGTGGCAGCAGTGGCGGCAGCAGCAGCTCGTTCGGCTTCGGTGGCCATGTTGACGATGAGGTAGTAGTCGAAGTAGATGTACTGTTGACGACGAGGGCGACGCGGTAGTAGACAAAGTAGAGGTACAGCAGCAGCGAGCAGTCGCGTAGGAGACGCTCCCCAAAAAGCTAATCGCCCCTCTCCCGTACAGGATCTGGAGAGGCGGGGTTTCGGAGGCCTGCTCTCCCGTCGGCCGTGTACGCGGTAGACGGGATGGGATCACCGGCGGCAGCAACAGTAGGTGGAACGGCAGTGAGCGCAAAGAAGGTATGAGTTGTGTGTTTGTGTCCGCCCCTGCGCCCTCAATATATAGACACGGCCGGGTAGGACAACAGTCAGCTCACAAATTCATTTGGCGTTTACTACAGCCGTCACCACATAACCAATGCGCCGTTTTACTGCGCGCGGTTACCACGTGATCAATGCGGCGTTTTACTGCGTGCGGCTGTTACCAAAATAATTGTGACGCAATAGACAGCAATCAATATGACGTCTCATATTATTGGCGTGTCTGTTGACTCTCCGTTTCCAACTGTCAAAATAAAGGCATCGGCTCGGCTCATTCCCGCAACCCGCGGCGCGTCGTGACGTGTCGTGACGAGGCGGGCGGCGGAGGAGGAGGAGCGCGCGTGTGGAACACCTCCACTATTCCTCTCTCTTCATACCAACTCACACTAGTGGGGAGAGAGCTCATCTTATAAACTGGTGCAAAACTCTCCCAACTAGCAATGTGCGACTAAACTCCCACCATTTGCTATGGCAGCATGGGCCTTTGGGATTAAGTGGAAATTGGCTAATGGGCCCTGCAGGTCCATCCGAATTTCAGCAATACCCCACCAGATCCCGAAGACCCATGGTGTTGTCCTCTGTTCCATTCACTGTTTTTTATATATCGGCATTTTCAGTGGAGACCCGTTAAGGTTGAACATCCACCTAGAACAAGTAGCTACACTACATCACAACTGAACAATGGACTATGTCTTGAATTGTCAGTTTGGCGTAAAATAGTTTCACTAAATGTCTTGCCAGTACTAGGCTACCGAAGGCTGACCCCTCGGGTGGAGTATATTAGTCATACTCATGGCCTATTCATGAAGTTATTAGAGATCACCCAATCTCATAGACTGTGACCAGCAGTCAGGATCATATAGGTGTGTTCCTCGATAGATCGCTCTGTAGAATAGCATCTTGCTTATACAAGCCTTGGAACACATTAAGACAAAAGTCAACCTGCCATACAGTTTTTGAGAGTACTGCATCTCCAATGGAGTGGGTTAGTAAAAATTACTCTTCTCAGTTAACCACCAGCTTGTTTTTCCAGGTCCCACTTCACGGGATTCCGATCACATAGGTTGGATTACTGCCATGGCAACTCATGTGGGTCTCATACCCATCTCCCTCGATGCACTTTCTATCACAACACGTGATAGCCCTTTAGTAAATGGATCTGCCAGATTCTTAGCCGACTGGATATAATCCACCGCTATCACTCCGGAGTTTCTTAAATGTCTGACAGCTTTTAATCTCATTTTTATGTGCTTTGTGGACTGTGCATTGTCCTTTGAACTCTTCACCTTGACAATTACTGTTTGATTGTGACAGTTCATAAGGATAGCCGGTACTGGCTTTTCAACCACAGGCAAGTCCATCAAAAGATCTCGAAGCCATCCTGCTTCGACACTAGACGTCTCTAATGCTGTTAATTCTGCTTCATTGTCGATCTCGTTATGATCGTTTGCTTGCAAGACTTCCAGGAAACAGCACCACCTCCAAGGGTAAACACATACCCTGTTGTGGCTTTCATCTCATCAGCATCAGAGATCCAATTCGCATCACAATAACCTTCAAGTACCGAAGGATATCCACTGTAGTGAAGTCCATAGTTCACGGTACCTTTCGGATAGCGCATAATTCTTTCTACAGCGTGCCAATGCACATCACCCGGATTGGAAACAAACCGGCTTTTTAGTTTGCACACAACAAACATGATGTCAGGCCTCGTAGAGCTCGCTAGGTACATGAGTGAACCAATTACTTGAGAGTACCTCAGCTGATACTTAGCTGTGCCTTCGAACTTTCGAATCCGCACACTAGGATCATATGGCGTTGGAGAAATTTTGCAGTCCGAATATCCAAAACGACTCAAAACCTTCTCAACATAATGGGATTGCAGAAGTGTAATCCCACCCTTATTGTCTCTCAATAGCTTGATGTTCAAGATAACATCAGCCACACCAAGATCTTTCATCTCAAAGTTCTGGGATAGAAATGACTTAACCTCATTGATTACTTTGAGGTTGGTCCCAAATATCAGTATTTCATCAACATACAAACACAATATAACTCTTTCGCCCCCACCATGGCGATAGTATACACATTTTTCAGCTTCATTAACAACAAAGCCAACAGATGTTAAAGTTGTATTGAACTTCTCATGCCATTCCTTAGGTGCTTGTTTCAGCCCATATAAAGATTTCAGTAACTTACACACATTTCCTTCTTGACCATCTAACACAAAGACATCTGGCCAGTTGGCAGTAGACGTGTTATACCCTGAGACCGGCCAGTTGGCAGTAGACGTAGCAGTGGCGGCAGCCGCGACGGCGGCGGCAGCAGCGGTGGCGGCCTCAGCAGCAGCAACGGCCTCGGTGGCAGCAGTGGCGGCAGCAGCAGCTCGTTCGGCTTCGGTGGCCATGTTGACGATGAGGTAGTAGTCGAAGGAGATGTACTGTTGACGACGAGGGCGACGTGGTAGTAGACGAAGTAGAGGTACAGCAGCAGCGAGCAGTCGCGTAGGAGACGCTCCCCAAAAACCTATTCGCCCCTCTCCCGTACAGGATCTGGAGAGGCGGGGTTTCGGAGGCCTGCTCTCCCGTCGGCCGTGTACGCGGTAGACGGGATGGGATCACCGGCGTCAGCAACACTAGGTGGAACGTCGATTGGGGATTGAGAGGATTGGGGATTGAGAGGATTGGGTAGATTTATTTGCTGTTTTATCAGCCTCTGAATGGATTGAGAGGATTGGGGATTGAGAGGATTGGGGATGGGTTTTGTCCAGGTACACATTGAGTTGCCAATGTTTCGCTGGAACGTCGATTCGTTTCTATTCCGGCGAATTTCTGGCACTCCGGTATGACCTTTTTTTAGCAAAGGTCATGCCGAAATTTTTCGTCGAATTGTTGGTCCAGTAAACCTAGAGAGTAGAAACAGTCTTATGAATCAGCGATTGTATTTAGCAGTTGGATCCATCTAAAACTAAAAAACAATGATGATGCACTCTCTGTGATTTTGCGGTATTTTACAAGTACTTAAAAAATACAAAGAGATTGCATCAGCAATGCAAGCTCAACATGCATCTACCCAAGCCCAAGCTGAACACTAAAAATAAATTATCTTCAGAAATAAGAATTGTGGGTTTGAGCTACTGTACTTCTGAGGGCTAATAGAGACCCAGGGCTAATTTCAGTATTTTACAAGTACTTCAAAAACTGCAAGCATAGTCATAAGTGATGATAAAAAAAATTCAAAGGAGATATAAAATTATTGGAAAACATATCTTACATCATGTATCAAAGTAGAATCTTGGCACATTGAATTGAAATATTGGCATGCATTGCTTTGGAGTTGATTGTCCTGAACTTGATGGTAAATCTTCAGTAGAATCTGTGGGGCTGTTTGGTGTGAGTGGTAGGAAGCCTGTCAGAATTGAGGCAGTGGAATGTGTCTCGAGACTTTTTTTTTTGATAAAGGGAAGTATATTAATATCACGGAGATACAAATTACATCCGGCCTCTGCAACAACGCAATGGATGCACACAGCCGAAAAACAATAAAAAGAAGAAATAAAAAGAAGAAAAGTCCCGCTACAGAGTTACAGTCCTCGCGGTATCCGCACAACCACCACCTAAACAACAGCTGACGTCCATCTCTTCTAAAACACCGTCTTCAAGAAGAACGGTGCCAGGCACAACCAATTAAGGCCAGACCTTGGGTTTTCACCCTGAAGATAATCCTCACTCTCAAAACAACGGCTCCAAGAAGACCAGTGCCAGGCACAACCAGTTAAGGTCAGACCTTGGGTTTTCACCCTGAAAGGTAGGACTTTGGACTTCACGCATATTGTCTCCCCCTCTGACATACAGCTGCCACGAATCTTGTAACTCCAAGCCAGTTCTCCATCGATGCAAAGACTCCGAACACCATTGCTAGTCCTCCAATCTCGCCTTCGATGACTGAGCATTGCGACCGAATTCCACCGATCCAGCAATCTCCAGGCGTTGCCCATGGGAGTTCGCCGGCGGAGCCTTTCGATCGACAACCCGGCTTGATCAAAGAGGACCTACATCATGATCTTCATCGCGCGATGGAAAACCCTAGGACCACCGCCATTATTCTGAAGCCTCGTAGACCCCGACGCCGCGAGACCACTTCTGGCAGGAACGGCAGCACGAACCCTCCAACGGAACGGTAGAGCAAGATACAAGTCGGAGCTAGCACCCCAACCGCCTCCTTCTCGCCACGCCGTCGGGAGGCCCTCCGCGGCCGGCCCCAAGAACGCCGCCGTCTATGGCGAAGCGCCCGCCGTTCCGGTGGGGTCAGGAAGCCACGCGCTAGTGTTGGAACGGCTCACGCTGTCATATCCCGGGGGCGCCAACGGCGTCACCATGGAGGCCAGCACCACCGGCGAACCCGACAGGTCGTGAGCCATCCGACCAGCCCTTGCGCTCCTTCCCCGAGTCGCGGTCGACGTCACGCTCGCCACTTTGGATCCGCGATCCGAAGCCAGCCCCGCCGCCACCTTCCGCCTCCCTGCCCCACGCCCGGATCAATCACCGCTGCCCTCCCACAACGGCAACCACCGGTGCGCCCGCCATGCCCTTCGCCTTTGACGAGCAGGGCGCCGCCACCGCCGCCTACTCCGGCGACGGCAGCGGCCGAAGGAGATCGCGATCTGGGGTCTTTTTTTCCCCTAGGGTTTCCGCCTCCAGGGCCGCTCGGGAGGGAGCGACCCGAGAGGTCTTTTCCCCGTGTCTCGATACTTATAGCAATTCCATAGTCTAAAGTACTATACCAGATGGCAGCTAAATACCAGCCTGTACATAAAGTACTATACCAGGGTGCAATTCAAGAATCCATGTACTTCTGGCTTAAGAAATTGGCAACCAGACTGTACATAAATTACTATACAGGCTGGTAGCTAAATACCCGGACTTTTTTTGGCTTAAGAAGTGAGCAGGGATAACACTTTCAAGGATCGAGTAAGGAGAAGACGCATTTATAGGAAATCAACTGTTCTTAGGCCGCAAACACAACTGAAAGGGAAACGCTGTTATTCCCCCGGGGGATCAACGTCCGGGTCTGTCGGGAGGTTACGTGGAGACGTCTCCACCACTCACACGCATCGGGCCTGGGACACGTCCTCGCCTTTTCTTCGTTCCCCATCCCGCACGAACCCAACCACCGCCGATCTGAGACGCCACCGCCGCCGCCATGGGCCGGCTTGATGCGCTGCCTCCGCCTTGGCCGGCCTCCTCCAGCTCGACAGCTCCATCTCCCGATGCGTCACCGCCACCGGAGAAGAACGCCGCCGCGGCGGCCGGGTTCCCTTCCGGCGAGCTTAACGTACGCCATGCCATGGCCGGCATGGCCCCCAAGCCAAGGAGCTATCACGCGGCGCCGCCATGGACCTCCTCCCCAAGTACTTCGAGCAACGGCGGGGGTGGGGCGGCCGCGGCGCCGCCGCCGTTCCTGATGAAGACGACCGAGATGGTGGACGACCCGAGCACGGACGGGGTGGTCGCGTGGGGCCCCAGGAACAACAGCTTCATCGTGTGGAGCACGCCCGAGTTCGCCAGGATGCGCCGGTGAACCACAACGGAGTCGAGATGCTGCATTTTTTTTTTGTACAAATGGTTGCTTCAATAGGGTTTTCTTTTTGCTTTTTTTAACAAATTTTTTGCTACTGTTACTCCGGCGAGGTCCGATTATTTGCTCTAATAGCATAATTTGTTTGCTACGATAAGGTTATTTTTTTGCCTTTTTAGTATAAATTTTTTGCTCTGCTATTCCTCCGGCGATCAAAAGTCTCCGGCGAGGTCCCGGCGAAATCGACTTTTTGCTACCGTAGCAAAAAAAAAAATGCTACAGTAACTCCAGCGAGGTCTCCGGCGAGGTCTGACCTTTTCCTCGTCTTTTTTGGGGTGAAACGTTTTTTTTGCTACGGGAGCAAAAGCGGGATTTTTTTTTGCTACGGGAGCAAAAGCGGGACTTTTTTTTTGCTACGGGGAGCAAAAGCGAGATTTGGGGCAAAAAAGGGGACACGTGTAAGCAGGGTGACCCGGGGGATGAAGTTTTTCTATCCCCGGGGGACGCCCAGCGCTGCCCCTTGTTGTTAGTTATTATCATTGTAGCATTCCTTACTTCCCATGTGCTTTAATTTAATTAACGACGATACTATTTACTTTGTCATTGTGACCAAAATGTCGTCATTTACTTGCCTCACTGGATGATCGAAATTTGACGTTTTAGCATGGGAGCATCTGAAACTTTCTGGTTGTTGTTTGCTAAAAATCTCCTCTTGGTATTCTAAGTAGCCAGACTAGAAAAGAACAGTTGTGAACTTGCAAGTAAAACGTACTAGTACCCAGTTTAGAGCTTGCAACTGTGTGCTGGAACTTGGATTTGTGAGTACAAGCACAATTCTTGTTGTGATGCACAATACTCTGGCCATTATTAACTCTTGCCAGTTATGTGGCCAACAGTTGACCCTCTCAAGAGTCTCACCTCACTATAGTACCTGCTGTTCCCAATGGCAAATGCGTGTCTACCCCATAAGAGATGGCATCTTTGGCATTCAATCTGCGACAGTCCATGTCATGTCACCCTCGAAGATCCAGTGGCAAACCGAATTTCGGTGACTCTCGAGTCTGCCCTAAACGCCTCATCTGCTCTAGGCATAGTAACTCCGTTGCCCCTGTGATGCAAGACAACCACCAATCACACCATGATTGCAGTAATTTCACTGGCACATATATTCCCCACAACTCCACAACTACCATATAACTAGGCCATGAACTACAACCAATAGAAAAAGAGAAAACAACATCAAGCACCACCAAAACTCCATCTATTGTTATGTGGTTATCCAAACCGACCAGACTAGCGTAGAATTTCAGTACATGCCAAACGAAAGATTTCAGTGATGTTAATCCAATTTAACAGTAAGATAGTTCTTGTGTTTGAGCAAAGCATTGATCAATATATAAGATCCAAAAATTATGGTCTGATCAACTTAAATCAAAGGCGAGCGCTAGGAGTAGATAGCCCTACGCCAGCAACTTTTAGGTCTCCTCCCCCACCGTTGGATCTTCATCAGATGGCTACAAATTAACAAATCACACTTTTTCATTTTGGTCCGTGACTATTTTCGAAACTGAACCCGCACTCCACAATGGACCAGTTAACCGAAGAGGTATATCATGTTGCCCTCCGTTATCTTGATAATTACAACAAAAGTGCCATTGCAACAAAATTGACAGGTATCGCAACAAAAATTATTACCCCGTGTACAAAATAAAAGTATTGCAATAAATTGTTCCAAAACAAATCGAAAAAAAGTAATGTTACAAAATAATAGATAAACAATGTGTTTATTTCGTTGCAACAAAAAAGTTCAATCAATTCAACAAAAATCGCAACCTATTGCAACAAAAAAATTATTTGTATCAATTAAAAAGTTGGTAAGCAACAAAAAATTTGTCTCTGTTTCAATTGCAACAAAAGTTATCACCTATTTCAACAAAAAGGTAAACCGACAGCAACAAAAAAAGTTACATGTTTACAACATGCAAAGGAGCACGGAAACATGTCATTTCAAATGGATTCTAATAAACATATAAACATTTTTTAGAAAATCATCCAGAAAATATTGCAACATCTCATTTGTGGTTTCTCAACAAAAAACGTGCGAAATTGTAAGAAATTTTACACACGTACGCAACATTGTCCGAAATGACGAAGAACACTTAGCAATATAAAAGGATGCACGTGGTTTGTATGCCCAGACACGAAAAACTGGGCCCAAAATACTAACTTGATGCTAATTGGGCCTATATACGCTAAATGGGCCGGCCAAAAGCAGCGCTCGCTCGCGCTCGCTTGCTCGCGCAGGGGACCTACGTTAGCGAGTCTTAGGTCCCCCTAAGATAAGCATTTTCCTAAATCAAAGTATTTGCTGTTTTATTTTTCAATGGAGATGTTGTTATTCCGTAGGAAACGGAGACATCACGCTGCCACCTAAGACAGTACCAATCCCATTTGTAACAACTCCATCTACCTGTTAGGGGACAAGGCATGTTGCTTCCATCCCATGCCTCTCTGCTTTTTGGGAAACAACCTCTAATTAAGAGTCGCTCGACTAGTCGTGACTAGTCAACGACTAGTCTACGAATTGCTACCTGGGGTCTAGTCGAACTATCGACTCGACTAGTTGGGCGAGTTGCTCGACTCGTTCGACTACTCCTGACTAATCGTGACTAGTCACAACTTCTGAGTCGATCGACTTAAAAAAAAGGCACAACATGTCATATTTTTCCCCAATATTGCTTTGACCTGGCTTGAAACCTAGATCGAGCGTCCCTTTTCCCGTAAATTGCCTAGTTTTTACTCACTGCTCCCAACATTTTATTTGCACACCTGATTGATTGTATTATACTACTAATAGCTATTTAATTCGGTATTTTATACTACATACTACTGCTTAGTCATGTCGAGTAGTCTACAAGAGTCGCGACTAGTCTGCCGGTCGCTCCTCCAGAACGACTGGTCGACTCGTAATCCTTGGAAACAACACACTGTGCAGGCGGGGCGCATTCTCTCTTCTTTGATGGGATAGCATTGCTCCTGCCCTTTTAAATGTCTAACAACATATTTGGTCAAATGTTTTCTGTTTTAAATAAATTATTATCCCACAATTTTTTTATGTTTTCCCCAATAAAAGAAGCAGCATAATTTGGATAAGAACTCATTGCTACCTCTGAACATTTGAATGTTATTACAGAAACATGTCGGACACTTCTAAGCACGGGTTCATGCCCGAAGCCAGTGCCGAGGAAGAGGGCTGGGATGCCCACGCTGCAACCGGCATTGAGGAAGAGGGCCGGGAGGCCGACGCTGCTGATGAGTCGAAGTACTTGGAGGAAGAGGGTGATGACACCACCGATGGTGGCGGCACTGACCGCATGACTGGTGGTAGTGGCGACGCCGCCCCGACGACCGATGAGAAGAAGAAGGCTCGGGCGCCAAGGAAGGATCGTACGCCGTAGGTGCTCGCAACGTCACTGATACAATCACTGAGGTCTCGCCAAGTGGACTACCATTGGTGCCTCGAACGGTTGCCTCAGGGTACAACATGCAACTAGGGTGCATCATGCGGGAAAACATGTAGATCAACACGACGGACCTTAGAAGCAGCGACAACACGGCTTTGGTCGAAATCCTCTTGAAGAAGCTTCACCATCGATACATGTTCCCGGAGCCATTCAACAAAATGGTGGACTCTTTAGCCATCACGAAGATGAGCATCGCCTTGAGCAGCTAGAAATCTCGGGTGAAGAAGAATATTATGCATGGTAAAAGCTGGGAGGAGATAAGTCGCAAAGAGCCGACGCTCGTGAAAGAAGACTTCGACATACTGAAGTCATACATAAAAACCGAGGAGTGTAAAAGTTGGACCAAATGGGGGAGGAAAATGCGGGACATGAACATAGGGGTCCAATATTGAGGAAGTGGCGGTTACCAAGGAAAACAACCCGTTTGAGAGAAGGAGGACCGCGAAATGGAACGTCTCAGAAAAGATAACCCCTGGCACAAAATCACGGATGTACAGGTTAGGAATTTTGTCCGGTTTCGGTACTTCTTAGACTGGAAGACGGGGGAATTCTTGACGAAAGACCATGCCGTGAAGGATTTCGAGAAATTATTGGTAAGGACAGATATATCTCAAGTACATCTATATTGCTTTGATCTAATTGGATAATAAAGCCAAATGGGTTCACCTTAATTTCCTTTTGTCTGAAGGAGGATGAGTTGCGGAAGGCTAGTACGGCTGACCCGTCGTCCGAAAGGGTCGACGGAACGGTGGGACACTCCTTTCAACAGGGCGACGAACGCATACAAGCTGGCCGTATGTCCGGCTTTGGGCTAAATATGAAGGTAGCCCAGTACTACGCATCGGACGCCAAGTCGTCGAGAAAGGAGAGGAAGACGACGACGACTAAGGATAATGCCGAGGTCGAGGAGCTGAAGAAGAAGGTGGCGTTTCTAGAGAAGAAACTTGAGACCGGAAATGCGACAGTGGACCCCGACAAGCTAAACCAATTAGTGGACGAGAGGCTCCGGCAGGTCATCCCCCTGGGTTGATGGAGGGGTTAGCTGCTTGGAATGCGGGGGGTAAAAGGGGGCATATCCAACTGGCTAGCTTCGTCGGTAGCAACTCAAGCATGAACCAGCAACTCCTGCATCGTGTGGTGCCCGGCGGAGAGTTGGTGGATGTTGCTATCGGCACTATTATACAACCCAAGGAACGCACTATGCACCACTCTCGAATGGTCGAGAATATGATGAAGGTGAAGTTGTCCAACTTAGTGCCGGAGTTTCGCGATGTCCTCCCCCCTTTCAACCTCCAGGTTGTGACGAGGAGGACAACTTGGTCCTTGGAGACTGCACCACATGGGTGATAAAATGGCCGAAGAGCCAGATTTGTCTTGGGGGGCGGGGGTCTTGTGATCAAGCGCAACAACGGCGCCACCTCCCCTATGGCCCCGCCCAATAAGATGGTCCGGCCCTCGAAGCAAAGATCCCTCCAGACGGTCCCCAAGGCCGTCGCCCCTCAGAAGGAAATGCCAGTCGTCGCCACCACCATCCAGAAGGAACCGGCGGTCGTTGCCACCACCGCATGGCACCAATAGTTGTTGGGAAAGATACTGCCGCAACAACCGACCAAAAGATCATCAAAGGCAGTTGTTCCTCAACCTCCGGCATCACAGCCGCCGCCACCACCCAAGGACGTGGACATGGCGCTTGCTGGAGATGGTAGCACGCTTGCTAGAGACAATGGCAATGACTATGATTATGATGATGAAAATGTCGACGTCAATGACTACCTCAACACGGGCTGCAGCCAAGATAGGTACATGCATGCTATGGATCGTGACGATGAAGGCTTCCGCAGTCACGACGATCAAACTAGGCGTACTGAAATCTCGCAGCGCCTGAACTTCCAGCATGGTACAGTTATAAGCCCTAGCACATTGCATAAGACAGTCCTAGGGTCGCCCCGAGCACCCCCACCAGCACCTACACCTGTACCCCAGCTCCCGCAGCAAATCAGGCCACCGCCAGCAAGAAGAAGGCTAGGAAGAGAGGTGGTAAAAAGGGCCATCCTAATAAGATCTTGGCCGACGCCATGGTATGACCCCGTAAGGATGGCTTGACCCGCTTGCATGAAGCTGGCCAACCGATACTGTCTCCGGACGAGATACACGGGGCAACTGGACCAATGCTCACTTTGCAGAATATTATCGTGATGCTAGAAGGCCTCTTTCTTAAAGACGAGTGTCCAAATTACCCGGTGTTCGTGGTCAAGGTTGCCAGAGGGCCCAGACTTCGTCCATGAAGACCCCGTGGATCTGTTCTTCATAGCGTATGAGGATATCTTCAATCTTTTTCACTTGAGACGGCTATACTATAACTTGGTCCGCCTATACGCGCTCAGTGCTCATCTAAAGATCCAGCGAGAGTTACCCCCGTACGTTGTGGTAGAGGATCCCTACTACATGCGTGATATCCAGTTGGAGGAAGGATCAAGTACACGGACCAAGGCAGCGAAGTACCTCGAGAGCTTCATGTTGAGAAACGGTGAGAAGAGGGACATTATTTTGCATGTCTTTCCCGAAGTGCACATCCTCCCGCGGCCGGCGTAACTAATGTTTTTTTATAGATTTCATCCATTGCTTATCCTTGTTTTAGTTGCATGTGTTGATCAGGGACACATACTGTACACTCATCTTGCTTTGCCCAAAGTGGTCACTAGCCCAGTACTTCGACTCGTCGAATACGACGAAGGGGAAAGATTACACCAGAATAAGGGGTGTTCTCGATGAGGCTATCAATGGCTACGCCAAAAATGGAGGGACCTTAGAAAAGAAACAAGAATGTATCAGGCTGACTACTGGCAAATACGGGTTCAGGCACGTGACCGAGTTCCCCTGCATCAAGCAGCTGGCTTGGAGCCCGAAGGAGGCCTTCTATTCCCTCCATCACCTTGAAGGGATTGTCCGCGATGCAAATAACTTGAATCAGCCTTCTAAACTCCAAAAATGGTCCGATAAAATGGCGGGGCAAATCTTACAGGATGATCTTATTGAAGACTTTGACTTTGTCGCAGATACTCATTGAAGATATCAACAGAAAGGGGGGGGGTCCTTTAACAATCCCATAGGGTTATGCAGAGGGATATCCAGGAACGCCTAGAGCGGCAGGTTGATCGTAGGACGTGGATGACGAAAGATTTGTTTAAGCCGTTTCCGGCGCCGCTCACCATGCTCCCGCCGCGGAAGAAGTCTCATTGATCGAGGTGTGCCTAGCTACTATTAGTTTGTTTAACAAAACTTGCTTAATTAGCTCGAAACTGAGGCCTAACTGTTATTGGCTTGAACTTATGCTTAGTTAGCTTGAACTTGTGTGATATCGATGTTGTATATCTTTGATGTTTATTATTGTTTCCTTGCTCTACTTTTTGTGAACATATATGCCTTAGCTGTTTTTGCATTACTTACTAATATGCCTTGTGTCTATCTATATAGATGACGTACTATGTTGTGTTCGAGGGTCGGGTCCAGGAGTCTATGACGAGTGGAAGGACTGTAAAGCAGAGGTGCACAAGTTCATCGACAACTGCTATCAAGGATAAGAGACTAGACACGAGGCGGGGACGGGCCCGTATAGAAAGTAAATCCTTATTTTTCCAATATGCCGCTCCGTTGCCAAGTGGAGGGACCACCAGTCGAAGAAGAAGAACAAGATGAAGACCTCTGTCGTGCTCCCGCTCTTGCTCACCATCGCCGTGCTTGTAGTCTATTTCATCCTAGCTTAGGCGGTGGCTGGTGACCACCATTTGTAACTTGACATCATCGATGAACTATGTGGTGACAATGTTCGACAATGTTTGACTAACTTTGAACCAATTCGATACTTTGCACTATATGTATCACTATTCTAAGTAATGTGTGACTTATATCTTTGTCAAATATCACTACTATTTTATAAAATTTTCAAATATCACTGCCTGTGTATTGAAACTGTATAAATCCTATAATATACCTGTATTTATACAAAAAACAAATTAAATTTAGAATGCTGCATATTTATTCTGTGGCGCACCACAAGCTGATGCGCCACAGAATCTATAATTTCTGTGGCGTAAGGGAGGGATGCGCCATAGAATATACTATTTCTCTGGGGCAGGTGAGGGGTGCGCCATAGAATATACTATTTCTGTGGCGCTGGGAGAGGGTGCGCCATAGAAAAATAATTTAGTGGCGTGGATTATGTGGCGCACCCCTGTGGAGAAAGGGTGCGCCACAAAATCAATACTTGGTGCGCCACAAATGGCCCTTTCTGTACTAGTGATTGTATCATCCTCTGCATGGCTTCACAAATCCAGACTTAGTGGTTTTCAACTACGAGGGCCAATAAGGAAAAAATTACATGGACATGGTTTCAAGGCTTCCAAGGGCTTAGGTTTTGGTCTCTCTGGTCTAAGGTTATTACTTAGAATAAAATTGCTAAAGAAAACATATTGAAATTATTTACATAGTTTAATCTCAGTCAAAAACACTCAAAAGGCCAATAAATTCTAAATTCAATTTTAATTAGTTTAAAAATTATTTTGGGACACAGAACATGAAATTATACATCCTAAGGTTTCCAGATATTTTATTTGCAATTTTTAGATTTGTAGAATTTAAACTATGCCAAAAATCATCAAACAAGCATATTTAAATTTGAACCAATTTAAGTTTTTCAAATTTGAATTTGGACAGTGCTAAACGATTCTACATGTTGTGCTGATTTCAAAAAGTCCAAGTTTGCTAAATTTGGGCTTATGGATCAAAAGTTACGATGATTCTAAGTTTCAGAGGTTTTTCCGCAAAACTGCCAAATTAATTCTATTCGGGAAAATAGAAAAATAGCCGGGTACACGTGGTTGGATCTAATTGCCGCTGACTAGGAGCTTGCGGGGCATGCTGATTAGGCGCGCTGACGTGTATAAGTGATAGGATCTGGATCGTTCGATCCAGATCTAACGATCCAGGGGTGTACTGTTTCGGGATTTAATCCCTGCCGTCGTTGAGATCGGACGCCGCTGGGCGCATGCGAGCTCGGGTTGCCGGTGCTGGTGAGCCCGGCTGCACTCTGGCGATCTGCTGCTCGGGAAAACGACGGCTACGACGCTCCCGTGGCTTTCCGACTTGATGGAGATGACGACGAGTTACAGCGCGACGAGAGGGACTCTATGGTGAGGATGGTGAGCTCCGAGGGGGTCCTGGCCAACGGCGATGAGCAAATGCAGGCGGAGGAGCTCCGGTGAGCTTGTGTCGAGCACGCCGCGGCCGTTTATTCTGAAGAGAAGACCAAACAAGGAGTTAAGAAGGTGCGCGCGGTCGAGGGAAAATAGAAGGACATGGAGGGGCGGCGGAGGTGATCTACGGTGGCCGGAATCCAGCGGATACGTTGGATAGGGTTTCGGCAACCGATGAGTCCATGCAATCGAGATTTGCGAGAGAGGGTAAAGAGGGAGAAGTCCGTGAGGATTATATAGGGGTCATGGGCACGGGCTAAGAGCGTTTAAATCCCGAGAATTTGGGGATTTGATTTGTTCCCGTTTTCGGAGTCTTTGGCATGCACGGGGGGGGGGGGGAGAAGAGGGCGTGACGTCATCGCCTACGTCATGTGGGACCCGCCTGTCATTGAGTGGAACGAGGGAGAGAGGGCGCGAGCTGATCCTGTGTCACGGTGGGCTGCTCTCGGGCTGGTTTCCGGGCCACTGTGGTGCGCGCGGGCGGGTGATAGGAAGCAGACACGCGGGGGAGTGGGTTGGCTGCTCTTTTTTTAAAAAAATCAACGCCTTTCAAACAAAAACCATCTTTGGTTGTTTGCAACATAAATAAAATTTCAAATTTTCAAAAGGGTTTAAATTTAAAATGGAACTATTTAACATAGGGTTTAATAAATCCCCTTTTGGCTTTAATAATTTTTTTGGATAGTACTACATGTTATAATATTAAATTTTGAAATCTATCAACAATGTTTTCTTACCAAACCTTTTTGAAAATATTGTAAAATCTTTGAAGTATTGATAAGTGAGTTTAGAAAAGAGAGGCATATTTGATCTCTTAATTCCAATAACATTTGAATAGACCTTTTTATTTCTTTTGTGTTATTTTTTTTGGTCACTTTCATTAGCAGAAAACAAAAGTTTCAAATTTTTGTGATTTTTTGAACTTCTCCAAAAATTAGGGATGTTACATACTACCTCCCTTAAAGGAAATCTCATCCCAAGATTTGGGAAGGATAGAAAGAAAGATAGGTCTGGGTAACTGGGTTCCAAAAACAACTAGGTGGGGTACCACCCTTAAAGGAAACTTTTATGAGTATACTAATCTCATGGCTTTATGTGTAGCTTATCTCGAGATGGTTTGACTAGAACTTTCCTTCGCGGTAGAGTTGCAGACCAACATATTTGAACTTTATTCGACACTGAGGAATCACTGTTTGGGTCAATCAAAAGTCTTTGGGTCCCTCTCAACTTGGTCTTTTGATGTCCTTGTAAATCTTCCATCTTGTTGTTGTCTTCTCGTGGTTGTTGGTATTCTAGCTAGGTATCTGGTTTGGTTTATCATAGATGAGTAGAGATTTAGAGAGATCTAAGTAAGTTCCCTACCTTAACACATCAGATCAAAGAAGCCAACTTGCAAACAACATCAAATCAATCATATTCACACCAAACAACAAGGTTTTAGGAAAACAACTAATATTTTCATACCACACTTATTGGTATGATCAATATACTAACACGATAACGTTGTTCTAACAAAGTAACTAGATTGGTGGTCTCATCTATATCTTCTGGAGCCTCTTCAAATGTCTCGAGATGTTTCTGATTGTTGGGGAGTCTAGGTATATCTCCAAGTTTTCTTCAATTTTCTTGAATGTAGATCTTCATGTTAATACCAAAAGGATCATGTGAAGACTATTTCTTGCACTTCATGCCATCACCAATCATGTCTTGATAGAAAACAAGAGCTAGGTCATCTATAATAAGAGAAGAAGATTTTGAGGGTGAATAATGGATGAGAAAATATGACAATGGTTAAGATGAGATGTTTTGTTTCTAGAAGTGGAATAAAGTTGATTTTCAATCGTATGGCCTTTTCCAAACTTAGGGTCTCGAATCCTACAGGCAACACAATGCTCTGATACCATTTTGTAGCGTTCCCAAATTTATACAATGTAAGAACCCTGTATTCTTGTGCTAGTCTCTGGATCAATTGCTAGCACCATAGTTCAAAATGAAATATCAGGCAAATGCGTCAAAATCTATTACATCGCATGATCCAGTCTTTACAAAATATGATTACAACTTGCATAGTCACAGAAGACTAGCAAGAAACATGTGGTTACAGTGGAAAACATAGTACAACACTGAGCCTCATCTTCTTCATGTGCCCCAGGAAAAACATGTTGATGTAGACTCGAGATCCTTAACGAAACCTCATTCGTCTTCAGATTCATCTGCAGGATGGAATATGCAGGCACAAGGGAGTTAATACAATTTAATGTATTGACAAGTAACTCTATGGTGGATATAAAATGACAAGACTATATCTACATGCATATTTGTCTGAATGGAGTTTTGTCTAAGTTTGCATAAAGCAAATTTTCTCCTATCTCTTTTGTAAAACAAACTTTTCTTCCCAAAGGGTGGCAACATTGGATTGAAATACAAGCACAACAACTACTGTTCACTTGGACAAAATTTTACTTATTCAAAATTCCGTTGAGATTCTTCTATCCATCCTTGTCCAGCTGCTCAAAGTCGTCCATTACCGGGGACACAACTATGATCATAGTTTCTAACTCTGCAGAGATTGTGCACTTTCACCCTTTGTCTTCAATTATCCCAAACATCATATACACACAGAGTGCATCATGGAAAGGAGAGAATTGAGACGAGATATTTCATAAGGAGAAATTCAACCCAACCAGCAAGACCTCTTCCACCAATAATTATGCTACATCTTCATGTCAAGCATGGGCTGAACTCTCACAACTTAGTTTAAGACAGATCCCATATGTCAAAGGGCTACATGGGAAGCTACTAAACTTAGAGGACTTGGTAATATCTTTGTTTCCTAGGTGGCATTCCTCAAGTGAACATGGCCGGTCCTGAGGTTTCGGGGGCCCGGGGCGAAACAAAAATTTTGGGCCCCTTACTATAACAGCTAAGTGTGTTAGCGAAATAGAGAGCAAACCACAAAAAATGAGGCAAATTACTTGGTCCCCATAAGAACTAACCAAATCGTCTGGATTCTTTTAAGTGTTCGGATACACTTCAAGAACTTATGAAGAGCTCCTCTTTATGAATATAATTGTTCTTCTTTCCTCATTTTCCTTCTAGCAGCACCGTATTGAGACTTCATAATAATACTGAAAATAAAAAATTGGAACCAAAACTAGGGCATAAATCAAAAATTAAAGAAGATCGAAGCACCGTTGGATGGGCTACGTGCCGACGTGAGACACTGGCATATATAGTTAAAGTGCTTTCAATCCTATATAGAGTGGCGCAGGGTACGTGCTGCTATCAAAGTAAAGATGGGAAACCGAGAGCGGAGGAATATGCGTTACTGAACCTCTGATTTCTGCGATGTCTGTGTCCCACGGCCCCGGCCGGCGGCACTTCCTCTTGGTCTTGGACGATCGGAGGGCCAATCAATCAGCGGCGGCGTGCGCGGCGGGACGTGGGGCGTGAGGCGAGACGAGAAACGACTCGCGCGATGTCAGGGCAACGTCTTTGGCGATCGGCCGATCGCGTCAATGCGTGCGCGCGGCGAGAGGAGGGAACTTTGCCAGTATGCATCGATCGGTTCGTGTCCTTCGTGATGGCATAAGGAGCAGAAGTCACATGTTCGTGGCCCAGTCAGCCCTGATTTTATTTTATTTATTTCTACACTTCTATACTATAGCTAGTATACGTATAGCTGGAGGGGGCCCCAAAATTTTTTGGGCCCCATGCGGTGGCCCCCGCAGAACCCCCCCAGGGCCGGCCCTGCAAGTGAACTCCCCTCGGGGAGACACTCAAATCTCATCAACCAAACAACCAAATCCACCCAGGTGATTCATTGCTGTTTAGACAAGTTGTTCTGGAAAAATTCTCGGAATTGGACCCCACAAAGCCCGAAGTTCCTATTTTCCCCGGAAGCATCCAGAAGACCGAAGAAGAGTCGAAGACGGGCACCAGGGGGGCCACACCATAGGGTGGCACGACCTCCCTTGGCCACGCCAGCTGTGGGTGTGGGGCCCCCAGGGTTCCACCGCCTTTTAACTTTCGCATATGTAATCCCCCGGATGGAAAACCCTAAAAACCTGATCAAATATCCCCGAAAAGTTCCGCAGCCGCTGTCACCATCAACCCCAGATCACAGGGTTCTGAAGCTTTCTCTGGCACCCTGCCGGAGAGGAAATCATCACCGGAGGCTTCTCCATCACCATGCCTGCCTCCGGAGTGATTTGTGAGTAGTTCATCCTTGGACTACGGCTCCATATCAGTAGCTAGATGGTTGTCTTCTTCTCATATGCCTCCATGTTTAGATCTCGTGAGCACCCTGTCGGGGGGTTACCCCGAGTACGGGTAAGGCAAGTGCTAAGGGCAAGGACAAATGAGAGTTTCGGCTGAGTAGCTGGCTACCCGGTACCCGCTACCCGGCCGACTTCTATCCGGCCGTAACTACCAATGGCTAAAAGGAAGAATCAAGGAAGTTATGTTCTTCCGAGTAGAGGAAGTGGTCCGAGTAGAGGGAGTGAGTTCCTACTCAGGCCAGAAGTCAATGGAGCCGTTCTGACAAAGGATCCCGCATATCATGCGTCCGTACGGCGTGCGGTTCAACTTACGGAGCACAAGATTATCCGCGCTACGGCGTGGCTACAGTGGAGGTAGGCGCCTGTCAAGTACTGTCACTGACAGAGGGGACAGGACAGGGCTAGGGGCCTACCCTATCTCACTGACAAGGGTGGACAGGTCCCATCTCCGAACGGCGCGACGACTTACGGTGCACTCGTCAGCGAGAAGCCGGAAGTGTGCTCTGTTCTGCAGTACTCCTGTCCTATCAGCTGTACCTTTTAGTCTTATTCTATCCGGCTGGGCACCAGTATATAAGGTGCCCTGCCTCCTCCTGTGAGAGGTTCGGAACTTAGGCATCACACACTTGGTATTCGCATCACGTAGAGAGCTAGAGTGGCTACTCGGCTGAAGGCTTAATTGTACTGTGGCTACTCGGTAACACACATATAAAGAGAGAGGCAGGAGTAGGGGTGTTACCTCCACACGAGGGCCCTGAACCTGGGTAAGATCTTGGTGTTTGCAGTGTTAGATTCATCCCACACGCGGATATTCGCCGTGTGATCCCTCCCCGATCACCTCCAGCGTCCATCGACCCCAAACGATTAGCCATCTTATGGCATCTGCCGTGATACCACCACGACAGTTGGCGCCCACCGTGGGGCAACCAGCGGCGCTGGCTGGAGTCCATGTTCGGACGGGATCCATTTCTGCTACTGGGGAGCGCGTAGTCTGTGGCCTTGTCCACAGATTCGGCTCCTTCGACTTCGTCGCCGACAACAGCGGCGATTTCGGCGGCAGGCCCATGCCGGAGTGCGGCTCGGTGCTCTCCTTTGGCTCGCACCTCGTCTACGTCGCCACCACCGTCGTCCGCGAGTACCCCGAGCTGGTGCTCGTCGCGGAGGATCCCCCTGCTGTCATCGCTGCCCGCGGAAGGCCAACTGGCTGTTCTGCGAACAGCGTGGAAGTGCTGATGACCGGCCCGGCTATCGCTGCCGGGAAGGGCGCAGCCGCAACCGCGGCAGTCGTCGAGGAGCTTGCTGGCCCAAGCGAGGCCCCGAGAACGCACAAGCCCTACGACGCGCCTCAGAACATCCCGGGCTACATTCCTTCTTCCACGACATCGACGATACCGGCATCCGCCGTGCGAGTGGGCATGCCGCCTCCCACCGAGCTCAAGCTCATGACCATGAAGGCCCAGCTCGAGCAGCAGCGTCAATCCCTGCTCGCGGAGCAGGTGGAGCTGGAAAAGGTTAGGCTCGAGATGAACCTAGACCAGATCGAGTACAACAGGGCTCACGGCTTTACGCCTGTGGTTAGGAGGCCTGTCAAGCTAGGCACCACTCGTCGCAACCTAGGCGCCGAGATGGAAGTAGTTGGTGAGAATGTTAGCCAAGCCGCTAGCCAAAACACCGCTACCACTAGGCCCAGATATAGCACCCCCGCCAAAACCCTTAGAGCTGCTGAGGCTGTAGCTGCTGAGTTGCCGCATCTCGCTGGCGACGCGCGCGTTAGGCAGAAGGACAGGCTCAACGAGCTAGTGCTAGAAGCTGCTAGGCAGAACGAGGAGTTCCGGAAAGCCAATCCGGGTGCTGGAGCTTCTCAGGTGGTGCATTCGCATGCGGTCAGATCTAACGATCAGGCCTCATCGCCGCATCCCAGTCGCGAGAAGGACCGGAGTGTGTACTCTGGAAGAGACAGGCAGATGCAGGTGTACGACCCGGCTGTCGCCGCGACAGTCCGGTCAAAAACACAATACTGCAGGAGCGGGCTATCAAGCCCATAAAGCTCACAGCAAGACGCGAGATGGAGATCGTCCAGGCCCTTCCCGGCATCAGGTTGCTCAGCCTACTCGGCAGAGGACGCAACAACCAGCTGCTGCACAGCCCCGTGCGGCTGCGCCAGCAGCCAACCCGGTGGTGCAACCCGCAGCTGTGCCGGTGAATAGATATGATGATGGCTACTCGGCGATGGGGCTGGCTGGCTATGCTGACCCAAGAGATGTCACTGATCGCGTGGGTGAGCGCGTGCTGGAGCCCAGTGATGCCAGGTACACGCTGGACCGAATCAATCGGTCTGCACAACTTGAGAACACAGGGCCGCCTGGCCCAGAGTGCTTTGCTCATCGCATCATGAATGAGCCGTTCGTGAAGCAATTCCAGCTCGCCAGGGAGACCAAGTGCTACAACGGCAGCACCAAGCCGGAAGATTGGCTCAATGACTATGTCACAGCTGTGCATATTGCAGTCGGCAACCGGAGATGGGCCATGAGGTACATCCCGCAGATGCTTGAAGGCCCAGCAAGAACTTGGCTCAACAACCTGCCCAAGCACAGCATCAACTTCTGGCTCGACTTCGCGGAAGCCTTCGTCAGCAACTTCACAAGCACTTACCAGAGGCCGAATAGGCCGCAGCAACTGTCCGCTTGCAAGCAGCGGGAAGAGGAGACTGACCGCGAGTATCTTACTCGGTGGAGCACTCTGAGGAACACCTGTGAAGGTGTGAATGAGGCCCAGGGCATCACTTGGTTTGCGCAAGGATGCAAGCATTGCAGCATGTTGTGGCAGAGGCTGCAGAGAGAGATGCCGAGTACTCTCGCTGAGACCATCAAGATTGCGGACATGTACGCACTCGGCGACCCAACTCAGCCTCTGCTTGACGCTGCTGAGCCGAGAAGAAACTACAACAACAACAAGCGCAGAGGTGACCGGATTGATACCCGGTACGATCATGAGGAGGTGAATGTTGTGGCTACAGGTGCTGGGAGTAGCCAGAGGCAGAAAACTGCTGGAGCCCAGTACGGGCAGAACCAGAATCAGGGCCAAGGCATCAAGAAGCCGTACAATGCTCCCCAGCAGGGTAGCGGCAACTCGGGTGCTGTTCAGAACTTTGTCTTCAAGGACATGAAGGATGGCCATGCAGTTTCCATACTCGGCATCCGGGTAGACCTGCTAACCACACTACTCGGCAATGCAGCTGGTGGGAAGAAATCAAGAACGAGGGTCTGCCCCCTCCTCCTCCTCTGCCAGCTGTGAATGCCAATGTGCAACCCATCCGAGCAGCGGCTGCCAGGCCTCCAGCATTTCCGAGAAGAGAGAATGTCAACCAGGTGGCTTTAGGAGCCAACCGCAACTACAACAACGGCAACCGCAACTTCAACAACAACAACGGCAACCGCAACTTCAACAACAACAATGGTAACCGCAACTTCAACAACAACGGCAATCGCAACTTCGTCAACCGCAACAACGGCAACAACGACAACAATGGTGCGGAAGGCCGCAACCAGTACCAGGAGCACCACGAGAGCTACATGATCTTCACCTCTGAGCCCGCCGACAAGCAGTCACTACAAAGGCGCGCGATGGAGGTCAATGCTGTGATCCCTGCTGTTCCTCACTACTTGCACTGGTGCAACCAAGAGATCACATGGTCCAGAGCAGATCATCCTAGGGTGATGCCCAACCCGGGTAGCTACGCTTTGGCGGTGGATCCCACCTTCTTGGGTACTCAGAAGAATGTCAGGTTCAACAAGGTACTGATTGACAACGGTAGTAGCATCAACATAGTATACAGAGACACGCTCGAGAAGCTCGGGATGGCCGAGAACATGTTGCTGCCCAGCAGGACCACTTTCCATGGCATTGTGCCGGAGTATCTTGCTCTCCGATTGGCCGTGTCTGGATAGATGTTCTATTCGGCACTAGGGAGAACTGCCGCACAGAGAGCCTGCAGTTCGAGGTAGTTGATCACCAGAGCCCCTATCACGCCCTACTCGGCAGGCCTGCTCTCAGCAAGTTCATGGCCTCTACCCATGCTGCCTACCTGAAGATGAAGATCCCTGGTCCCAATGGAGTCATCACCATCTCTGGTGATTACAAGAGATCTTTGGAGTGTGCCTCTGCTGGTTCTCAGTTGGCGGAGTCCATGGTTATTGCTGCCAAGAAGAAGAAGATCCATGAGGTGGTGGCTATGGCGCAAGCAGCGCAAGGTGGTGCGCCCGGCATGCCGAGTTCCCAGTACGGGACGGCGTTCCAGGCGTCCCAGGAGACGAAGAAGGTCCAGGTCGACCCCGAGTTCCCCGACCGTGTTGCCATCATTGGCGCAGGGTTGGGAGAGAAATAGGAAAGCGAGCTCATTCACTTCCTCCGTGAGAATCGGGACGTGTTCGCCTGGTCCAATGAGGATTTACCAGGTGTCCCGAGGGAGTTGGTTGAGCACTCGCTACATGTGCGGCATGATGCCAAGCCAGTGAAGCAGGCGATGCGCCGCTTCGGAGATGAGAGGAGGAAGGCTATCGGTGATCAGATCACCAAGTTGCTGATAAGCAACTTTATTATGGAGGTTTTTCATCCGGACTGGCTAGCCAACCCGGTTATGGTTGAGAAGAAGAAGGAGGACCCCAAGGCCGACACCGCGTGGCGCATGTGCGTCGCCTACACCGACTTGAACAAGGCCTGCCCCAAGGATCCATTTCCGCTACCCCGCATTGATCAGGTGATCGATTCCACTGCTGGTTGTGAGCTTTTGTCTTTCATAGATGCCTACTATGGTTTCCATTAGATAGCTCTCAACCCTGCTGATCAAATAAAGACTGCTTTCATTACCCCGTACGGGGCTTATTGCTATCGCGTCATGTGCTTTGGGTTGCGGAATGCTGGGGCTACTTATGAGAGATGCATGCAGAAATGCTTGCATGATCAAATTGGCAAGAATGTGCAGGTGTACGTAGATGACATTGTCATCCAAACGAATAAAACACATACTCTTCTTAGTTACCTTGAGGAAACTTTTGCCAACTTGCGCAAGTACAGAATGAAGCTGAACCCAAGTAAATGCACCTTTGGCGTCCCGGCTGGCAAGCTGCTCGGCTTCTTGGTATCCAGTCGGGGCATTGAGGCCAATCTTTCAAAGATAAAAGCTATTGATAGCATGTCTTTGCCGAGATCCTTGAAGGATGTGCAGAAATTCACTGGTTGCTTGGCATCTCTGAGCCGTTTCTTGGGCAGAATGGGCGAGAAGGCCCTGCCTTTATATCAATATATGAAGAAGAGTGACAAGTTTATCTGGACACCGCAAGCTGATGTGGCATTCAATGAGCTGAAGGCGATGCTGGGTAGCGCTCCCATCTTGGCAAGTCCTCTACCCAAAGAGCCAATGTTGTTATACTTTGCGGCTACCAACCGGGTAGTCAGTGTGGTTATTGTGGTAGAGCGAGAAGAGGAAGGAAAGACCGTGCAGCGGCCAGTATATTATCTCAGTGAGGTACTGTCCAGCTCCAAGCAGAACTACCCACGTTACCAGAAGATGACTTACGGCGTGTACCTGGGCGCCAAGAAGCTGAAGCACTATTTCCAAGAGCATCCCGTCACCGTGGTGAGTTCTGCTCCCATCTCGGATATCGTGGGCAACAAGGAGGCGAGTGGCAGAGTAGCCAAGTGGGCGATTGAGCTAGCCGCGTACGCTCCCGCATACGCGAGAAGAGAAGCCATCAAGTCACAAATTCTGACGGAGTTTATGGTGGATTGGGCTGAGGTGCAGTATGAGCCTCCTTTGCCGGAAACCAATTACTGGAAGATGCATTTTGATGGCTCCAAAGTGAAGGAAGGCCTTGGTGCTAGCGTAGTGCTCACCTCACCCAAGCGAGATCAACTCAAGTACGTGCTGCAGATCCACTTCAAGGCGTCCAACAATGTTGCAGAGTATGAGGCCGTGGTGCACGGCTTGCGAGTAGCCAAGGAGGTTGGTGTGCAGCGCATTATATGCTATGGTGACTCGGATCTGGTTGTGCAGCAAGTTTCTGGTACTTGGGATGCTCTGGATGCCAACATGGCAGCATATCGGTTCCTGGTGCAAACAATGACTGGATTTTTTGAAGGTTGCGAGTTCCAGCACATTCACAGGGCAGAGAATGAAGCAGCTGATGAGCTGTCCAAGTTGGGGTCTTCTCGGCAGTCCATCCCAGCTGGGATTGCCTTGGAGCATTTGAAAAAGCCATCCATCAAGCCATCCCCCAACTCGGAGTCTATATTCGTTCCTTCTCTTCCAGGCGAAGAAGCTGTTCCCATGGAGATTGACTGGGAAGGTGCAAAAGAGAACCCGGGGACTGCAGTCTCCACCCCGGGGACTGGCGCCTGCAACCCGGGGACTGTCCCTCCTTACTCGGGGACTGCCCCTCCTAACTCAGGGACTGTCGCGTTCATCGAGGGGGTCCTTGCTGGATGCTCGGGGACTCGTGACCTCGTCCTCAACACAGAAGATGCAGTGGTGGTTGTTCCTATGGAATTGGACGAACCAGTGTTTCCCACGCGGGAGACACCGAGTTGGGCTATGCCCATATTATCCTTTCTAAAGGATGGCACCCTACCAGATGATGAGGTTACCGCAAGGCAAATTGAGAGAAGATCCAAGGGCTACACCATCTTCAGAGAAGCGTTGCATAAAAGAAGTCCCATTGGTGTGTTGCAACGCTGTGTGGAACCAGAAGAAGGAGAAGAAATTCTGGTGGAGATACATCAAGGAGAATGCGGACACCACGCCTCTTCTCGGGCTCTGGTCAAGAAGGCTTTTCGGCATGGCTTCTTTTGGCTCACTGCCTTGAAGCAAGCTGAAGATATTGTGAGGAAGTGCAACGGCTGCCAAAGATTCGCAAGTAAGATCCACATGCCTGCTTCCGAGTTGAAAACCATTCCCATTTGGTGTTTGTATATGGTTGGTCCCTTCAAGCCGGCTAGAGGCAACATGACTCACATCTTGGTCATGGTTGACAAGTTCACCAAGTGGATTGAAGTGAAGCCTATTCGGAAGTGTGATGGAGCCACAGCTGTGAGTTTTTTGAAGGATGTGATCCTGAGATACGGCTACCCGCACAGCATCATCACGGATAATGGCACAAATTTTGCTGAGGGTGCCTTTGCAAGGTTCTGCAAAGATAAGCACATCCGGCTAGATGTTGCATCTGTTGCGCATCCCGCCTCCAATGGGCAAGTTGAAAGAGCAAATGGCATGGTGATGTCAGGCATAAAGCCAAGGCTGATTGAGCCACTTCTGAAAACACCTGGGTGTTGGTTAGACGAGTTGCCAGCGGTGTTGTGGAGTCTAAGGACTACCCCTAACCGGTCAACCGGCTACACACCATTCTTCCTGGTTTATGGAGCTGAGGCCGTGTTGCCAATTGACCTAGAGAATAACTCCCCCCGAGTAGCCCTCTACACTGAGGCGGAGGCGAGAGAAGCTCGAGAAAATGACGTTGACCTGCTAGAAGAAGCAAGAGAGCTTACTCTGTCACGTTCAGCTGTTTACCAGCAAAACTTGAGGCGTTATCATAGCCGGAAAGTGAACCCAAGGGTTTTCAGAAAAGGAGACATGGTCCTTAGGCTCGTGCAGCGCACAGCCGGGATGCACAAGTTATCTCCGCCATGGGAAGGGCCATTCATTGTGAGCAAGGTTCTGCACAATGACGCGTACTACCTGGTTGACGCA
Source organism: Alopecurus myosuroides (assembly GCA_028641055.1). Taxonomy (NCBI): domain Eukaryota; kingdom Viridiplantae; phylum Streptophyta; class Magnoliopsida; order Poales; family Poaceae; genus Alopecurus; species Alopecurus myosuroides. The sequence continues at coordinate 189,459,078 of CM054061.1, read as the reverse complement.
CGGCCACCACAGAAGAACAGGCCGGATAGAGCAGGAGAGGAATCTAAGCGCCCCTGGAATGTAGCTCTACTTCGTCGCTTTCATTCATGAGCAAAATGTGTATGTATCCTCACCCGAGTTAAATTCTAGTCGGCACTCCAAATTCGAACTCGGGGACTGCCCTTGTCCTAACTTGCTCTGTGTTGTTCTATTCTGTTTTACCTTTGTCTACTCGGTTGCTCTGCTTAGAATTTCATAAGTACATTTAGTACTATGTTTAAACCTAAAAGCCAACTCTTCGACTCTGCTGCTGTCTGAAACCCGGCTTCATGGCAAGCAAGAGAACAAGCTAGAGGTGAATGAGCACACGAAAAATGACTAAGGAAAAAAGGAGTGCAGGAACCGAGTAGAGAGTTCTTTACTGCTTTTTGTTAACTTTTTTCGGCTAAGTGGTGGGCAGCGTTACTATGAATGTTTCCAAGTGGCTAAGTATTTGAAACTTAATCTTTGACATCTTGTGACTCGACTACCAATAAAGCCACAAGTGGCAGGTAAGAGCTGAGACGAAAAAAGAAGAGTGGATAAAAAATGTAACTCGGGGACTTGCATGATAACGCAACCCGACATCGAGCCAGAGTTGCTCAAATATTAAGTAGCAAACCTCAAACTGGAATAAAAAGGAGTAGCAACAAAGACTTAATTGTTTGGATACATTTGCACCCGGCATCCTGGGGATCTCATGGAAGTTTAAGGTACATGTTTCAGGCAGCAACATCATGAGTGGTGGCGGTGTTGTCCGCAGCAGTCTTCTCGGAGTTAGCCCTCTCGGCATCAGTTTCAGCATCAACGTCCATTTTGGTGGCTTGCTCAGAAGTGGCCGTAGAGACGGAGATGGGATCGGTCGCAGAGGTGGATGCAGCACCAGAAGTTGAGCCCAACTCAGGAGCAGCTTGCTGGATCACCATCTCGGTGGTGATGGTGGCGTCCTGGCTATTGGCCTCCGACTCCTCGGCTTCTGCATCAACCTTGGCCTTCCCCTTCCCGGATCCCTCCTTGGAAGCAGCATCCTCGAACACGCTCAAGTCCTCCGACTCGGTGTCCTCGTCTTCATCGTCGCCCTCGCTTTCCGCCTCGGTGTCTGGCTCGGTGAGGCCGTCGATGAAGTGGGCGGTGTCCGCGTAGGAGGCGATCTCGTAAGCAACGGCCTTGCGACGTGCAACACAGTCGGGATCATCGGACCATTTGGAGCCTTGGCGCAACTCGAGGATCCTGTCAAGATTCATATTTTCATACCAACTGCAGATGAAGCGAAGCAGCAGATCAGCTCATGCCCGAGCTGCGGAAGCACGCCATTTCTTCAACTCGGCCTTTGCGCCGTCCAGCTTCTGGGAGATCTCGCGGAGAGTTTTGGGCGCAGCTTCATCAGGCCAGAATAGCTCGTGCAGCTTGAAGGTTGTGGACACCATGTTGGTGCCCAGGCCTTTGAGTTGGAGGAGCTGAGACTTGATGCTGGTAAGGTTGTCGCCGATTGTGGATTTGGTGTCCGTGGGCAGTCCAGAGGCAGCTCGGAGTTCTTGTGCCTTAGCCAGAGCAGGCGTGCTAGCAGCGCAGAGATCAGGAAAGATATCTGAGAGAAAAACCAGCAATAATTAGAAATTGAGACAGAGAAGAGATGAAACCAAGTAGATGAGAAACAAAGAAAGCCAAGCGGAAGGAAAAAGAAACAGCCAAGTGCAGAGAAGCGCAAACTTACTGTTGAGGTCAATGAGTAGCGCGTCCAGCTTATTTTTCCAGGCCTCCTCATCGGCAATGTGCCTGCTTTCGATGTTGTGTGAGTTGGCGAGCTGGAGCATGAGGTCCTCGTTGTGCTTCTTCAACACCTCAAGTTCCACCTAGAGGGCCTTCTCTTTGGCCTTGGCTGCTTTCTTGACTTCGTCCTTCTCGACGGCTTGGTCCAAGGCATCCTGGAGAACACTTTTGAGTTGGACCTGCATCTGCTCGAACTCGGCGCGCTCTGCGTCGCGTTCGTTCTTAAGCTCTGCTTCTCGGCTCTCGAGTTGCTGCTTCACCTCAGCAGGCATCAGGCAGTTGAGATGCTCCTCCAGGAATTTCTTATACTCTTCTGCGAGAAGAACAACACCGTTAGCAGAATAATCAAGTGAAAGGAGAAACACAAGTATAGAATTGACAGCAACTCACCTTCCAGTCCCTTGATTCTGCTTTCGGCGGAGGTGGAGAAGACATGGCAGTTCTCGTGCTCCTTTTGCAGCTGATTGAATTTTCCTGCAGAGTAGACAGAGTTAGAGCAAAAAGAAAATGCGGGCGTAAACACAAAACACACTAACCGAATAGCTAGAAGCTTACTTTCGATTTCAGAGATCTAGAGGGCACGGTCTAGTGCTGCCTATCCATCGCAGCATCGTCTTTTCGTTCGGCCTCAAGGGCCACGATGCGGTTCTTTGCGACGCTGTGATTCCAGAGCAACCGGCGGAACAGGTTGGTCCTCTTCAAGAGGCTATTCTGTGAAGAAGAAGAAGAAAAGGAGTTAGAGAATGTTTTGGAAGATTTGGCCCGAGAAGACGGCAACTCGGTTGAGTACCCGCCTACTCGGCCCGAATCTCGGGGACTGGGTAGTGGCTAAGGAGAAAAAGAAGAACATAAGAGAAGAGAAACCGCAACTCGGAAAAAGCAAGAAAAAATTACAGCATATTTCTGTTCAATGTCCTCGGCGGTTTAGCGGAGGACGAACAGCTTCGCGGCCAGCATGCTGGTGTTGGAGGCGATGGTCATTGGATTGGTGCCCATGTCGGCTTTGTTCCAGTCGACGCGGTAATGGTCGAGCGCGCCCACAGTGCTGCCATTCCACTTCTCATAGCCGTGGGATTCACTCTCCCAGACCTTGTCGATGAAGCCTACCCGGTCCACGACCTGCATCAGCCCTTCGGATTGGATCTCATCCTCACCGGCCTCGCAAGAGTAGATCTCAATGGGTTTCTTGGCCTTGAGCTTGGCGTCCACTGCCCTGGCCTGGCCGTCCTTCAGAGCGGAGATCCGCTGCTCGCCTTTGGACAAGGAAATGCCGTGTTGCTTGGACATAGACAACATGTATGACGGCCAGATGCCTTGTGCCCGAGCAGCACTTGACCCTTCGCCTGGGCCAGCAGATCCACCAGCAGCGCCGGTGGTGAGTTGCGTGCTCTTCGCAGCTGGTTTTCCGGTTGACTTGGGCGGTGGCATCAGACCGGCATCCTGCGCAACCTGACACGACGGATTCTTGCGGACAGCTGTGGCTTCAGGTTTGGCGGCCTTCTTGGCAGCAGTGTCTGTCCGAGAAGCGTACGGAGGTGCTTGGCGTGAAGTAGGAGGAGGCATCTGCTGTGTTGCAGTCTTGGGTGCGGGAGGAGGCATCTGCTGAGATGTTGTCTTCGTGGTGCTTGATTTCGGTGGAGGGCTCGGTGCAGTCTTCGTGGTACTTTGTTTCGGTGGAGTAGCCTGCTGGGTAGGCGGCACAAGGGGCCGGCTACCCGGCGCAGCGTCTGGCTGCGCTTGGTCCTGCAGGACAGGCTCCACCACTGTCTTCTCAACCTGCTGCTCGGCAGCGGAATCGGGTCTTGCGTCTACTGATTCTTCTACCCGCGGCGTGGCCGCGGGGTCATCTTGAGCTGCAGCTTGTTCTTCCTGCTGCTCAGGGTTCTCTTCTTGCCTCTCAAGGGCGGCACGGTCTTGGTGCTCAACTTCTTGTTCAATATTCTCCCCAGCTGAGGCAGCTGGGGGAGAAGGAGGTGTCTCATCGTGAGCGGCATCCTGTGCGCTCTGGTCCGCGTAGGCCTGCTGCTCCAAGTTCTCGTCTTGGTCACCAGCTCCCGTGTTCTCGGCGCTGGCGCCTTCTTCTTCTATCTTCACAGGAGAGGGCGCACGCGCCCTATCCTGTGGTGCTGGCTCATCGTCCCCATCAGAGAGGTCCACGAGCTTCTCAAGGTCGATGACAGATTTTCTCTTGGAGCTAGGGGGAGCTGCGGCAGCGTCAGCATCTAGAGGATCGCTGGAAGAGGGAAAGAAATCAGAAAGAGAGAAACATAGAGAAGTGTAGCGAGAAGCAACAAGTTGGTATTCGAATGAGGTTATTTACCCTTTGACGGTGGGAAGCTTTCTTCTGTCGGTGACGGTCTTCTTCCCCTTCTTCGGCTTCTTGGAAGTAGGCTCTTGGGCACCACTGCCCGCCCTCTTCCGAGTGGTGGGAGCAGCCACAGAGAGAGGCTAGACATCGATGGGATCCTTGTCCTCCTCGTTTACCTCAGGATCATGTGTAGAGTAGAAGAGAAAAAGGAGTTGAGAAATGGAAAAGGAAATCGGATTGCGTTACTCACGGTCAGAGAGGCGAACTTGGTCACCTTCGTCATCCTCGGACCAGTCCCGAATAGAAGCGTCAACTTGATGCTTACCTGGCTGGTTGGCGTGAGGGATGCAGAGGGTGTCCTGGGTATCATAGGCGGTCTCGTCATCCTCTTCTCTGTCACTATCCCAATTGGACTCAAAGACCTCATCATCTTCCTCTGCCTGGCGATCGATGTGCTGGAAAGGCAAGCAGATGGCACGAGTAAGTTGAGTTCTAGGCTAAGGAGTTCTACCCGGTATAGCATGCAAACACAAAGCATATAAGGCTAAGGAGTTCTACCCGGTATAGCATGCAAACACAAAGCATATAAGGCTAAGGAGTTCTACCCGGTATGGCATGCAAACACAAAGCATACAAGGCTAGGGATTTCTATTCAGAACAGCATGCAAACACAAAGCATATTCGGCTAAGGTTTTCTACTCGACACGGCGTGCACACACAAAGCACATAAAGCCAACAGGATGTTTGTGATGTTCTACTCGGTGCAGCATGCAGAGACTAAGCATACTAAGCTGCAAAGCCACCTACTCGGTATCAAAGTGCAGAGGTAAAGCATAAAAGACTAACATGTTCGATTCGCTTAGTGCGGCTGTACGGCACGAAGCCATACTGCCAGGTGTCGGAGAGGGTTGTCTGCATGATGGATCTCGCCCAGATGGCCACATCGGCAGTGCTGAGCTCGAAGGTGGTGGTCCTCGTGCAGTCCCGGCTTCCTCCCATGTAGCACATCTTGTGGGAGCGACGCTGGAGCAGGAGCACTCGGCGCGAGATCCAGCTCGCGATGGGATCATCGCGGCGGAATCCCTCTTCCTTCAACTTGGCGAGGCGCTTCTCGATTTGAACAACATCGTCGATGTTGTTCTTCGGGTTGTAACCCCAGTTCTGCTGGGTTGGCCTCGCGTTCTTCCACTTCGGGAGCCCTATCCGGTCCTGGATTGGCTTCCCTTCTTCGGTGGCAACATTCTTGACGTAGAGAAAGCTGCGCTGCCACTTGCGCACTGTCTCCAATCCCTTGATGCGCGGGTGGTGGCCGGTGCTGCTTTGCAGCATCATGGCGCACCCCGTCTGCGTCATCGCGCGGGCGCTCTCCGTGTGTCCTGGGTTGGGGATGCTCTGCTTGCGGAAGAATAAGTGGCGTGCCCAACTGTGGATAGTTGGGTACACGCCGAGAAAAGCTTCGCAGACCACCGCGTGAAAGGCGAGCATGACCATGGCGTTGGGGGGGATGGTGTGGCTGTAACCCAAAGTTCGTGAGGAACTCTTTGAAGAAATCGGAGATCGGGAGGTCGAATCCGTGCTTGAAGTGCGCGAGGAAGATGACGAATTTGCCCTTCTCCGGCATGGGGATGATCTCGTCGCCCGGCTGCCTGCACCTCACGCCGGGAGGGACACGGCGGGTGTTGACTAGCCACTGGCAGTTCTCCGTCGTGACATCTGACCCCTCCCATCCGGCGCGGGCATCGTCTTCTCCGTGAGCCATGGAGGCGGAAATATGTGTGGAAGATTGGAGTGGCGGATTGAGTGGAGGAGTTGCTCTCTGACTTTTCGGCAGTGCGTGGAGCAGCGGCGCGGCAAGGATTTGCGGTGGTGGCGAGCTCGGCGGCGGCGGAGAGGCGAGGGGGCGTGAGACTGAAGTGAGCAGGAAAGAGAAGGAGGAGGCACCGAGGGGGTATTTATCTCTCCCCTAGAGTTGCCGTTACCAGCGGAAGAATCGGGATCGATCGTGCACAGAGATCGTGCGGCGTGGGAAGCGAACCGGTTAGAAATGCACACAGCGCATATTGCGCGCATAACGGGCGCAGTTAATCCCACGTCGAGATCGTGGGCTATTAAGTGCAGTTGAAGTGACTTAACGGGCGGGTGCGCCCTGGTCGCAGTTATGGGCGCGTGGCCTGCCATATCCCAGGCACCGAGGCGTCGGGGGTACGGGGGTGTGACACGTGCCCTGTAGCGACACGGAGAGATGGATTTGCTCTGTCACAGCGAGATTCTGTTCGAAAAATTCGCTAAGTATTTTTACTCGGCAAGAGTTGAAGGCTACTCAGACAAAAAGAGATTCAAGCAAGAGTTGAAGGCTACTCGGAGATGCAACTCGGCATCTTACAGTTCAAAGACAAGATTTGTTTTTAAGCTGGAAGGGCCCAGTGAACAAGTTCGCAGGACTCTACCAGCTTCGGGGACTAATGTCGGGGGGTTACCCCCGAGTAGGGGTAAGGCAAGTGCTAAGGGCAAGGACAAAGGAGAGTTTCGGCTGAGTAGCTGGCTACCCGGTACCCGCTACCCGGTCGATTGCTATCCGGTCGTAACTACCAATGGCTAGAAGGAAGAATCAAGGAAGTTATGTTCTTCCGGGTAGAGGAAGTGGTCCGAGTAGAGGGAGTGAGTTCCTACTCGGGCCAGAAGTCAATGGAGCCGTTCTGACAAAGGATCTCGCGTATCCTGCGTCCGTACGGCGTGCGGTTCAACTTACGGAGCGCATGATTATCCGCGCTACGGCGTGGCTACAGTGGAGGTAGGCACCTGTAAAGTCCTGTCACTGACAGAGGGGACAGGACAGGGCTAGGGGCCTACCCTATCTCACTGACAAGGGTGGACAGGTCCCATCTCCGAACGGTGCGACGACTTACGGTGCACTCGTCAGCGAGAAGCCGGTAGCGTGCTCTGTTCTGCAGTACTCATGTCCTATCAGCTGTATTTTTTAGTCTTATTCTATCCGGCTGGGCACCAGTATATAAGGTGCCCTGCCTCCTCCTGTGAAAGGTTCGGAACTTAGGCATCACACACTTGGTATTCGCATCACGTAGAGAGCTAGAGTGGCTACTCAGCTGAAGGCTTAATTGTACTGTGGCTACTCGGTAACACACATATAAAGAGAGAGGCAGGAGTATGGGTGTTACCTCCACACGAGGGCCCTGAACCTGGGTAAGATCTTGGTGTTTGCAGTGTTAGATTCATCCCACACGCGGCTATTCGCCATGTGATCCCTCCCCGATCACCTCCAGCGTCCATCGACCCCAAAAGATTAGCCATCCTATGGCATCTGCCGTGATACCACCACGACACTGCCTATCATTATCGAGATTGATCTTATGTAATTCAATGTGCTGTGTTTGCTGGAATCCGATGAATATTGAACTTATGCCAAGTTGATTATAGTCTTTATTGCATATGTTATTTGTGATCTTGCATGCTTTCCGTTGCTAGTGGTTGATCTGGCCAAGTAGTTGCTAGTGACTCCAAGAGGGAGTATTTAAGCTAGATAGTGGGTTCATGCCTCCTTTTCGCCTGTGCTCGAGTGACAGAATCGTGACGGGGGAGGATGTGATGTTGGCACTAGGGAGAAAACAGCGGTGTGATTGCCTGCGTGTACAATCATTGCTTACTTTACACATAATGTTTAATGAAGTTATCTGTTGCTTGCAACTTAATACCTAAGGGGGTTCGGATGATAACCTGAGGGTGGATTATTATTCATAGATGCAGTTGGATTACGCTCTATGTATATTGTTGTATATCATAGTAGTCTTCATGGCATGAATGTGCACTGCCGTGCAACCTTTATTTGTCAATTGCGCAACTGTAATTTATTCACCCAGCATGCTATCTTTTATGGATAGACACCACTAGTGAACCTATGAACCCCGGTCCATTTTCTTACACTGTTAAACAAACCACTACTATTTCATGCTTTCTTTACTTACTAGAAGCATACACTATTTTCCACACTATACGTCCAATCTTTGTTTTCACCAAGACCGGTGAGATTGACAACCTCACTGTACGGTTGGGACAAAGTATTTTGGTTGTGTCGTGTGTAGGTTTCACGTTGTTGCTATCACCGGTGGAAAGCCATCACCACCGTCAGTGGCATCAACCTTCCGAAGGTCCTCTTTCTCCTACTGGGTTGATAACCCTGGTTCTTAACTAAGAGGAAAACTCCTACCGTTGTGCTCATCACACCCTCCTATTTGGGTTCCCAACACGCAAAGCAATCAGCCTCAGCCTTCTCAGACTTCAAGCAATTAATCTCGTGTGCAGCACAAAAGACACGATTAAAACAACAATCGAAGCCAGGAGCAAGTTGTTAGAAGGAAAAGACGCATGCTAGCTTACTTTGAAGGGAGAGGCTATCCTCGACGAGCTGGTCGCGCTCCCCCCGAAGAGAAGTGCAATCCGCCTCGGCCGAAAGGACTCGGCGCTCGAAAGCAGCTAGGGAATCAAGAAGGGCCCGCGAAAACCGCGAGTAAAAATTAGAGAGATATCATTTGAGCCTATACACGACTATACACAGTCAAGTATAGCTTTGGGGGATACTCCCATCAGGAGCACTGCCGTGCACCCGATGAAAAACAAAAAAACCAAGGAAAAATTCTCGACTTGAGTCCATGGCCAACTGCAAGCAATTGACCATAGACTCGGGGGCTACTCCCATCGGGAGCACTGCCGTGCACCCGATAAAAGAAAAAACAAGTGAAGCAAGTCGTAAGAAAGAAAAGCAGGCTTACCTTGCCCTGAGAAGTAGACAGAGGATCCTCCGAACTACCCGAGACCTCCCGGCTCGCTGAGGCTCCAGCATCCACAGGCGGTCCACCCGCGAAGCTGGGCATCCCTTACTCCGGAGCTTCAGTTTATTTTGCTGGGCTCGGAGCTGTTCGAGTGAGATCGACGGATGGAGCGAGATATGCGGTGACCTCCTTCCTCTTCACGGATGGAATCGAAGAAGGAACTAGCCCGCACTGATGGTCGCAAGACTGGTGCAGAAAGTAAAATTAGACAAGGAGAAAAAATGGAAGGAAAGGGAAAAAAATTGCGACTAAGAACAGAGTGCACATAACTTACTCATCCTGATCATCATCGTCAAGAATATCCGGGTTCCAGGTGGTGGAGATCTTCGACCGACGACCCGCAGGAGGGAGCACATTGAGAGGAGTCACCCGAAGGGGCTCAACCTCCTTGGCGGGTTTATCACCCAAGGAGCTGTCCTTCGAAGTGACTTCGTCCTCCTCTTGCCTGTGGCGCTTGCGGTGGTAGAGCTATTCGCTATCCGACTCCTCCTCCTCATCCACATCGTCTCGTTCGGAGCTTGAATCAGCATCCGCGACGCTGGTTTCGTGGGGGGCTTCAATGTTACTCGCCAGAATGTCTGCGACATCGTCTGCAGAAACTGGCGGATAGCACGTTTCCACGTCCCGATCCTATAGAAGTAGAGAAGAAAAAGAAGAGTATTTCACTCGACGAAATCCCAGGCAGGAAAAAACAAAGGCAAAGGAGAAAATTAGGAAACTCACCTCAGTCGGAGGGTTCCCCGCCTTGAGTGGGTCGAGAGGGCACGTCGAGTAGCCCTCTCCCTTCTTCAACTTGGTGATAGCCGCGATTTTCTTGTCAAACTCGGCGTTCGACAGGATATCATCGCATAGACGGCTCGGGTCGTTGACGCCCGTGTATTCCCACATGGCTGTTGGCCTCTATTGAAGGGGATGGATCCTCCGACGCAGGAACACACCCGACAGACGTATCCCGTTCAGCAGGGTCCCCAGCTCCTTGTCCCGGAAGCGCGCCACCTTCACGAGCAGAGGGGCGACAACTTTACCTTCTTCCGTTGTAAGCGAGTGCAGCCAAGACTTCCGTCACTTCAGGACGGCGAACGGCTAGAATTCGGGGAGGCCACCCGCGTTGTCGTCGACGACGTAGAACCATTTTCGGCGCGACCCCTGCGCCGAATCGACGAAGTACATCTCCATGTAGGGGATGTCTTTGCTCGCCTGGATCCCGAAGCCTCTAGTCCACAGCGGCTCTTCCACCTTCTGTCCTGGTTGCGCCCTCTGCCGAAAGATCCGCACTTTGAAGATGGCTTTCCAAAGCCCCCAGTGCGGACGGATCCCCAGGAAATACTCGCAAAGCACGATATTGCTGAATCGCGTTTGGAGGAAGGTCGTGCAGCTGTATGCCATAGACATACAACAGACCGACAAGAAATGGGTGGAGGGGGAAAGACAGACGTCGGGAGACATGCTCCGAGAAGACGACGCGCTCGGTGGCGAGAGGATTGGGAGTCTTCTCCTTCTTGGACAGGCGCACGCGTTTGGAAGCTTCCAGAGGAAGCAATCCCTCCCTTTGTATCTCAACGATGCTCTTCTTGGTGGTGTTCGCAGTGCGCCAGTCGCCTGTCTTCTTCGCGGGAGGCGCAGCAGAAGCGCTCACCACATCCCTAGAAGGCGCCGCAGCGGTGCCACGTTTCTTTGCTCCCGCCATTGAGGAAATGCTCAGTTCTCACTGAGGGGAAGGTGTGCGCAAGGAAGAAGAAGATGAATAAGAGCCATAGTTTTTCCTTTTCGTAAGGCACGGTATTTATACCGAAGCCATACCAATCTGGGCCGTAGATCCACGAGACGGGCATTCATCATAGCCGCCATGCGTGAAGCGGAAACGAGGAGGCGGGGAGCCGTTAGCCCCGCACGATCTTTACGAAAAGATCATGCATATTTACAGCACAACCAGAGGAAAAACCGGGACTCGGCCGATCGTTTCCGGTCAAAAAGCCGAAACGGTGGGCCTGCACACTCTGCCCCACTTCGTCACGTCCCATCGGAAGGAGTCGGAGCGGTCGAGTGCGCAGTGACATCACTGCGCACCTCACAACACGAAGTCTCTTTCGTATAAGCATCAAGACGCGAAATTTCTTTCCCATGAGCACCCTGACACGAAATCTCTTTCTTATGGAAATTTCAACACGAAATATCTTTCGTGTAAGAACATTGACATGAAAACTTCTTTCGTATAAGCTACGTAAACACGAATCTCTTTCGCACAAAACCAAGAGAAAAGGAAGATTTCTCTGAAGGGAATATGCCCGAAAGGCAATAATAAAGTGGTTATTATCGTATTCCTTGTTTATGATAAATGTTTATTTCTCATTCTAGAATTGTATTAACCGGAAATGTTGATATATGTGTGTTTAATAAACAAACAATGGTTCATAGCAAAACCTCTCTTTTAACTAGCTCGTTGATTAATAGATGATCAAGGTTTCCTGATCATGAACATTGGATGTTGTTAATAACAAGGTCATGTCATTAGAAGAATGGTGTGATGAACACATACCCAGTATCAAGATAACAATACGATCAAGTCATTTAGTTTATATTGTTATATCTTGTGTACAAAGTAACGTATTCCTTAGATCATGAGATCATGTCAATCACTGATACCGGAAGGGTGCTTTGATGTCATCAAACGTCACACCGTAACAGGGTGACTATATAAAGATGTTGTTAGGTATTCGGAAAGTATTAGTTGAGGCTCATGGATCAAGAGTGAGATTTTTCCTCCCAAAATGACTGAGAGATATACTCTGGGCCCTCTCGGTGATATCACATCGACACCGCTTGCAAGCACGTGATATGATCGCAAGGATGTCATATCACGGAAACGAGAAAAGAGTACCTGTCAGGTAACGAGATTGAACAAGGTATAGTTGATACCAATGATCGAGTCTCGGACAAGTAAAATATCGCGAGACAAAGCTAATAGTTCACGACGTTGATGGTTCACACGATCACGAGAGTCATCGTTGAATATATTTGAGTCATCACAGATCTCCAGATCCCGCTGTTGATTATTGACCGGAGAGGTGTCTCGATCATGTCTATGTTATTCACGAACCGTAGGGTGACACACTTAAGGTTCGATGACGCATTTGAGAGGATAAGGAATATCGGAGAAAAGTTTGGACAACACCGAAATTGTTTCGGGGAATATTGAAATAGTCACCGGAATTGTTTCGGGGAATATTGAAATAGTTCAAGGTGGTATATGTTAATGTTTGATTAACAAATAGTTCAAGGGGGTAAGTGTTAATGTTTGTTAATAGGATTAAAAAATATTAAAAATAAATAAATGAAATTGTTTTACTTATTTATTAAAGAGAACCCTGGAATTTTGAGTGGGAATTGATGAGAGAATGAGTGGATTGACTCGAGACTCCACCCACATGATGAGGGGAGAGGTGGAGGCACTAAAAATTCGTGGCTGCATCCCCCTCCTATATAAAGAGGGGTTGGACCTCCCTCTCTCCACACACTTGTTGTCATCTCCACTTCCTCTCACCCGCTGCTCCATTCCATGGTTTCCGGCTTGGCGAAACCCTGACCGTTGGATTCTTCACCACCACCACGCCGTCGTGCTGCTGGTTTCCGAGGGATCCTCAACTTCCGCTGCCCCGCTGGATCGAGGGAACGAAGGTAGTCATAGAGTCGTACGTGTGACCAATTTACGGAGGCATCGCGGGATTGCGGTGCACATCTTCTCGCTCTCGGGATCGGTGTGAGTACAACTACATCTCCAACGAGATTTGATCTCGTACCGCGTTGTGTCTTCGAGGGTATGTTCTTATTAACCCTCTCTTTGCCCGTTACCTTTCATCTCCTAGATTTGATCTTGGCCCTTTGGGTTTATCACGCATTTTGAAATTTATTGTTTTCTATGCAACGAACCCTTCATTCTACACCCAAAAGATCGTAGGAATGTGATTAAGGCAAAATTGCGGTTATGCAGCTCCTGCAACCCTACCTTACGATGTACTCACACATCTTTATCCTGGATCGTTCGGCCGACTAGGCACATCTGGATGCTGTATTCTTTTGAGTACGAAGGTAAGACCCAAGGATCTCTCTTGTGGGCTTGGAATCGCACTCAAGCTGCATCCTCCAGTAAATTTTTCGTGTACCCCTTTAGGTTAAGTTCGACTCGGTAGGACCTACACGGTTCAGTCGCAACGATCACCTAGCTGGATTCGAGTCAGAGGTCTCGAATTTTTGTAGGACAGAACTGTCTTTGCCCTAGATGCAATTAATTGGCCCTGATCTTTTGGGAGAGCCAAGCGACTAAGCCACATACTTCTGCGAAAACAGCCAACACCAGGCACATTTACCACTCGATAATCGAGTATGGGAAAGCGCATCGCGCACAGGGTACACGCCCTCAAAACCAGACGATTGAATGACCAATCAAAAAAATGAAGAACGAACTTTGAGTGCCCACCCGACTGATTCTCAGTCGACTAAACACTCGGGGACTACTGACATGGGGATGAATCCTGGACCTATCGGGTGAGCCTACCCGGTCCAAGGCCCAAAACCTAGGCCCAAAGAGAGGTGTCACCCTGTGGTTCTATAAGGCCCAACTGAAGCCCACCCGTAAAGACTTGCGGGTCAAGAAGATAGGCTTCTACCGACCTAAAGTTAGGGTTTGTAACCCCCTCGGACACGGTTTGAGACCTAGGCACCTATAAAAGGCTAGGAGAACCACCAAGGGGGGATCCAGTCTACTTTTCCACCACCAGAGCCATAAGCTTGAGATCAATATCTCGGCTTGCGCACCCACCTTGTAATCGATATACTGATAATACAGATCTGAAGAGAAAGAGTAAGGGTTTACCTCTACGAGGGTCCTGAACCTGGGTAAAACTGTGCCCCCTGTTAGCCGACGATCATCACCAGCGCCTATACGTTCTCTTAATCGAAACCCTAACGGATCATCCGAGGGACTTGTTGAGATGACTAATCAACACAAAGATATGAAAATACAAAAGGACATGAACATGTCAGATCTTTTGATGAAGTTTACAACATGCGAAGCATGGTAATAACACTGGAATGCCATATGTGTTAAGTGCTTACTGACTAGATTATTGACTCTAGTGCAAGTGGAAGACTGAAGGCAATATGCCCGAGAGGCAATAATAAATTGGTCATTATCTTATTCCATGTTTATGATAAATGTTTATTTCTCATGCTAGAATAGTATTAACCGGAAACGTTGCTACATGCGTGTCTAATAAACAAACAAGAGTTCATAGTAACGCCTTTCGTTTAACTAGCTTGTTGATTAACTAACGATGAAGATTTCCTGATCATGAACATTGGATGCTGTTAATAACGGGGTCATGTAATTGGTAGAATGAAGTGATGAACATAGACCCAAAGTGAATATAGAAATGCGCTCAAGTCATTAAGTTTACATTGTTATAGCAAACATACAAAATAATCCTAATCCTTAGACCATGATATCATCTCAATCACTAACACCAGAAGAGTGCTTAGATGCCATCAAATTCCACAACATAACAGGATGAGTATAAAGGTGGAATTGGTTATTTGGAAAGTATTAATTGAGGCTCATGGATCAAGAGTGGGATTTGTCCATCCAAATGATGAAGAGATATAATTTGGGTTCTCTCGGTGATATCACATCGACACCGCTTTCAAGCACGTGACTAGGTCACAAAATTGTCATATCACAGAACGAGTAAAATAGTACTTGTCGTTAACGAGATCGAACTGGCATATGGTTGATACCAATGATCGGATCTTGAACAAGAAAAATATCATGAGACAAGAGGAATTGGTTACGATGTTTCTGGTTCACATGATCACTAGATTCATCGTTGAGTATGTAGGAGTCATTACGAATCTCCAGGTCACGTTGTTGACTATTGATCGGAGAGGTTTCTCGATCATGTCTACATTATTCACGAATTGTAGGTTGACACACTTAAGGTTTGATGACGCGTTTGAGCGGATACAGATATCGGAGAAAAGTTTGGACAACACCAAAATTGTTTCGGGAAATTTTGAAATAGTTCAAGCGGATTTTTGTCAAATGGTTGTGAAAGAATTAGAAACTATCTCAATGGTTATGTGTTAATGTTTGTTAATGAAATTAACAAATATTAAAATAAAGAAACATTTTATTTATTTATTTATTAAAGAAAAACCCTTGGAATTTTGAGTGGGAATTAATGGGAGAATGAGTGGGTTGAGTGGAAACTCCACTCACATGATGAGTGAGAGGTGCAGACACCCAAAAATTCGTGGCTTCCTCCCCCTCCTATATAAGGAGGGGTTGGAGCTCCCTCTCCCACACACACATACACTTGTGCCATCTCTTCTTCCCTCCTCCCACTGCTTCACCAATTGTTCATGCGTTTGGCGAAGTCTTGAGCAAATTTTTCTTCACAACACCACGTCGTCGTGTTGTTGGTGATTTCGGTGGTTTCTCTACTTCTGTTGCCTCGCTGGATCAAGGGAAAGGAGGTCGTCATGAAGCCGTACGTGTGACCGATCACGGAAGCGTTGTCAGATTGCAGTGCACATCTTCACGATCTTGAGATCGATGTTAGTTTGACTACATCACCAACGAGATTCGATATCGTAG